>VWZF01006010.1:595162-657584 GCA_013396755.1 Sclerurus mexicanus | reverse complement strand
TCCTCTCCTCTCCTCTCCTCTCCTCTCCTCTCCTCGGTTTCCCCCGCCAGGCCAGGGGTGGGTGTGCAGAGGATGCAGCATTTTGCGCATCCCCGCCTTGTCACTGACATGTCCCTGTGAGTGTGCGTGTGACCAGGGGTGTTCGGGGGAGTGTGTCTGTGCGTCTGTCTGTACCCTGCTGCCCCTCTGGCCCATCGCCACTGCAGTCCCCGCTGGGCTGACTGCTCCGCAGGGCACACCTGGGCTCTGGAGCCGGGCACCAGGTACCACTTGGGGTGGTGCTGTGTTTGTGCAGGTAAGAGAACATTTTTGGGTATGCAAGCCTGGCACCCGGAGTACTGTGACTCTGAACACAACCTCTGCTGTGTCCCTTTCTCTCCATTTTTCCCTTGTGCAGGGAGGAAACTCAAATTCAGATGATTTTTTTTATTTTATTTTAAATTATACAGACAAGCAGGAACAGGATCTGTCTCTTTACCAAGACAGTCCAGAGATTCCATTCCAAAGATAATTTCATTAATCTGCTTGCACTTTTTTTTTTTTTTTTTTAATGTAGTCAACACAGTTTTCAGACCACAGAGCCTGCTAGGTGAGTTTGTCACCTGAATCAGGTCTGGTCATCCCTTGAGTCGGGATTAGAGGATTCAGAGTGCATTCACTGAAGGTGATAAAGCAGAGGCTGAGGGAAGTGTAATGCTTGCATGGAGGAAAACCATTGAAAAAGTTTGACGCTAACAGGAGGTTTACAGATGTCAAGATTGCACTATAACCACTGTTTTTAGCATTGGTTTTCCTAATCATAAATACCTTGGGATTTTGATGACTTAACACGTTTGTGTATTCTATGTGACTGCAGTTTCTATCAGTATGTGGGAATACTGTGCTGTTTTAATAGCATAGTGTTGTCTTCAGTCCATAGTTACAAATGTGCTGTGCATCACTTTTTAGCTGTAGCCTCTAAGCCTTGCTCTAAACTGCCTGATTCAGCAATTACTTCACTTCTTCATATGTTTTTACATAGCTAGTGTTCGTAAAAGAGTGTACTGATTGTTTCACAGATGACACTTCACAGCATTAGTATGCACATGGTGCTGTGCCTGTTTTCACGTATTTTGATTAAAACCTTAAAATAACACAACCCATCTGTTCAGTGTGGACATTAATGGAATCATTCTCAGGAAGATGCACCTACAAAATCTGTCTCTGTTGCTGTGTGCTTAATTACCAACCAGGATTACGCTAGGTGCATGCCTGAATCTCCTTTTTCTGTTTGATGATAGCCTATTTAGACATATGATTTGGGGGAATTTGTATAGATACTGATTGATAAAATAGAAAATAGTCGGAGAGTTTTCTCAAATAGATGTTTTCAGGCAATGTAAGGTTTATTCCATGACTTTTTTTTTTTTTTAAGAGTGGATTTTGTTAAAGTTTCAATCCTACCGTCATACATATTTTCCAGCAAAATGATGCTATTCTGAATACACAAGTAGTATGATCTTTGTCCACGACTGGGACAGTGTTCTGAAGTAGCTTCCAGTGAGACATATCAAGTAAATGAAAATAGATTTTATATCAGTGAAGTGTTTATGGAATATTATTAGGGCAAGGAGGCTGGTGGAGGGTCTGGAGAACAAGTCCTATGAAGAGAGGCTGAGGGAGCTGGGGTTGTTCAGCCTGGAGGAGGCTCAGAGGAGACCTTATTGCTATGTACAACTACCTGAAAGGAGGTTGTAGCCAGGTGGGGTTGTTCTCTTCTCCCAGTAGGACAAAAGGGTACAGTCCTAAGATATGCCAGGGGAGGTTTAGGTTAGATATTAGGAAGAAATTTTTTAAGGAGAAAGTGATCAGGAATTGGAATAGGCTGCCCAGGGAGGTTGTTGATTCATCATCCCTTAAGGCAAGACTGGATGTGGCACTTAGTGCCATGGTCTAGTGAGCACGATGGTTGGATCAAAGGTTGGACTCGATGATATCAGAGGTCTCTTTTAACCTGCTGATTCTATGATTCTGTTATAAAAGAAAGTCCTGAGAATGTATTGCAGATTCACTTTGCGTCTTCAGTAAGTGTGTTATGTTCCTATTGCTTCTAAGAACAGGCAACATGCTGTTTCGGCATCCTTTCTGATGAAACAGGGACATTAAGGGTTCAGATCTAAGCTTAGAAATGGGCAAGCCACCAACTGAGGAATGTCATCTGGTTTTGGAGAGAATTATTCCAAGTAACTTGCAGAAGGGCAATCCTCAACATGTTGCAGAACAAAAGGAAGAAACCAGTTCTTTGGACTTTTAAACCATCAGATGATGCTGACTCTCTCTCCTGGGATCAGTTTGGAGCCAAATCTTGCTTGTTTTATCAGAAAATAGTATTATACCTGATTTGAGTGATTCTGTCTCAAATTTGAGTGAGAACAATGTCATAAATAAGGAAAGTCTTTGGCTTGGAATAGCACATCTGATGGAGGTCTTATTGCAGGGGAAGTATCAGCGTGACTCATGAATATGACTCATATTATTATGGTGGGATCTCCCCAATGGGGACCTAAGAGAGGAAGAATTAGGTGCAAGGATTAGTTTATTTGTTTGGTTTGTAGGAAGGTTTTTCTGAGCTCAGAGACCCAGACAATGTGTGGGTGAGCACGTCTATAGCACCTATACATACTTGTAAGTATTTTCTTACTTCTGCTGGCATTTTGTATACTTTTAAGGCAAACATCTTTGCTGCATGCCAGAGCTAGCTTTTGATTCTGGAGATTATGATACTGCAAATAATAGGAATAAAAGAATGCTTTTGTTTCCAGCATATGATAACTTTCTTGCTAAAATACATTTCTGAGATTTGCTCCATAATTATCTTGGCTTCAGAGGATATTTCACTTTGTCATACTGCAAGGCTTTCTTCTAAAACATGTTTTGATTAATCACTGCTAGGTGATCACAATTCCTCCTGTTTAAAAGCCATTGTTCCCATTTCTCATAATGAGGAGCAAAACCCCTAAGAAAAAACCCTGCATTTTATCAACATCTTGTCTGTACCACCATGCCTGAATGTTTCAGGTGATACTGGGCTATTGAGCTGTTCAGGCAATACTAAATTCCCCAATTATTCTTACATGAACTTTAATTGTGTCTTGTCTCTCATGATGCTGAAATTTCTCCTTCCAGGCTTCCATCTCTTTATTCCATAACAAGGAAATGTGGCAGGGCATTTCTGTCTTTAAGATTGGCTCTTTAGAGAAGACACATTCTTACAGGTCTTTCCATGGCCAAATGAGTCTAAAGACAGGAATGCTGGGTCTTTATTGGGTGCTGCTCACTTTGTATTTGGCACTACCAACGGTTACAAACATGTTTTGGAGTTTGAGATCTCAGGTTTGGGAAATGAGGAAAACGGAAGGCAGCATCTACAAAAATCACTGAACTGTAACTGAGGAACTAGGAACATTTGTTTAAATTCTTCTAGTAAATATAAGTGGAACAGTACAAATGCAGAAAAGTGGACATATTGGAAACTAGTCATATTTGGACACGAGCTCATTCTGTTAATTTCCTCCATTATGTACTTCATTTTACTTGATATTTTCCTAATGGCCTTATTCCAGTTACTGCTGGAGGTTTAGTGATCCCCCCTTCAATGGAAATAACATCAGGGTTCTGAAGTTGGCAGGAGCAGAGCTCAGCTGAGATGACTGACTGTCCCAGCTCCATTAGTGGAGCCAAGCAGAGGCACGTATTTTGCAGAAAGAAACTTCTGTGGAGACGTCCTCTTGTGCTTTTCGTAGACTTGCAGGTCTTAAGTCTTGAAGTGATCTGCCCAAGATACACTCAGACTTGCTTTCTTCTTTGCAAGCAGGTATGAATCTTGTGAGGTAATAAATCATAACACTTATTTTGCAGTTTTTAATTTCAGATTTTGTTTAAAAACTACTGCTAGGTTTGGGGGTTTTTCAGTGGAGAGGAAGTCTTAGTCCTGATGATCTCGATTTCTAAATGTCATCAGGGGTCAGTAGATTACTGATTACAGTGGATGAAGTTAAGGATTTTTCCCTTAATATTAGGGAATATTAGAAAATATTAGGCATCTAGAAAACCCCCTGAACTGTAGTCAGGGAACAGGGATGGAAGATATTATTCTGGCAGCCTCTATCAAGTCACTGAGTCTTTGCACAGTCAATTCTTCCAGCTGTGAAAAAGAGATAATATTGGAAGGAAGTTTTACATTAATTGTGACCTTAAGTTCTTAAAAAACACTAAACAAATTAGAAGGCTTATATTAGTTCAAAACATTCTGAGTTCTTATTAATTGAATAATGCATTTTCCAACAACTTGCAACATTTCTAGAATTTGAGTTGCAAAGAGAAAATAGCTAGATCTGACTTTTTGGGAAGTATAAAATCAAAGAATAATAGAACTCTTTAGGTTGGAAAAGACCCTAAAGATCATCGAGTCCAACTGTTAACCCAGAGCTGCCAGGTCCACTACTACTAAACCGTGTCTCTAAGTGCTACATCTACCTGTATTTTAAATACTTCAGGGATGGTGACTCCACCACTTCCCTGAGCAGCCTCTTCCAATACTTAACAACTATTTCAGTGAAGAAATTCTTCATAATCTCCAACCTAAACTTCCCCTGGTGCAACTTGAGGCTGTTTCCTCTTGTCCTATCATTCATCTTCTAGGAGAAGAGACCAACGTCCCCCTCACTACAACATCTTTATAGGTCTTCTACTCAGGTATTAATGCAACACTTAGAACCCTACAACCCTTTTTTCCCATCTCAGGACTTTTCCTTTCTCTTGTATGATCTGCTTTGTCCTTGGTGGTGCAAGCTGACATGAGGGTTGTGATCAGCAACTACAGACCCTGGACTGGCAATCACAGCAAAGGAACTTGGTTGGGGGTGAGGGATGAGGGGAGTGTGCACAGATTTCTTCTCCTCACTTTACGCCTGATGTCCAGCTCCTAGGCTGACTAGGCTCAGAAATTTTATCATGGAAATATGAGCCACAAAGCAGGACTGATAGTTCTACTTAAGGGAAAAGCTGTCTATTCATTTGTAGTTTGAATATGAGGGTGGGAGTGGGCTGAAAATATTTATTTTTCAGCATCACTAAAAGATCAGTTTAATAGCTCATACTTCACCTAGCAAAGAAAAGGTATGCACAGACCATTATTGCTTAGAGAAACCTGTTTCAAGAATGGCAGTAGGTGGTTAGATGGTGGCTATATCACCTGCCAAGGACTTGTGTTATCGCTTAATCTGGAGTGGAGACGAAGATGTTCTATAACAACCAGTATTGAAATACAACAAATATGTTTGTTAGTGGAAAATTAATTTCACATCACAGGTGATGCAAGTAATGAGATAGCTTTTGTTTCCTTGCACTGCTAGAAGCAACCTAAAAATAGAAAAGATTCTTTGCTTGGGAGATGGAAGAAAGCTGAGTTCCCGTTCTTTATTACATCAAGGTTTTCATGGCAGAGACATGATATCTTTGTGTACAGTGACAAGAATCTGGGATTCCTGCAATGTTTTGACTTTAAAAGGCTTCTTTCATTAAAACAGTATGAATATTCTCTAAAAACTTCCCATTTCTTTCCTAGTATGGAGGAAATTTAGCAATAAAGAGTGGACAGATGCCCGTGAACCCCAGCACTTGCTTGCAGACTCTTGTGCTACAGAAATAGTGCAGCAGGCTGTCCTGGGAGCCCACTGAAGAGTCACAAATCCCACACCAGGGTGTGTGGGGCTGCAGAGCTGGCCAGAAAGTGTCAAACCTGGAGCTGATCTGATTACGTGTCACAAAGCTTCTCCAAGCTGTGTTAGGCTTGACAATTCATTAGGAATGAATGAAACTGAATTATGGGTCATATTTTGCAAGTGATGTCAGTCCTGATTATGCAGTTGTCTAGATTTCCTTTGCTTAGGGAGTACTGTTATCGCAAAGCTCATCTCCTATGCAGTAGATGTAAGCTATCCTTCCCCAGCTCATCAGAATCTATTTACTTTGTATTGATTCAGTTCCTTAGAAATTAATCTTTCATTCTTTGCAAAACAGAAGGATCCCTTGAGTTCAGTTTAAGCAACTTGATTTGATTATAGTTATGTCCTGAATATTGATTCTTAAGTGATTTTAATAAGACATATCAAAACTGCCATATTTCACTTCATATTTGAGGGCAAGTTTAAACCATTGACAGGTTTTAATCTTTTTGGACTCATGGTCTTTGATCTAAGCTTTACCAACACTTGGTTGTGGTTTGACTGCTTATTACCCAAGTGCAATTTTTTTCAGTGATGTTTGCTTAACCATATTGAATTCTGTGCCTATTGGCAGCATCCAGGTATTTCTTTCCAGAGAAACCAGGTTTATATTGATTGTCATAAGAAGAATCATTCTGCATATTGATTACTAAGATTTTCTTTGAGCTACAAAGTTTAGAACTTGAGATACCAGGGGGATTTCTGTTGGCTCCATGCTTAGTATAAAAGTAATTACCACTTGTACGACAGAATTTCTGCAATTCCAATTTCACCAGCAGATAAAGGCTACAAATAACATGCATGGACTGTCTTGATTACCATTGCAGTTCTTAGAAATGAGCATTTCACAGCACTTCCTGTACTGGGCATCCCTGCAACTCTTTGTCCATTTCAGTGGCAGGACTGTTTTTCTCCACAGTAAGGTAAATAACCTAATGAATCTACAACATGGGAATGGGAAGGAACACATGGTTTTCAGTCCCCTGTAGTACTTGACAAGAAAACGTTGCTCAGTCCTGATCTTTGCAAAATATATCAGAAAGTCTTCAACAAACTCTATCTACAAGGTCTAGGCAGGGTGATCAGGCACAGTTTTAACTTCTGATTGTAAAGTTAATTCAGCACTGGCTAAGAAGCAGCAAGGCACGGCTCTTCTATAGCACCTGGCATTCCTCTGGTCCTGTGAGAACACCGGCAAAGCTCAAATCTGCCTCATGTCTAAGATCTGCAACATCACAGCCTGGGAGGCTCAGTCTAAAGAGAGGACCTGGTGGTATAGCTCTGCAATGCCCAGTGACTTCATGTTCCTCCAGCAAGAAAAAAAAAAGTCATTCCTTTTATAAAGGACAGTGCTTTAACATAGATAATAAATTTGTTCAGGTGCTCTGGGAGTCTGGGGCAGGAGGGAACTGCTCATTCCTAACAGATGGGTTGACAACCTTTGTTCAAGTCTGACAGCTCATAAGCCACCTTGAGTTGTTCAAAGGCAATTTCCCCTGTCCTGCTTTGCTGTTTAATTATGGTACCACCTCTAGAGTGTTTCTAAGAGTGGTTTTTATGTTTTCTGGAGGCTTTTCTTAATTATATGGATAAGTACTTTTATGATTGATTCCTGAAATTAAAACAGTTTACAACTGGCCTTATTTCATCTCCTTTCTTTGCCATCCCTTGGGTTTACTGAGCACATTTTCTGTTCATTTTTTCACTCAGTCTATTTGTATATATTTCTGACTAGTTTTTACTTCTCCTTTTAAATTAACTGATTTACCTCTATTTTTATTGCTGCCTTCTACTTTTTTTTTCCTTTTCAGTAGATATTTCTATTGCCATATTTTCTTCTCTTAGCATCCTTTTCACTTCCCTTGGCAGCTGTTCCCAGACTATGGGCCATGACCCCAGGCAGTCTGTGGCAGTTACAAGTGGGCTATAAAATTAAGTTGCTAATTTTAGATGTGGCGACACAGGGAAGTCAAAGAACTGTTGCTTTCCTTCAGCAGTTTCTGAGCTAAGACTGATAACAACATGTAGGAAAACAGATAAAGCATAGAGTACCCTAATACCAGATTCTGTGGTATGATAAACAACTTAAAACTATTTACTCTTACTTCAGTTTCTCTTCATTTCCATGCCTATGGTTTTTCTCTCTGTCTCTCTCGTGGGGATTTTTTGAGGGCAATAACCTCTAAGGCAGGTCCTGTCCAGCCATGGAAGCCACGGAAGGTACACTGAGTTTTGGAGAGTCTGTACCCCTAGATGGAGGAGTTGCTGACAGCTTTGTAGGTCTCAGGATTCAGGGAAAAAAAAAAAAAGAAAAAATAAGAAAAAAAGCCCACCAGAAGCAGGAATAGTTCTGTGTTAAGCAGTGTCGCTTCTTCCCTTAGCGCTGTGCCTTTGTACTTCTCTTCATTAATGACTTGAAGACGCTCAATTCCCTTAATTAATTGCAATGTCCCATGGCATGGATGGACATAACCCTGATGGCTGTGCCACTGGTTTCTGTGGCATTTAACCTGTCTTGGGTCTGTCTGCCTTGAGTGTTCATGTTTGGACATGAGCCTTTTCTGCACAAGATGTCATGATGGCTCACCTCACCTAGTTTTAGAAATCTGTTGGACATTCTTCTACTCAGACACTCCTTGTCTTTAGAGATGGTGGGAAAAACTACAAAAAAAAAGAGGATAATTCATCTGGCCTTTTTGAAATATATTACTCCCTAGAAGTGTCTGTTCCTCTCCATGGATTATAGAGGGCTGGCAGTGGTTTGCTCAGCTATAGACAAGTGAACTGTAAATCTCTGGTTTTGGTCAGATGAAACCTCATAATTTCAATAAGGCTCAGCAGAGTTAAGAGGCAGAACCGATTCCCCAATCCAGTCTGGAGTGGCCATGGCTGTTGACCAAATATCAGGGGCACCTCTTTGTCAATAAGTTAGCACAGCTGAAAAGTTTTGTATTGGTTAAAACAGGCATTATAGGTGAGCAGGAGGGTCTGGAAGAGCTGTAGAAGGGTGATGTGACTGTTTTATCCCAGGTGTCAGATGTAGGATCTTTCAGGAGATATATGATACCACAGTGATGTCATGTAGCTCAGTGTTTGATCATGTAAAGATGATATAGGAAGTATTAGGCTGTTGGACTTCACATTATCTTAAGAAAGCTCTTCTCTAATCCCGGGTCTGTGTAGGAGGAGGGATTACGTTGGCTTTGGGGAACACTAGCCTTTGGGTTGATTTTGTGCATCTTTAAGACAGTTCTGACATGAAGCCAGTGTTTCTCCTGCATTGGAACCAAAATAATTGCTGGAACATGGCAGAGTTTTCTGTGAAATGGACACTTGTGTAAATGATAATTTAACTTATTCCTGTTATAAATAGGATAAAGTTTATTAATTCTGATTTGTCATTAGGAAGCTCCACAGAGCATGGCTTTTTTCTATTGTCAGTCCCACACTGTCTGCAAAAATTGGTCTTTATATACTAAGTGTCTCAATTAAAAATTGGCCTTCATCTATGGAGTTTCTCAATAGAATAGCAGTATTTTGAATACACTTGATCTGTGCCTAGGTGGGAGGATCCATGCCAATGTGCATACAGCTTTTCTGCCTCATTACTAGCTCTTCTTGTTTAGCTAACTTGTTTGCCTGATCAGATCATAAGGGCTAATCCCTTCTCTGCTCTGTGACATGGTGCTGTAATGGATGGCAGCAAAGCCGATAGGAGTTTTTTTTCTCCTTCAGTACCCTCCAGAAGAATGGGAAATCTGAGGAGACCGTTAGCCCTTTTGAATCTTTCATGGCTGTGTACTCATCAGATTTGTGGAATCCTGTCTATTAGATGGAAAATCTTTCAACAGGAGGATCACGTCTGGTAAACAGGACACTCTGCTCTGGTCCCAGCTGAGTTAATGCAGGTCAGGAGTGCTTTTCTTTTGGTGCGAGACTTGGACTGCTGAACTGAGCTTAATTCTGGCTCTGTCACAGTAACCTTATGCAAAACAAATCATAGAATCACAGAATGGTTTGGATTGGGAGGGTCCATAAAGATCCTCCAGTCCAGCCCCCCTGGATGCTCCAAACCCCATCCAACGTGTCTTTGTACACTTCCAGGGATGGGTCACCTCCAACATTTTCATCCCAAATCCTTCCAAGTTCAAGTCCCTGCCTGAAAAACTGGCATTTTAAGATCAGGCAACAGGTGAAAAGCCTGGTTATAATGTTTTTCTCAACCCCCCTGGACCTGCTTCTAATTTAGTTCATAACAGAATCTTGCTGGGAGTTATATCCAGATGGAAGACTTGAGTCATGGTGGCATCTCAAAGGCTGAATGAAGAAACATTTGATTTTAGGATGTTTAAAGGCTCACTTATGATGGAGAAACTTGGAGGAACCACCATGGGTACACTGCCTGACTTTGAATTGTTCCTCTGCCAAAATTCCCCAACGTGCTCTTAACAGGGACCCTCACTGAAACAAGTTCTAAGTTGAGGATACACAGTTATGTTTCAGGAGACTGAAGCAGGCTAAAACGAGATTTGGGGAGTGGATTTTTTTTGACCGACCCCTATTTATCTCACTATCTGCCTGTGCTTTTTATTCATTGCCTGACTCTCCTTTCTTCCTGAAAAACTCCATCTTGTAGCTTCTCACACTGGTTGGGAGCTGAGACAATGCCAAGAGCAGCACCCAGACTCCTGAGCAGGGGTTGAGTGACCAGGAGGGTCTTGTAGGTTTTTCACCAGGTCCCTGTTGTCCTGGAGGGTTTTAAGAGAGTCAGTTATCAGCAGTCCATGCTTCTGGAATTGCTGATGTTCCGGTTTGTTGCCTGATCCCAAGAGCACAGTCTTCATCCCAGGTATTTGAATGATTATTGAGCTAATAATCATCTAAACCACTTAATTCACATTGAAGCAGCACTGTCCTTTGGTCCTAGGACTTATGAAATCTTCTATTTTTCAGGAAATCAATCTTTTTAGCTTGTGATTTATCACAAAAGACAAGCTTGTGGCCTTCTTGGAGAGGTCAAACTGGATCACAAAGCTCCCTATGAATTTTATCCCCTGGGGTACAAGATCACAAAAAGTGAAAAGAATGGGAATTAAAAGATAAAATTTGCAAAAGGAGGTTATAAAGTATTAGATACCAGGGGCAAGTTTCCAAAAGTTTGTGCTGTCATTTTCTAGAAGAAAGGAGAAATGGGATACCCATTTCTTATTAAATGAAAAAAAAAATTGACAATTGAAGGAGAATAAACAAATCTTCCATCAGCGATGCTGCTGAAGTGAAAGTTTTAAGATGAAATACTGAAAGTACTGCTTCCTTTGGTGGCCATGTATAAAAACATGGCAGCATGCCTCTTTCAGAGCCTGCTCCTATGCTGTAGGATCCCAAATCTCAAACTTTTAATGAGAAAAGTTGTTGATGAAAATAAAGAAGATTTTCTAGGTGGATGGGTATTCAGGGATTGCTCAGGGATTACTTTATATTCAACTCTCTCTTTAAGGCACAGACATGTCTTTCTCCAGGGTTTCTCATTGTATCACCTGAGTCTGAAGAAAGGCCTCTCACCTTGCTCACACTGGTGCTTTCTTACACAATAAAAGTCAATTCTTTTGGATATATTTTAAACAATGTCTGAACATAATGGGAACTACAGATAGAAAAATTAATACAATTCTTCTCATGAGTTTAATGCTTTCTGGGAATAAATCCATGAAACCTAAGAAGGGCTCTGCCACTAGCAATAGTTATCTGTGATTTAAGGTTTCAACAGTGTGTTTGGTGTTATATGGACTTCAGTGAAGAATGACTCCCAATATTGATGCTTCTACCATGCTGTCTTTATTTACGGAAAGATTCTGTCATTCCAATAAAAAATTATGTAGTGCTTTAATTTGCTCAGAGGTATGCTGAAAGACCAGTGGGACTGTCTGAACATTGATCTTTTTGCAAGCCATGTTACTAAATCAGCAGAGCCAGCAAAGACTGAATCGCATAACTCAGGATGTGGTATTTAAAAAAACAATTGCCTGTGTTGGTCTCCACTGATGTGATAAGTTCAGAAGAAATACTTGAACTATTGAAAATGCATAACTTTTTCTTAATGCTTTCAATAATTGTCAAAAGCTATATGTTTAAAATTATGACTTATTTTTTTTTTAAATTGTATATGACAATATTATGAAAAAATAATGCCCTCAGACTGCTTTCTGAAGCAAGGCAGGTGAGCTGGAACATTTCTGGCAATATCCTTCCTAGGCAATTTCATCACAGAATACTTGAAATCACAGACTAGAAGCCACTGACCTCGGAATGCCAGGCAGCAATCTGAACTAAATGGGTATCTGCCAATCCCAGTGCATTCCCCAGTGCACAAGTGCTGATACCAGGACCAGTTCAGATACTGGTGTGCCTGTCAACAGATGAAGGGGTGTTAAGCAGTGCCAGTGTGTTGTCCTGGGCCAGGCAGGAGGCCAGGGCACCAATCGTGGGAGGCACCACAACAGGGGTAGCCCTTCCTTACCATCCTTCTCTTCTGCATTTGTGGTGGCTCTGAGGCTACTTTGGTCCCTGGGAGGGGTAGAGTAGTTCCCGAGCTCTGCCCACATCCTGCCCATCCCTGCCTGTTTACTTGCAGGGCTGTAGCCTGCAGGAAAGGCATTCCTAAAGGCATTCCTCTGCTGCAGGACACAGCTCAGGAATAAGGTAGGTCTTGACATGGCTGAGAGCCATGTTGGGAAAAATACTTTTCCATCCTCTTATTCTTTTCCTTAAATGAGAAGTGGAATAATATAATCCATTCCTAGATGGAATCTCTGAATTTCCCCTAGAAATGTTCCCTCTGCTGTGAGATTCACACTAGGCAAAGGCAATGCTCCTATTTATAACTTGTGGCTGAAGAGAAGTCTCTCATTAAGTAGAATCATCTTAGAGTAACTGTTGAATGGATTTTAGTGCTTTGGCAACATTTATTTTAAGAGCTTGTCCTCTGCAGAAAGGTGGGTCAGCCTCAGCATCAGGGTCTGAGTGGCTTTATTCATACTTTGCACTTGTGTAAGTCCCCTAAAGGTTGGGCCTGCGTTTTTTATTTGTTGTTGGTTTTGTTTTCAATTTTTTCATTTTGATTTACACTAATAGAGTTGCAGCTGCACATCAGGATGGAGCCAGGCTTTGAGATATGAGAGATTTGCTGTGACAAAAAAATAATTGGTTCCTGCAATTTGGAATCTGATGAAACTGAAGAGTATTAAGGTTGAATACTTAGCCCACACTTGCATGATCTTTCCAATAACTCATGTTCCTTTGAAGTCACTTCATTGTCCTGACTTTCCTGATGTTGAATTTTTGCCAGTGAAACTGAGTCCTCCTGGTGTAATTCATAGGCAGGAGTCATAAAGCTGACACTCTTGTATGTTATGTGGGGAAGAAATCTGTTTGCCTCTAGGATGTTATTAGGAACAAGATGACAACTTGTGAATATTTTCCAGGTATCATAATGCTTTAATATACTGGAATGTTGAATAACATCAGTGATAACATCACAGCAATGTGTGACAGAAGAATTAGTGTTTCTGTTACCCTGAATCACAGCTCTTTGTTCCAGCTTAAGATGGACATCAAAAGTCTTAATGCTGAAACTTTTATTATAGCTTTTAATATTGCTTTATATATTTTAATGCTTTCAACCTTACAAGGACTTTACCTACAAAGGCACAAAAACAGGGAAAACACTGCTCTCGTGACTATTCAGTGGTATTTGTGTGGATATAACTGAATGCATTATAAAAGTAATAGACTAGCTTTTACAAATAGCATCCCAAAAGAAACTTTTTAGAAGAAATCTAACAGTGTGCTATGAAGTATTTATTTGTGCATTTTGTTTGGTTTTCCATGGTGAACTCTTCATAAATAGTGAAGTAACAGGCGCAGTAGACAAGCTGCTTCATGCGAATAAATGAATCAATACATCAAACTAATGTAGTGGTGTGGAAAAGCAAGAAGAGCCCTATTGCCGGTGAGAGGAGACTTGGGGAGGGATGTGAGGGAGGATATGCTTTGCAATTTGCTCCAACAAACATTTTTCCACGGGCTTCAGAAGTGGAAGTTCAGTTTCAAGACTGAAGACGTGCATTATGCTCTCAATCTTTTCTCTGCTTTGTACACCTCAGAGGGAAAAAAAAATTCTGCTTTCTCAAAGGGAAGACCAAACATGAAGAGATAGTGTTATTCTCTCTCAGACTTGATGGCCAAAGCTTTAATTTATGCTGGTGGGAGTACTAGAGAGAAGAGTTAAACCCAAATCAGCCTTCTGCTCAGGTGGTTGATTCCAATAAGGAAACCAGGAGCACTCTCATCTGTCTCACACAGACATTTCAGGGATGGGGGAAATCCCTTTCAACAGATAAATGTCAAACACGGCTATTGTACTGTTTGATACCAGTCATACAGACATGACTGTGCCATGGAAAGGTATAATTTATGTAAGATGAATTAAGTACAGTGAACCTCCAGAGCTTTAACAGCTCACGTAGTGTTAAAGTTTTGTAGTTTTACAACACTTGCTAGTAAGTAAACGTAGCAAGGTCAGAATTCTCATGCTGCAAATCAGAGAATTACAGAATGGTTTAGGTTGGAAGGCACCTTAAAGATCATCTAGTTCCAATACCCTGCCATGGACAGGGATGCCTTCCACTAGACAGGTTGCTCCAAGCCCCATCCAAGCTGGCCTTGAACACTTCCAGGGATGGAGCATCCACAGCTTCTCTGGGCAACCAGTGCCAGGGCCTCACCACTCTCACAGCAAAGAATTGCTTCCTAATACCTGATCTGAATCTACCCTCCTTCAGCTTAAAGCCATTCCCCCTTGTCATACCACTGCATGCCTTTGTAAAAATACATTTCTCCAGATCTAATGATTCAGGGTTCTTAAAGGTTATTTCTTTTCCCATCCCCTTCATAGTGTTCTGGGACTTACACCAGTTATTGTGCTAATTCTGCTTGGATGTCTGATTTGCCTGAGAGATGTGAGTGCCAGCATGGCATTTTACTGGAAATGAAAGCCACAGTTCAGCAGTTTAGATTTATGCCTGATGAATTTTGGAGAGAAGATTCCTTCCCTGAATTTGGGAGTCACCCCAGCAACTCATATGGCATGCATGCCAGTCACCCCAGCAACTCACATGCCTTGCATGCCAAGTGGAATCTGGAGGGTGGAAGCTGAATGGGGAGGGAGGAGGGTTCCATCGAAAGACCTGGAAGCTGGATACATAGGTAATGGCTGAAAAATATACTTTCTTCAGCAGCTTTAAAAAATGTTTCCCAGTAAAAATACAGTGAATGCAGTTGCTATAGCTACCAGCAGGGTTTTGTGGAGAACTTCTTGAGGTACTTGCTGTTTAGTTGTACAAAAATACATAGTTTTTCTTAGTTTGAGGATGTAGTATCACCTTGTGTTTAGAGTCTCTCCATTTAAGCAATCACTGGTAAGCAGCAGCTGTGTTTATGATTTCTGGACAGAGCAGAAAAAAGGCAAGGATCTTGAAAATTTTTATTTTTGTTTTTATCTTTATTGTGTAAGTGATACATTGCTGATAGAGGTGAGCTAGTGTGTTATTTAATTTCTTATTTATTTGTCCAGGATATTTTTAGGCTAAGAAATAGTGACTAGCATTGTGGACTTTCATGTTTACCTTGGTAAGGAAAAAATTCGAGTTCTTTCATGGCTCACCACCAACCTAGCAACTTGGCATCACAAGGAAAGAAAAGTACCTTCTTGATTCTGAATGGGGCAGGAAATCTAGTGCCAGAACAGATGTAGAAAGGCCAAGGTACTCAGCGCCTTTTTGTACCCTTTATTTTCCTGGTATCTTCAGGCCTCCATGGTCCTGAGCCTACCTGTAAAGCCCATGAGAGCAAAGCATTACCCACATTTGGGACAGCTGAACACCAGGGCTTGCTTCATCGATTGCAGTGTATGGATACAGAAAACTCAGAGTGAAGTTTAACTTTTCAGGCAGTCCAGGATTCCATGAGCGCCCCATAGTTTTGGTTCCCATATCCACCCAAAAACCAGACTAAACTCTGCACAGGCTGTTCTTAAGCTCTCTTTGTGAAACCTAGTGTAAAAGTTCAGAAAGACATGGCTTTTTCTAGCTCCATTTTGGTTCTTCTACCCAAACCTGCTTTTCTAAGACAATTTCATCACTCAGAAAGGGTGGTTTGTTTAGAAATCTAGATGTACTTCTTCTGTTCCCCCTTAGACAAAGAGTTTGTACTGAAGTCTTTTCACCCTCTGGCTCCGAACTTGATGAAATTTCCTGTCATTACCTTTACCATCCATTAGCTGTTGCTGCTTTTGCCTGACTTATGTCACCTTGACCTGTCAGACACTTGTTGAAATATCAATATCTAAATCTTTGCTTTTTGTCTAAGTCCCTTTTATTGTGTCTGGGGAAAATAAGCACTCCTTGTGAGAAGTTTGTTTATTTTAATCTTCCTCATGAGAAAAAGATAAAATCAATCTGGGTATGGATTCTTTTATTTTTTTTCCTCCATGAACTAGAAAGGAGCTCAAGTATAAAATTACATACAAAGTTAGTTAGGCACCTACAACCTAAACTTAAATGAAATAAATCCCAGGCAAAGCTCTGCTATGTCTTAAGAACAAGCCTAGTGTGAGGCTATCTGAAATTAAGCTTGAAAGTCCAGAAAGGCACAGATATAATTTGTTTTTAAGTTCTAGACCTGCTGTCTAAGTAGGTACATCTTTTCTATTTCAACATTTTTTCCATGTCCTCTTTCCTCCACCAAAGATTCCAATTTTGCTTTTGTTATTATTTTCCTGGTAACTGCTCTATGTCCTTATCCATTTGAAAATATCCTTTCCTCAACTATCAAATCTGCTATTACCTACCCAATAGCTATCTCTTCTTTTAAGGTACAAATTCAGGATATTTCATATGAAGAGGTGAGGAAAGGGAATTAAGTAAGTTTTTAAGTTTCAGGGGTTTTTTTGAGACAACTTGAGACTCTTCCTACAGTTAATTATGAAAACCTGAAATATGAAAAAACGAGAAAGTTATGAAGACCTGAGCATGATGCTGTTCAATGTTCCATTCATGTGATCTGTATACGCCTTTATTTTTTTCATGGCTCATTCTCTTTCTGCTTTCTCTTTTCCTGCTGCTGAGACTTGTGAGAAGAAGTAAAAGGAAGAAAGCAGAATGGAGGGGGTGGGAATTGAGATGGTTCAAAACACTTCCAATCAATGCCAGGGTTATTGACCTGACACTGTCCCACCCCTTGTCTAAAGTACAGAAAGGCAGACCCAGCTGTCGTGCAGGGGTAGCTGGTAGAGACATTTCTTATCAGCTCTTAAGTGACAGCCCTCTTGCCTCTGTCAGTTGCCTGGTGTGAGAGCACAAGTTTTTTGTATCTTATCCTTTCTAGGTGAGTAGCAGTGGTGAAGAGAGACATTCGTGTTAAAAAATAGTGATAGTTTACATGCTACTTTTTTTTTTTCCTGTTTAATTTACGGCTTTCAGCTCTTACTTGCTGTACTTTTCAGTGTCTTCTTCATCTTCAGTTTTCATAAAATCCTAAAATGTTTTGGGTTGGAAGGGACTTTTAAACATTATTCAATTCCAACCCCGCTGCCATGGGCAGGGACACCTTCCACTAGACCAAGCCCCATCCAGCCTGGCCTTGAACACTTCCAGGGATGGGACATCCACAACTTCTCTGGGCAACCTGATCCCATGCCTCACAGTGAAGAATTTCTACTTCCTGTCCAATCTAAACCTGCCCTCTGACAGTTTAAAGCTGTTGTCCTGTCGCTATATCGCCCTTGACAAAAGCCCCCCTACAACTTTCTTATAGTCTCTTTAGGTACTGGAAGGCTACTGTAGTGTCTTCCTGGAGCCTTCTCTTTTCCAGCCTGAACAACCCCAATTATCTCAGCCTTTCCTCACAGGAGAGGTGTTCCAGCCCTCTAATCAATCACCTTTCTGACCCTCCTCTGGACTCAGTTCAACAGGTGAATCCTTCCTGTGTTGCTCTGGGTGGGGTCTCACCAGAGCAGAGCAGAGGGGCAGAATCACTTCCCTCGACTTACTGGCCATGCTGCTTTTGATGAAGCCCAGGCTTTTTGGGATGCAACAGCACATGGCTGGCTCATGTTCAGTTTCTCATCCACTGTCACCCTCATGTCCTTCTCATCAGGGGTACTCTTGGTGTGTTCATACCACCTTACTTAGTTTTCCATCTTACAGCAATGCCAAGAAAATGGCACAGAACTTTTCTTCAGGTCTCCATGGAAGGATTCACAGTCAGTGATTTCCTGTGTGTATCATTCAGAATTTGAGCGGAGTAAAGTGGGGTTTTGTCAGTCTTGGACTTAGCAACTCTGGCACTTGATAAACTCTGCTCCTGCTTGAATGCCCTGTGTTCCCCTTACCTGACAGTCCCATGTTGATGGTGGCCACAGTACTGGGCAGAGAGATGGCTGAGACATCAAAAATATGCTCTCCAACTTGCCTTCACTCAAATCTGGTTCTGCGCTGAGACTGTGTTTCTTATTTCATTTTTTTGGAGTCTGTGTTGATGGTGAAGACATCCACAACGCAGACCTCTGCGGTCAGGGAAGACGAGTCCTTCTCTCTCCTCTTAGCCCCAGCTACTTTCATGACAGAGAGAAACTCTTGAGGTCAGAGCCAGAGACCAGAGCAGGACTGGAGGCTTTCACTGCCAAGATTATCAGTCTCAAATCCTCCATACAACATCCCCATTCTGTAGTCACCTAAGCTGATTAAGGTGTCTGACCTTAGAGTTCTGTTGTTGGGGCTTCCCACAAATGCCTCTGCCTTAAATGATTTGAGTTATGTGATTATGAGGAATTAAAGTGGCAATCCTACATCTTTTTCAGCACCACTTTGTGTCTCAGGTCAGTTCCCAAAGTGCTTTGTTGCATTGTCAACTAACCATGAATTGCTTTCTACCCTGGGGCCCTGCTGCAATAAGGAGTGAAATAATGGCCTATTTCTAAAATACCTGGTGGGAAAGGGCTGCTTACCATCTGCCCGTAACCATTCAAGATGTCCCTTTTCTTGTATTTTGAAAGAGAATTGGCCATCCTTGTTCCCTGCGGAGAAAAGCATGGAGGTATTCAGCTTGTGTGAATTTCAGCCAGTGGATACACAGTGGAAGTGCTGGGTAAAGAGGGAAAGTTTCAGAAAAGGGCAAGTCTGAGGATGTAACTCTGCTATCTGCACATCCACAAGTAACAGCAGATGCCCCCTATTTTCATGGCCATTATTCACATATCCTTCACTCTTGCTGGTGTGGTATTGTCCACAGTAGAGTTCTGGGTTTCCTTACAGAGGCCGAGACCGTGGAATTTAGGCTATGGAAAGGCTCTGCAATACTAAATCTCTTAATCAAATGCACTTGTTTTTTAATAAACTTTCATGACATTAGATGTCCACCAACTTTATGGAACTTGTGGAGGAGAAATTCACCCACATGTTGCAAGTAGGAGGCATTGATATTCCAGTATTTGGGAAATTTTCTGTCATCTGGGTAGTTCAGCAGAAGTGTTGGCAAGTGGTAGGTGAGCGTGTGGTACATTTTCAATTAGCGTGGCTCTGTTAATAACCCTGAGAGTGACAGACAATTGGTATGAGCTCATTTCTGAGCAAGGAATCCAAGAAATTCTTCCTTGCCCCAGTAAGAGTTCTGGGAAACACATCCACCAGACTCCTCTTTGTTAGAAAGTATGTTGCCTTCTTTCCAAACAGATTTAGGCCATTACCCCATCCCAGCTCCTCGCTCCAGCTTTGCTAGCTAACTATATAAAGCCATGACATATGGGTCTTTTTACTGACATAATCCTCTACTGTACTGAAAAAGAAAATATTATATTTCATTCCAAGAGCTGGAAGAACTTCCATGAGGATATAAAAAGCAGGAAATTGGCCCTGTAAGAGTAGAGCACTCTCATATTGAATAGCCTCCAGGGGCTCAATGTTAAAAGCTTCTTCCTAATAGCTAATGTAGGTTGGAACAGCTCTGCCTCTGGTTGAGAGGAAATGGGATTTGTAGGACTTTGCCCATACAGGTTATAGGGCTTAGGCCAAAGGACTGGTGTTCTGTGACCCTGTAATAAATCAACATGCTCCGCATGTACTGCAGTAAGGACAGTCTGAACATGAAGTACTGAGGAAATCTCAGGATTTTCCATTTCATAGCAAACTGTTTCTACAATTTGAACTATTTGCTTCCTCTGTGGACATCATTTTGGTTTTTGTCTGGCCCAAGTCACTCCTCACTAACCCTGGAAATCCCACAGCCAGAAGTGGCAGTTAATTTAAATGTATGAATTGGCCTCCTCTTCCTGTGAAGGCCTGTAAATAATTCTATCTATTACCCCAAATAGCCAGTGTGCCTTGTATTACCTGCGTTTGTAGACATGTGGATGCTGCAAACCCTATTTCAGTGACAACACAAGAGACATTGCAGCACTGTGCTAAGTTTAAAAGAAGTAGACAAAATAGTATCCCAAAGTTTTCTAACTTAGCCAGAGTGCAATACAGTCATTATTGGGATAGATGAGCTGTGCACCAGTGACTGGGTCACGTAGTTTGCAGTGTGTTTCCCCTTAGTAAATCGTTATGTAGCTAATAATATTGTGTTAGTATCCAGAAGATTCAAATACATTTGCACTCAAAAGGATGGGCCATTGCAGAGACATAGTATGCACTGATATGTTTTGTAATTGAATTGCAATCTACGCGACTTAAATTATATAGTTGAGAATCTTTTGGGGGTAGAGGAGGATAGTCCAAATAATATTATGACAAGTTAATTGACCTCTGAGTATCCTGTTCTGTTCCTAATTCCCTGGTCCGTGCTGAGCAGGTTCTGGCTAGTGCTTTGCAAAGGAAAGTAAGTGAAAATTAAATGAAAAAAATCGATTCAAACAAAATGTAGCACTGAGAGGCTACTTCACTATTTTAAAAAAATCTTTTAGAAGTATTGAAATAATACTTCAGTTTCAAGTTCAAGATATTCTTCCTGCCTTTACCGGTGAGTAAATAAACACAGGGAGAAAAGTTGTTGGTACAAGCACTACAGGTGGTAGTGCCTGGTGCTTGGGCAAACCCTGCTTTCAGGAATTGTTTTCCCAAAACAGATATTCAAAGCTTCCCCTTATCAGCTCTCCTAATCCCTTCGACCTCCCATAAGCTCTGAGACACTTCCTGTGAATCTTTTCCTTGATAACTATTTCAGTCTGGTTAGGCAAGTGCTTGAGGAATAGTGTTTTATACAGAATCAGTGTTTGAGATGTAGAGCTTCTGTTGAAATTCAAACTCCTTATCAGTTGAAGTGAGAAGGGGTTATCACTTGGCCGGTCTATAAACATGTGTTTGTATGGTGCAGTGAAGATTTTCCTTACATACTGGTCAATGGCACCAAAGCCAAAGAGAGATTCTCTCATAGAGGTCATACAGATTTTTATTGCAGATTACTTTTGGCTTTTCTTAACCAATCAATAGAAACATTTGTAAGCTTGACATGCAAGAGTACAATTAAAGTCAGGAGTTACTTCCTCTGGACAAAACACTGGGAAGTTATACTTGGGGTTATTGCATCAAGGTTTTAGCCTGCAGGCACTGTGTGGCTGCAGCAGGCAAAAATACATTGCAAGGTCCTCTTCTAGCATTGAGGGTATTTTAGAATTGCAGCCATTTGGCAGGCAACCAGTAAGAGCTTGCTTTAAAGTGTCAGTGGTAAATGCATTTATGAGGGGCCAATTTGTGGAATGCATGATCCAAGCATAGGTTAAGTAGTCAAGAGTGGCTGAATTCTAATTCTGACCTTCTCTTAGGATTCCTTTTGTGTGCATGTGCAGCACCACAGAGGTTAAAAGAACATTTTTCAGGCTGCAAAGAGGAGCATACACAAATTAGGAAATGCCTGTGTTGAGTTAATCCTTGGAATATGCTTTATGGCCCTCTAGGACTCTTGGTTATGCTTCTCTTTATGACATTTTTTTCCATTTGATTCCTGTCTCCTGGACAGATACCTGTCACTTGGGGAACAGCTATTTATTACTTTTCCCACCTAATTTGCCAGTATGGACTTTATTTCTTGCACAATCAAACTTATTTCCAATTGCAGCAATATTAATCATTCATGGGCCCAGGTAGTTCCAGCACTTCAGGACAGTAATAGAGTTCAGACAAGGGAACCAAATCGATGGATTTCAATGGTCTGCTGATCTTTTCCACCACCCTATTTCATCTCCCATAAAGCTGACAGATTACTTTGGCTCACATTCATGCCAGCCATCTCACTGAATCTGATCAATTTTTTAGGGATTGGGATGGCAGTTGCTTTTGAGACGTGATGTAGCCCAGAGAAGCTGTGGATGTCCCATCCCTGAAAATGTTCAAGACCAGGCTGGATGGGGCCCTGAGCAACCTTGTCTAGTGGAAGGTGTCCCTGCCCATGACAAGGGGTGTTAGAATGAGATGGTCTTGAAGGTCCCTTCCCACTCAAACAATTCTATGGTTCTATCTTTGCAAAAGAGAAGAATCCCCTGCAGCCTCACCAGCACTTAGAGCCGATGTTGGAGAGTTGTTTACTAGCAGGGCACATCAATGTCTCCATCCAACGTACTGTGGGGCTGCTGACAGTCTCCTCCTTGATTTCAGCAGACTTTGGATCAGTTTTAGTTGAACAAAGTACCTCAGGAACAATTCTGGTGTTAGCAGAGGATTTTCTGCTCTGTTATTCACATGGGTTTTTAAACAATGCCCACTGAAATCAGTGTCCCTCTTTTCATTAACTACAGTGGGCTTTGGATCAGGCCTGGGAAGATGCACATCTTCCAGAAATGCCATTGGATGATTTCTTTAAAAATCATCGAACAAAGATATGTGAGTGCATGGGATGATCAGCAGGGAAGAAAGTCCCATCTCTTATTTTATATGGTTGGCTTCCTGCTCATATCAGCGATAATTTAGATAATTAAATTGCTTAGTTCAGTAGTTGGAAGAGGCACAATCAACAAGCTGACTCTACTAAGATGTCAGATGTATTAGTGTGCTGGGTTTTATATTTGTTTTTCTTTTTTGTGTGTGTGTGAAAAGCTGTATAATTGGACACTGTCTTTTTCACCTCTGGCTAACCTCTTCTTCAGAGGAACATACTAAAGACATTTAAAATCACATTATGAATGCCAGCATAGTTACAACATTTATATCGCATATGGTGATGTTCAGTGGCAGCAGACGAATGGATGAAATCAAGCACAATAATAGAATCAGCCCCCTTGAATTTAACAGTAAGACTAACAGTTTAATGGTATAATTTAGTAAAAGGCAAGTAAGAGCTCAGATATTTTAATGAGGGGACTAAAGTCCATAACTTGTCATGCTTTTAACATTCAACTTTGATTCACTGGTCTTTTTACTGTCACTGTAGAGTCTTTGAACTTTTGCTTGCATGAGGTAGAAACAGTTTTTTAACTCATGCTCCTGAAGTGCTCATCTTACTATGACTCCAGTTTTATTTTGTTTTGTTTTATTAATACTTGTGACTGAATCACTCCTCTGAAGGATGAAAGAGATCACACAAAGAGTTCTGGTTTTATCCATCTCTAACTCGTGGGGGTTTTGCTGTTGGTGGCATCTCTCAAACCAGGACAGAAGAGTCTTTGGAGAGTCTGAGATGGGGTACATCTAGTGTTTATGATTCAATTTTGTCTCCTAGTAGTGCCGTGAAGTTTTCTTCTCTGCCACATTCTTTGTGTCTGCCCTTTTTTCATTTTATTTTTTTCAAGATGCCCCTTCTAAAGAAACAGTTTTGCTTCTCCCCTTCCACACAAGCTTTCCTTCTTGTTCTCTGAATTGTAATGATGAGATGAGAAGACCCAGATCTTTAGATCTATTTTTGTCTGCTTTTTTTCCACTACATTCCCCGAAGAGTGTTTACGTATTTTTCAAAACTAGAGACCTTACCATGAATTCTAACTGACTTAAAGCTCTACACAACCCCCCCAAAAAAAACTCATACTAAAGCTGAAAGTTTATATAGAGCTTGTGCCTATCTTCTGCATATTGTTTGTTCAGCTGTGAGATGGTATGAATGGCTTAGTCCTGCTCTTGTATTTTAAGTGTAGAGAACTCACTTGAACATTTATGAGCACGCTCCTCAGCCTGGATTCCATTCCCACATCATGTTTACATGTAGCCAGAATTATTCACCTCTTTTTTTTTCCCATCAAACTATTAAAAATGGAGCCTCAGTCACAGAGTCCAGAGTTTGGTAATAAACTTAGACATGATAGGATTTGTCAGTTCTTTTTGCAGTATCCCTTAATACATTCTAATGTATCACAAGGATATCCCTAAGTGGTGTTTGTGAGATAAAAGGAAAATAGGAGCTATTTTTACATGATGAATATTGACTTATGATTCTTTTAGGAAAATTATTCTCCCATGATAAGCTGCACTAATAATAATAATAATAATATAAACCATATTATCATTTGGAAATAGGGTCAACTAAACAAAATTTCTCATTCTTTGATCACTCTGAAGCCTAAACTGTTCCACTTTTGGTTCCTTTTTGGCCATTTATCCTGGAAAGGGAAGTAAATGGTGATCAGCTGCTGCATTATGAAGCTGGATTCAGTCTCACAGTGACAGACTGAGGAGGGAAAGAAACCAGTGTGAAAAACCCATGACCAAAAATGTCATATTTACAAACTTTCTTCTAATATCCCCAATGTTTCCTTGCCATGATATGAGTCCTGTTGATGTAAATGGGGTAATTTACTCTCTCTGGTATATCTGTACATAAAGCTGTTGCAAGTTAAGAGACTTGGTTCAATTCTTGATGCTGTAAAAATTGATAAAATGATGTATTTTGGCCTGAATGCAAGAATAATATTGAACTGTAAATGTGCATTAAAGCCACCACAGGTTATGATTATAGTTTTTAAGCAGATGTTATGATTTGATTTGTGGCGCTTTTTTGCCACTATTTTTGGAATAAATGGTTGTTCTGAGACACCTTTCAGCATTCATAATACAGCAGTGAGTTATTGAAGGGCTTTGGCAAGGAAGGGAAAGGACAGATGCCTTAAAGACACAGCTCTTAGACCTGGCCATGTGGGTAGTCCTTCTGCTGGGGTAGAAGTCACACATGTACCAAGTGAGCCACATCCACCAAGCTGCATCCGCTGCTTCCAGAGCTCTGCTGACTGACACCAGCTGGTGCTCTGCTCCTTTTACCCTGGCCTCATGTGGCTTAGCAGCTGGCCAAGACTGTTTTTAAGAATGTATTTATAAAACTTCACAGCCGTGCAAGCCCAGACACAGAGAAAGGACGTTTTGAGCTCAGTGCTGGAAGTGCAGGACGTCGCGTGGTAGATCTGGTTTCCCAGGTCTTGCTGCTGCCACTAACCTGCTGTCCTATCACTAGTGCCTGAAAACAATGCTTCCTAAAAAATCCAGGGGACTAAAAACCTTGGGCTGAAGGTTTCCATAGATATTTTAAGTAAAATAAGCCTGTCCTTATCCCTGTGCAGGCGGCTGCCTGATCGGTATTTCAATAATGTACTTATTTAGAAGGAAATTCTAACTACTGTAGGGCACTGTGGTATTTTAGTGCCTCTTTTACCCTGCAGCTTTTTCCAGCTGGTTCAAACCTGAGCACCTCACTGTCTGGTAGGGACATCGTCTGGCTGAGGTGTAAACTACAGCACCTGCTCATGTCCTTTGGATTTGGGGTTGGTGCATGGATAAATATGATTTCTTTTTAATTCTTTCTTGAATTTATGCTCCACTGCTGGCAGATACTTCCAAGTTTTATTTGCAGAGTGAAAGGTTTATTATATGTATTGCTTTTCTCTTTGTCTGCATGTGATATGAACTTTTGAAAAGAAAGAAGTCTGTATTTTTCTGTGGGAATAAGAATTTATAGCTACTTCTTTACATTTTCCCCTTTTTAATTTCCTAAACCAGCACAACATACACTTTAGTTCTGAGATAGGCCCAACTTTTTACTGATCAAGACTAGTTTTGAACAACTGCTGACACCACCAATTCTTTTTGTCTATGATTCCCACAGAACCCTATTGCTTCAAAAAGAAATATCCTAGAATGCATAATCAGCCCTGCAGCAATGATCTACATCACACAGTGTTCCCTTCATGACTTCTACCCAGCTATCAACAGTGAGAGGCAGATGTGCATGCTAAAACACAGAGAAGTCAGAACTAAGAAAATGGACAAAAAAATCATTAGAATCACTAAAGAGGAAAAGAAGGAATCTGGAGCTGGGAGAAAGTTTTTGAAAATAATACCTTAGGCAGTGAGAACTACAGAGTAGAAGCTGGTTTCTCCCCCTGGTGTGTGCAAGCAGTAGATCAAACTGCAGTGACTTTATGCTATAACAAAAAAAAAGTAAAACAAGAGCAGTAAGTTAATAGTAGATTATTCTTTAAAAAATAAGAGTTGATCTAGTGTTAGAAAACAGCTAAAATTTTGACAGCCCAGCCACTTTGCCTGGTTTGTTACAATACCATCTGACTTCAGTAACTTTCAAAGTCTATTCAAACCAATGACCTTATATTGAAGATCACCCATCTGAGCTTTTGCACTTCTTTCAGCTAAATAGTTGAAAGACATACTTTGAAGCTGCTGAGTTTACTCCTACGGAGAAAAACTGATGGCAACAAATACATATATGCAAACAGTGGTGTATTTTTAGCGTTTGTAATTTCTGAGGCTCCAGATCTGAAGGCAGCAATGGGTGAAGTGGAAGTGGGTTGTGTGTGTGATTCGTCGTGGTTTGTATCTGGGCTCTGCGTTGTGTATCTCCTAATGATGAATGCGTGGGAGGGCCAGGTCAGGAATGGTTTCCACTCCAGTGCGCTGATTGTGTAGTTGGCAGTGGGCTCAATTAAAGTATAATAATCTGGTAATCTCTCTCCTGTTTCCATTCAGCTGCTTCACAGTGAATAGAGCCAGTGAACAAGTATAGCTTTTGAAAAGTAGGTGAACTCTTGCCTCTTTGTCTGAGCAGTTTGTGTCTAGTCAAGTAAAATGACAGGCAGAAGAGACGACTCTCCAAAACATTGCTCCCATGGCTTGCATCATTACTGCTGTTTGTGTTTCTGTGAGATAACACTTGCTCTTTATTTTCTTTCCTAGGCTACAGATTGGATTTCTAGCAAGCTTCCCACCACGGAGAAAAGAGAAGCTGATGTGAGAAAAGAGATATGGATATGTCCATGACAAGAAGATGCCGTGCGCCCCATCTCTTGGTTCTTCTCACATTCATGTTCAGCGTGAAGAGAATTGAGGCAGAAAGAGCAGGTATGCACCATTAGGTTATTGCCCCGTCCTCAGGAGCTGCTGGGGCTTTCCTGTCACTGAGAAGCTGTCATTGCTAGGAGGAAAACTGCAAAACCCCCAAGATATTTACTGCTAAAAATGCATAAAAAAGACCTCCGGGATGGAGATAGCTCAGGGATCAAGGTTATGATTTACCTGTTCTGTTGCAGGCTTAGAAAGTTTAGCTCAGCTACTCACAGCAAGAAGAGCAGTTCCCCACAGTTCACTCTGAATATGTTCCATCTACCCCACACTGGCATGGAGCTTGCTTTTTCCATTGCTTTCTGTGGGTATCAGATGAATTTTCTGCCTGGCTGTGACCTTCCTAGTGAGCTAAATAGGGCCAAGGTATTATCCTCTCTTGGTTCAAGGTGTTTAAAAGACATGTTGATGTGGTGCTTAGGAGCATAGTTTAGTGGTGCACTTAGCAGTGCTGGGTTAGTGGTTGAACTCAGTGATCTTGAAGGTCTTTTCCAACCTAAAGACAATTTAGTCTAAAAAGACAATTTAGTCTTTTTAACCTAAATGATTTTATGATTCTATGTTTCTGTAGAAATGGCCCCGGCACAGCTTTTGGCCTGGGCTGATGAACACTCTCCCCCAAATGTCACTGAATGCATTAGAGGACGGTCCAGCTAAGGGACTGCTCCTGTGGACAGTCAGGAAAAAGACACATTGGGTTTTATGCAGCAGGGCTGAGTTATCTGGCATCAATGATGTCACTGCTCAAATGAAAAGTGCTTTTGGACCCACAAGTTTTTTTGGGATAAAAGCCTAAAGGCATTTTAAGATGGAGGTTTTCTGTCTCTATTTCTAGGAAAGCCACTCCTCTGTAGGCTTGGGTTATTTTTAAGAAAGAAAAGGCTTTTTAGACCTTCTCTCAGTTTAAGGAATAGCTGCTTTACAGTTTTCTTATATCTTCTATAGAAGGCTTTTTGGAGGAAATTTAACAAGAATAAATACTTAGTAACCAAACAAAGTGAAATCTCACCTTTTTCTGCTTCTGGATCAGTCACAGGAAGAACATAGTGGTGGTATTTATATGTTCATTCGGTGCTTACTTTAAATAATATTGGGCTTATGGCTTGTTTTTGAACTATTTTTAATGGGAATATTGCAGAACAGCTTGTTTGGTGTCTGGGTGGACAAACACAGTTCCTTGAATTATGCTTCCAGAGAGTATTACTGCTATTGCAAAACTGAAATTTTGTTTTCTGTGAATTCTCTCTCATATTCCCTTAATATGAAATGAATTGTTTCTGCCAGTAAAAAATACTGTTATAGCATTCTTGGAAAACAATAAATTTTGTCCAGCAGTGGCCATTACAGTCCTAAAAATGCAGATTAATATTTAGTAAAAGCTTTTCTGCAGCATTTCATCTCCCTGCCATGAGGTTTGTAAGCAAAGAATCACTAACTCCAAGAAAATGATCTTGAAAGACCATGTTTTTGTCCCCTGGAATATTGCCCTGCATAGGCATCACTTTTTGAACCTTAAGTCCCCCTTGTTTTAAGGCTTGTTGCCCTTGAGCACAGACAGCATTCATTCTGTCTGTTCTGTTTGTTGTTAAATTGCAGTCATCTCACCTGCTTAGAGTTGTTAAAATAAGCAACAGGAAGGTCTGTACCTTGTGGGTTTTGTTCTCTAGTTAGTCTCACCTAATTAACACTCTTTCAAAAAGAATAGATTAATATAATAATGAATTTGGGGAGAGGAGGTGGGGAAATGTAGATTCCTTGCTCACCTTTTACTGCTATACGTTCTATCATTTATATTCTCCAAAAATCAAGTAGAAACACACTTGACAGGCTGGCTGATACAGATGTAATGTAACTTGCATGCCATACTATAAAATTATATATACCATCTCCATACTACCCCCTCCACTCTCAGACTGCCTTTGAGGGAGTTTTCCCAGACAGACTTGCTCTGTGGTTAGAGCCAAGCACTCCCTCATTCCCAAAGTGCCATCACAGAACATGATTCCACATGCTGGTTGTGGCTGGGATAGAGTTAATTTTCTTCATAGTAGCTGGTACGGGGCTGTTCTTTGGATTTGTGCTGGAAACAGTGTTGGTCACACAGGGGTGTTTTCGTTCCTGCTGAGCAGGGCTTACACAGAGTCCAGGCCTTTTCTATTCCTCACCTCACCAATGAGGAGATTGGGGATGCACAAGAAACTGAGAGGTCACACAGTCAGGAAAACTGCCTCCAACTGACCAAAGGGATATTCTGTACCATATGGTTTCACGCTCAGAAGTAAAACTGGGGGAACATTTGGCTGGAGGTTTCTGCTGGGGGTCTGTCAGGGCATCAGCTGGTCAGTGGTGAGCAGTTGTTTTCATTTGTGTCACTTGTCTTTCTTGGGGTTTATTTCCTTCTCTTTGTTATTTTCCTTTTCGTTGCAACTTCTTCTTTTTCTTCTTATTTTATTTTATTGCATTTTATTTCAATTATTAAACTTTCTTATCTCAACCCATGTGTTTTCCCACTGTTACCCTTCCAATTCTCTTTTGTCCAATCCTGCTGGGAGGGGGGTATTGAGTGAGCAGCTGTGTGATGCTTAGTTTCCAGCTGGGGTTAAAGTACAGCACCAGGTTGTTTCCAAAGAGACCCCACGTGAATGGTTTGATCACAATGTGGTCCCAATCCCTCGTGTATAGGTTGTTCCCATAGTCACTGCAGAACCTGGGATGTACTCTGCTACAGAAGTCAACACACCAGCAGATGATGCTCATTTTTCATCAGTGTCTGTCACCATCCACATGTTTATTCAATCCCTCTCATGCCCTTATGCAATACCATGAGCACTGACCTATTGTTTTGTAACACCTATCTGTAATACTTTTACTACTCTTTAAAGGCAAATCCTCTTTGTGTGACTGAGCTCCCCACTCTATCCTTTCCAGTGCAGTGGACTATTTTAGCATTCTTCCACTCAGGGCAGAGTCACAGTCTCAGGATGGGCAAGAGCATCAGAGCTAATTTATGTCAAAATTTGAGTGTGGGACAAGACTGTGATCTTTCTGTAGCTTCAAATGCTGGAATTCAGTAAGGAAATATGGTATTTCACTATTGGTTCAAACAAGCAGTTTTACCTTGCAAGATGACATGAGACAAGAACTAGTGGAGAAATTTTGGTGGTTGTGGCGAAACTGCCTTTGTAGAGCAGCTTTTGGCTTTAAAATTCATAATTTATTAGGGATTATGGCCTATAATAGTGAATTAAATAAATATATATACATATATATATATATATACAGTTTGTCCGGTTGGGGCATTATGTTGATAAATTCTGGGCAGTTGTGGGATGTTTATGGATCTACTGCCTCCTGACTTGCATAGGTTCAAGAACAACCAAAAAACATCTGAGAGATCTACTATTTTGGCAAGTGTCTGACAAATAAATGACCAGTCTGGCTTGATAGGGCAAACAAGCTGCAATTAAAATACATTTGCATTTTGAATTACACAGGTCTCACATTACAAATATCATTGTTGGAGACAAAGGGGTCGTTGTAGGGATAAGTGACATTTTCCATTACAAGGCAGCTACCCTTTGTTCTCAAAGAAGACATCCCAAAATTCAGTGAGCCATTCTTTAGTCAATAGTCATTGGCACAGAGCCTCAGAATTGCAATAATCTTGTTATAGACTTGTTGCACCAACACATCATGCTGAGCAAAAGAACTGCTTCTAGCTAAGCATAAATAAATCATGTTAATGCAAGACAGAGCATGAAAGCTTCACTACACACAGTCAGGACTGGCATAGGCAAGGTCAGGGCAGGTCTCTTGCTCTGTCAAGGTCATTTCAAAGCATTGCCTGAAAAAAAGGTAGTACAATGAAGTCAGATAAAAATAGCTTCATATGCATGCAGATGGCATAGGTGAAGGATTGGACAGAGGCAGTGAGCAGCACTGGAAGAGAAAGGGTTTGCATTTCAAAGTGAGTGTGTGCTGATCTGTAGATGTCCTGAAACAAATGAGGTGAATCACAAGGAAGAAAGGCTGAGAATCTGCACTTCTTCAGGAAAGGGAGAAGGTTTGCTGCCTCCTCCAAATTGCTCACTAGAGAGCCATGCCTAGGGAATATTTGGTATGTCTGGTACTCTGCTTTCATCTTCCCATAACAATATTTTCTGCCACTCTTGCAGGTTGCAAGAATGTTCACTATGACCTTGTCTTCATCTTGGATGCCTCCTCCAGTGTAGGAAAAGAAGATTTTGAGAAAGTTCGGCAGTGGGTGTCTAATTTGGTGGAAACTTTTGAGATTGGCCCAGACAAAACCCGTGTAGGTGTGGTGCGATACAGTGATCGTCCAACCACAGAGTTTGACCTGGGAAAGTACAAAACCCGTGAGGAAATCAAAGAGGCTGCACGAAAAATTCAGTATTATGGGGGTAACACGAACACTGGAGATGCTCTCAGGTACATCAACACCTACAGTTTTTCCAAAGAAGCTGGTGGAAGACTTAGTGATCGAACTGTGAAAAAAGTGGCTATCCTTTTGACTGATGGAAGGAGCCAGGATTTTGTCTTGGATCCAGCCACTGCAGCCCATCAGGCTGGGATTAGGATCTTTGCTGTGGGTGTTGGAGAAGCCTTAAAAGAGGAACTTGATGAGATTGCTTCAGAGCCCAAGTCTGCTCACGTGTTTCATGTCTCTGATTACAACGCCATTGATAAAATTCGGGGGAAGCTGAGAAGACGTCTCTGTGAAAGTAAGTAGAGCTCCCAATTCTGCACAATTGGAATAGGTTCAGTTAGCATGTAGGTATGAAAAGCTGTGATTTTTTTCTTTCATGTTTATAATTTTAAACTGATAATTTTTTATTTTTGCGTCTTCCACTCAGTTCAATTCTATGAGAAATCATGGTTCAAGGCCAGGTTGGATGGAGCTTTGAGCAACCTGATTTACTGGAAAGTGTACCTGTTCTTGGCAGGGTCTTGGAACTAGGTGATCTTTAAGGTCACTCCCAACCCAAACCACTCTATGATGTTATGATTCTATGATTTTACTACATGAGGTGTGATCGCTTCTTCTGCCCAAGTCAGTATTAACTGTAGGTCAGCTTCTTGTGGACAACCACAGAGCAAAACATGAATTCCCTTTTGATTCTAATATAGTCCAATTACTTTAGAATATTTTGGACTACTGAATATGAAGGGTGACATTTATACAGAGATTTTGGTTTATTTTGTATAGGAACTCTTTTTTCCCTTTTACTTTCTGGCATTGTACTGTGAAAAGAATGCTCTGGATGCTGCTGGAAATGATCCTTCAGGAAGCAAAAGGATGTTTGTGCTTTTCTGCCTTTCAGCATCTCAAGTCTACTGACAACTGATGTTCAGTAGTTCTCTGGCTCTCAACAAAATAAGCCTTGGTGATATTTTGAATGATTTTTAACAGAGAAAAGTCTGTGCAATTTGCACTGAATAAATGACTCTGAACTTCCAGCTCCTCACTGACAAGGATGGGAATGGCATTGTGGCTGGTATTTCCCAGCTCTTTAATGGGAAAACAATCACACAGCCCTTTCTCCTTCCGCCACTGATAAATCACTCTCTTGTTCTTAGTGACTCCTGGTTTTCCTGCTTTTTGCAGTATGTGTTGTGGTTACTGTGAGTCCTTTCAGTCAACAGCATGAGACACCACTCTGGTTTCTAGGTCTGAGCTTGGAAGGCAACAGCTGAGTGTGATGCTGTGACACATTGCAGTGTTACGATAACCAGGTCTGTGGGCTGGCAGGTTGTTACTGTAAATGTCAATAAGTTGCCTCAAAAAATTTAGGCCTTGTAGCTGACACTGTGAAGATCTTTCGTTGCTCTCTATGATCTCCATTTGCAAGAATAAAAGCGTTAACATAAATGCTCTGGACTTATGTAGGGTTCTTAAAGAGTAACTAGCACAAGCAGGCATTAACTATTTGACTTTACCAAGCAGTATCAAGATGTGACTGCTTTTTCAACCTGAACATAAACGGGTATGGATACTGTAAGCTGAATACAAATGGAAGTCAATGTGGATAATACTTTTAAGCTGTGCAGGCTGAAGGAGCTCAGTCTTCTTTCCCTGATAATCTTTTGTAATCATACACACAACTAGGCTGTAATAGAGAAGGGTAAACCCTCCTGGTGGGCACACTTAGCCAACTCAAACAACTTCCTAATGCAGCTGCTGAACTCCTAAAATGTGATGGTCCTTTGGAATTCTATTACTTTCCTTTTACAGAGGAAGGGTATTCTGTACTTTGTACCTGGGTCATTGTTTGTTGCCTTCTCAAAGAATCATTTATCTGTCTGTTAGAGTATAATGCTGCCTCTCTGTGGCTTTCTGAGCCCATACTGTGTCCACACATGCATGCAAACCATTTCTCATTTGATTGCAAAGGACCCCTGGGAGCATCCTTCATCCTAAATGTGGTGGCAGTCTCCAAGGGCTTCTGCCTGAACTGGTGCGTTCACTAAGAAATAGGGGCTGTGGTCAGTTTATCATGTCTCTCCTGCTCCTTCCTCCTCAGGAGGAGGACTCCTTGCACTCTTTCCCTGCTCTGGCATGGGCTCTTCTCTCCACATGTCCACAGGTCCTGCCAGGAGCCTGCTCCAGCATGAGCTTCCCACAGAGTCACATCCTCCTTTAGGCATCCACCTGCAGCCGCATTGGGTCCTCCATGGGCTGCAGGTGGATCTCTGCACCTCCATGGACCTCCATGGGCTGCATGGGCATCTCTGCTCCCCCATGGACCTCCATGGACTGCAGGTGGATTTCTGCACCCCTGTGGATCTCCATAGGCTGTAGGGGAACAGCTGCCTCTTAATGGGCTGCACCATGGGCTGCAGGGGAATCGATGCTTTGGTGCCTGGAGCATCTCCCTCCTCTCCTCCTCCACTGACCTTGGGGTCTCCAAGGCTGTTTCTCTCATACTTTCTCACTCCTTACCTCTGACTGCAATTGCTCTAGAGCAGTAACTTTTTCCCCTTAAATTTGTTATCACAGAATCTTCCCTAAGTCTTTTCTTTCTACATTTAAAGAAGGAAAACTGCTTTTTGGCAGGATCAGTTTTATAATACTTATTTAATTTACTGTTTTGCACGCAGAGTGCTTTTAATAGGCATGATATTTAGATCAAACATGAAAATCTCGCTGTCCCTGAAACCAACCACTGAAACAGAGAATGAGATGGTGAGACCACCATTAGCAGAAATACTAATGTAGAGATCAGTTAATTTTTTTGTTATCTGAATTTGTGAGGTAGAACTGTTTTGAGGGTGAGAGGGGCCTGATGGAGAACACAACCAAGGGATTTCTTGCACATGTGCCACTTTTAAATTCCATGTTAACACAGTAGGAACAGGAAAGGACTTCACTGTAATAGCTTCAACATCTTTAGAAGGTAAAACTTTTAATAGCTGTTGTAGTTAACTTTCAGTGGTTTTAATGACAACACTTCATAAAACAGGAACATGCAAACCATGGAGTGGGTGGAAAATGTGACAAGGGCACATGCCAAGCTGCTGTGTAGTTCATGCACATTCTAAGACAAAAGCATATATTGCCACAGCCAAGCTCAGGTTTTAATAGACATAATCCCTTGTGAGCTCCAGGGAGACGGATGAATCAAAGGGCGGAAATGGTAGGAAGTTTTTTTGTTGTACTGACCAGTGATGAGTCTTCCAGTCCTACTATTGCTGTGCTACCAAAGTGTAAAGGGTCATGAGGTGTTGCAAATGCTGGATTTCATGGCAGCAGCTGTTCAGAATTGCTTGTCTCAGGTCTCACTGGACATCTGTCCTAAACTTAGTCATTCCATCTTGCTATATTTGACTGAATTTATTGCTAAGAACATGTCATTAAATGCATAAATAGCATTTTAGCTCTTATTTGATCTTGGGGAAGTAAGCATAGCGGAATCGAAAAATAACATGTCTGCTCAGTAGGACATTATGGCAGTGGGAGATATTTTTGCCAAACATCTCCTTTGCATTCTGGACTATATTTGGCAGGCAAAAATGGGTGATGTTTTCACAGGAAAGCAGGAGAGATACATTCTGCTGAAGATTCCAGAGATGCTATGTGCATCCTAAATACTGTTCCTGCTTATATGTCATAGAGATAACAACAGGCAGCTATGGAATATTTAAAAATATACTGGCATCTGCTGCTGGTAGGTAAATACTGGGTTTATGCTAGTCAAAGAAAGCTAATTGCTTTGATTTCAGCACACATTTAATTAAAGCTGGATTAGATAAGTTAATGTATGTACAATGATTTCAACCTGTGTTGAAACTGGTATCAGCGGTGTTTAACATTGTCACCATTATCCCCCACCAGGGCAGATGTTGCAATGGTGACCAAAACACCCCTACCTGGTCAGAGGTAGTCACTGACTGCAGTGTTTTGGGTGCTTCAATACCTGAGTTTATTCTGTTATTAAGGTGGGCAGGTGATAGATTCAGTTTGCAAAGCTAGGAAAAAACATTCTCCAGGAACATTCTCATTCTTTACTGGCTCCATAAAGCAGAAGCCTGTAGCTTGGCACCACTGGAGTACACGGCCTGTATGTGCTCTGCTCTTCTGTAAATTACATTTCACAACTTGAAAATAAATTTGGCTTTAGAGGTACAGTCTTGGCTAAGGTTTGTGTGTGTTTTTTCTACAGCTTGTAACAGGAGAAACACAAGCAGATGTTTTCTAAGGAAGGACTGCAGGAGTATTATGCTCGGTATTGGTCTATGTCCAGTAGTGACTGTCTACAGTTTTTAGTTGCCAGTGAGTTTGATGATTTTCTCTGCAAGTATGTGGAAGACCAAAGGACTGTCATCACATGAATCTCAAATGCTTTGCAAATAGAAGGAGATGAGGCTGATTTGTTTCAACAGTGGGTTGGCACCAGCGGTTTGTCACTGATTTCAGTGAATATAGTGAAGTCTGTTATATCAAAAGCAGTCACATGTCCGGATGATTCACAACATTTATTTTTCTATTTTTATATATCTTTGTTGACTTTGTGTGTGTGAAGTGTGAAAATAAGACTTAATGTTCCACTGAACTGTTATTGGTGAAAAAGGGCTTCCAGCCATCAAGGCAACACCTTGAACACCATTGAAAAAGAATAGACTGAAACCTTCAGAAATGTCTTTTTTTTTTTTTTTGTTTGAGGGCAACTTTGCTCAGATTCATGATATATTCGAAGAAGAACAGCAAGTTGTTTCTTCTTGGCCTTTAGCATTAAATGTATCTCACACATGGAGACCATGACAAAGGATAGGCATCTGAATTGCCATATCTTGACTAACAGCTCCTAAGAGACTAATCAATATAGTCAAATCTCACATGAATACTGAAATATTGGAGCACACCAACACCTAAGGGGATTTACCTAACTTTTGACCTCCATTTGGTGCTTCCTTTTGAGTTCTGGGATTTCACTGTAAAAGCATTCATTTCTAGATAGCTTTGCCTTAGACAAAGGAATAGAAAAGGAGGTGGCACTCAACAAGCTGTCAGGAGTGAGAATCCTTAAGTATTTTTGTTAACTCACTTGTGATAGTACTTTTAATTCTTTTAGTTTGTTGAGTTGGTGGATTTGGATCCATTTTATATGGTATGACTTTATTTGGATTCTTCAAAAGTTCATCTCAGCAGTAGTTCCAAGTCTTGCTTGGTCTTACTGCAAGAGCACTTTTTCATCCCTGTGATGGCTTGTAAGGACTTCCTACAAATGTGAATATAGCTTTCTGTCACCTGGCAGAACTTGGTACATGCCACAAGAGCACCTATACATTTACTTGGAAAAAGTCTCTGGCACCCACCTCCATGCTGAATGTAGAGAAGCTTGAGGTGTTTTGGGCTAATAACTGCTGTTTGACAGACTGGTTAAAGTCTGATTGGCACAAAATGTTCCATGAACATGGTCTAACTTTTGTGCTTCTGGCTCATGTTACATCACACCTGCCACAGGCAGCATTCTTACTGAAATATTCCTCACTGTCCTGCTTAAAAATATATCCAGGCTATGTGCAGCTACTAACATTTTAACTCTCACTTGAAAATCTAGTCACTTCCAGATGGTTTGGGAAGTCTGTTAAAGGCTCAGCAGACAACTTTTGCTTTTTTAAAAGCTGCAGCTGGGCAGTGACCCAGCTGATGTCACCTCTGATATGTCCTGCTGCTTCTTGATGCTCTTCTCCAACAGCTGCAGTGGTGGCTTTCTCAAACTCTGTAACATCTCCAACTTCCAGCAATCACTCATGTTACAGATGACAGGATTCCTCATCCTTTCATCACCACACTTGCTGGCTAGCTGTAGTTTCCTGTGAAGGCATAAAAGGTCTGTGATAGAATTTCCAACTGATTTATCTTTTGCTTGAATCTAAAGGAAAAAAAAATCACCCTTAATGGTTGGGAGGAGATAAAATATTTCATGGGTTCAGTGGTGATCTGCCATTGAATAGGTTGAAGGACATTCTGGTGTCTTGGATTTTGGCTCCAGGAATCACAGCAGAGATATTCACATATTATTTTTCTCTTACAGAACTTTTTATTTTCAAATCAAAGGTCTGAATTTCTCAGGTTTAATTTTCCATTTGGTCCAGTCATCATCAGCTTAGAAAAGAAATGGTTCTTGGTCTGGTGTCTGGCAGGCAGAAAGCTTTGGTCTCTGGGAATGAGCAGTGACTGCTGGTTGGCCCTCAGTTCCTCCACAGGTCATGTAGAACTGGTTGTTTTCCCAGATCATGACTAAATTTCTGTTCTGCCGCTGTGTAGTCTCCATATAATTTCAATTTTGCAAATTTGTCCAAAGAACAGCATTGATGCTGGTGAAGGGTCTAGAGAACAAGCCTTTTGATGAGAGGCTGAGGGAGCTGGGGATGTTTAGCCTAGAAAAAAGGAGTCTCAGGGAAGAACTTATTACTCTACAACTACCCAAAAGAAGGTTGTAGCCAGATGGGGAGGGTCAGGCTCTTCTCCAAAGTAACAAGTGATAGGACAAGAGGAAATGGCCTCATGTTGCCACTTAGAGACATGGCTTACTGGTGGACCTGGCAGGGCTGGGTTAAAGGTTGGAATTGATGATCTTAAAGATTTTTTCAAGCCTAAACAATTCTATGATTCTAAGTGACTTCTCGTTTTGCTTGGCACTCTGAAATGAATAGGTCTATTCTGAGATTTGCAACAGTGCTGTTTTATGACCAGCCCCTCTTCTCAAAAAACAAGTTTTCATTCTCCCATCTGCCAGCACAGGCATTTATGTGGCCCCACCGTGAACTACAGCAGGGAGCCAATGAATATTTTTGTTTTCTTTCTCAGATTAGTTTTTACTCAGATTTAGTTCACTGTGCAACCACAGGGACACGTGCTGTCCTAGGGGAGGAACTGGCACAAGCTGACAATAACTAACTGGGAGTGGAAGACCTGGATTGTGTCCTGTGGTGCAGTAGTAGCTCATATCATCTTGATGAACATTAATAGCTAAGGACTTCAGAAAACTGAGGAAAATCCTTCATGTGCTCCCATTGCAAATGTGAGCCTGTGCTCTGCTGTCCTCTGGTTTGTGTGCATAAAGTGGACTGCTAGGCAGGTTTCTCCAATTCCAACTCCATTTCTAGGCTTCAGCACAACTTGCTTGCCTTGGATAAACAGCCTGCTTAACAAAAATATCCCACTGCAGATGGATCTCTTTAGGATTCTGTTTCATTTTCCTTAAATAGGCTTTCCAGTATGGTGTAATTGTGGCTGCTTTACTACTGACTTAGCTCCTGGTTGTTCAGGGAGGGATGACAGAGCTCTCCCTCCTCAGACACACTCTGTGTCTGGCTGGGAGCATCTTGCTGGGAGTTGTTGGTAGGAGGGATGAGCAAGCTTGACTTAGACACAGACTGGCTGTCAGTGCCTGCAGGCAGCACTTTGATATTTCTGTGCATCCGGGCAGCTTCTCTCCCCCAGAACGGGTGTTAGCTCTTTTAGAGTTTCAGAAAGTGATTTATCGATTTATTTTTCTTCCCTTGTATGTTGGAAAAAGCAATGTCTTAAACATTGCCTTCAGGTGATGAGGATATTTCAGCTGCTGTGACCCGATGGCTTCTTTTTGCTGGGGGAGAAAAGGTATGATTCCAACGGTCAGACAAACAACTTTTAGAAATAAGACTGTGACAAAAAATGGTTTTATTTCTTCTTTTCTTTGATACAGTTTGTGAGAAAATGAGTACATTCCAAACCTGCAACTTCATACAGATCACTGAGAACATTAATACCGGATGCTGAATATAGAAATATAATAAAATTAGATCAATTTTGCGTTTGCCTTTCTTATCTCTAGCTTCTTTGTTTAGCAATTGTAGACATATTATAGTGTCATAAACCATGGACAATCACTTTACATAAAGCAATGAATCTCTGGACTGCCAACAATATCTTGTCCGAAATCTCAGAACCTGGCTGGATGACAAGTTCTCCCCTAGCTTGTAAGCTTGTAACAGGTTTTGTATTGCATTTCAGAAAGAAATCTCTGTGAACAGTGTTTGATGTACAGTAAAACTAATTGTAAAGGCTAAGAGAAGATTAGACTCGTAACAAATAAAAGTAAGTCCCAGATATTAAAAAGAAATATTGAGACAATCAGGGAAACTATAGGTCTGAGTGGCAGGAGAAATTACATCTTATGAAAAAGTAATGTGCCATTTAGAGAAAAAAAATGGGGGCAAATGTGGTGACTATGGAAGCCATTTCTAAATAATGTAGAAGTGAAGGAGAAATAAAGAAATAGGAACAGGCAAAAAGCTGAATTGTATTCTCATGTGCTGAAAGTTATTAGTAGTTTGCTTTTCAACACCCTCTGCAGCCCTCACCGATTTTGCACGAGCTGTGGGTGCTCGGCACTTTCAAAATTCAGCCCTGGAGTCCAGCTGCAATCAGAAAGGGGCTTTCTGTCTGCTCCAGTGGAATCCAAATGAGGGGATAAAAGAGAGGATTCATCCTTGGGGCAGCACTATCTTAGTGTTTGGTTCCTGGTGGAATAATAAAGAATGCTCAGTAGAAAGAATAACCTCTGAAGCTGGCCAGACACTCAGCAAGAGACTAGGGCAAGGCACATGAAAAACCTCTGAGGTTTTAGGTTTAGTTACAGGCCTTTCTGTCCAAGAAAAACAAATTGATGAGGAGAAAACCCTCGCGATGTAGTCCTCATGAATCTAAAATGTTTTAAATTTCAGCAGATTTTGTGCAGTCAGGTCTTTTTTCCACCATTAACATCCTCTAAACTGACCTCAGACTGAAAGGACACCACTTAACATCTTAGTTCTAGGCTTGCCTTGTTGTGGTTTATTTTTATGCTTTATGTGACTATTCCCATAAAAATCTAATGGTAACTTCCAGCATGATCTGTAAATGGAACTAGACCACTGCCTGCTGTAGTTAGGTGCACCTGTAAATTAAAGATTTCCTCTACTCTCCCTGGATTTGGGGATGTATTTCTATTCAGGATAGTAAAAAGCAAGTCTGGAGAGGTGCTATGGAGATTTAGTCCCAGTTCTCCTGATGGAGCTGGTAAAATGTACTGAAAGTGATGGAAATGATAGATCTTTGTCAGAGCATGCCAAGCCCCATGCAATGTGTTAAAGGTCCCATCATAGGACATTATACTTCTCTTGAAGCCCAGCAGGTTTCCTGAAACCCACAGCTTCTTAAGAGATGAATGTTTCTGTAAGCCCACCATTTTTTTGCTCCTGGCTCCTAATATTCCATCCTCAGAGTCTTGTGAGGAGAAACTGCAATCCAGAACTGCAGATCCTGTGATCCAACATAATGAAGGAGCTTGGAGGGAACACAGTGGATGATGGGGTTCATGGAAGGACACAGATGTTGTGGTCACAGGCTGCCTGTGACACCTGGGAAAAAGTTTAGCACAAAAAATCAACTATTTTCTCACAAAGTAGAATCACTTGAAAACTTGTGACCTTTCACAGTATTGAATCGCGGTCTTTGCATCACCTGAGAATTAAAATGATTTTGGAAACAATTTCATGGGCAGAAATGAACTATAAGAGCAAAATGTGTTTAGAACTAGATAAGGTGTTGCATTAACACCTGAAAGAAAATGGGCAGGACCACATTTTTTTAAGATCTGGTAAAACTATTCCTTCCATTTCTGTGTCTAGCTGAGCTATGTTTAGAAGTCCATGTTATTTCTGTTGGTTATGGGCTTTTCTGTCCAAGAAAAACAAAGCTATGAGGAGAAAACCTTGCCATGTGGCCTTCACAAATTTAAATGTTTTAAATTTCAGCAGATCTTGTGCAGTCAGACCTTTCTTCCTCCTTCATTAACAACTCTTAAACTGACCTCAAACTGAAATGACACCATTTACTCAGGATGCCAAAGGAAAAAAATGGGGTTTTTAAGTGTTAAGGGCTTATTTTGAAGCTGCAGACAGATTATGGCATCTTAGAATGGTTTGAGTTGGAAGGGACCTTAAAGACCATCTCATTCCAACCCCCCTGCTATGGGCAGGGACACCTTCCACTAGACCAGGTTTTTCAGAACTCCATCTTGGCTTTGAACACTTCCAGGGATGGGGCACCCACAGCTTCTCTCACTGAACAGATCTGTGATACATGTAAACCTTGTGTGGTCTCTCTGCAAGAGAGAGATTGATGTTATTACTGGAGTTCAAACTCAAATGACACAACTATATCCCTTCTCATCCTCTGGTAATATGAAGTGGTGCATNGTCTGCTGAGAATATTTCTTCCCCAGAGGCAGAGCTGCAGTGTGGTTTAGCTGGTGGGCTATTTCTGTTAGTAAATTGCAGGGTTAGTGATTCAATCCCATCAAGTTCCCTACAAGTTACACCCAAATACTAAATTCCTTTTCGAATCAGTAAGCTTGTTTGTGATGTGAAACAAAAGCAGCGGGAGCATGCTGAACACGTAGGAGAACTGCTTTTTAGATGAAGTACTAATTAGGCACTTAAAATGCAATTAAGAAATTGTTACAAGCTCTGCTGTATTAATGTAGTTACAAATGATAGAGAATAGTTCTAAGTTCTGCATAAAATGCTTTTTGGCATGCTGTACATTCTGGGAACTGTGAGTAGTACTGCTAATCCTGACCAGAAATAGGGAGGGTATCTTTCAAGAAAGGCAGCTCAGTTGGATAAAGGTGAGTTTTGTCACTTGCTGTCCTAAAGTGTTGAACAGCAGACGCATGGGATGTCAGGTTTCTAAACTCCATTTCCTTACAGACTAATAGTCAATATTTGGTGTCAGTTTGGCTATAACTTGATTTGTACTCTAGGAGACTAAGGAACTTATATCAGGAATGCATATATATATATATATATGTGTGTGTGTGTGTATGTGTATAAGACATATATTTATTTATATATATATATATAATCTCTGCAAAATAAAGCTGTGTCCTTTCAGCCTGAAGCACCAGTGAGGTAGATAAAGCCACAACATGTTAAAGTGCTAGTGAGGATGAAATACAGGACATTTTTACTGCAAAGTAACTACATGCAATCAACCCAATCCACTGCCTCTGGCTGGGATTTTGTTTATCTATCCTGCAATAGAAATCACTGTGCTTTGTTCCTCCAGGGTTTTAAAGCAAGATGGATAGCATATATTAGTTATCTACTATAAAAACCTCTCTGTTTTGGCAGTGAAGACATAACATCTCTGAGAGGCTACAATACTGATGTGACACAAGTGGGATGGTACAGCAGAATTTCAGTCACTAGGGCTAATGCTTTGTGGCAAATGACTCCAATAGCTCAGATAAAAGGGTGTTTCTGAGTCCAAGACAGATGTTGGATCTGATCTGAGAATCCATAAATTGAATTAAACAAATTTTTTTATGTGTATGTTCAAGTATCTTCAGTGGGACTCATATCATCTAACTGCAGAGGCCAGAAAGTTGTTTGTCTGGGTTCTTTTCATAGTCAATGGAAAGAAACAGACATCTCAAGAGACTCTTTCATTCTTTTTGAGGATGACTGTCCAAGAAAAGTGACATGATTCAACCTCAAACTGCCTATCTCATTTCATTCACTTTTGAGAGAGCTTATATAACTTACTCATTGGATTCCTCCCTTTGACAGCTAAAAGCGAAAGAGTTGAATCTTTCCCTACCACCTTCTGGCAATACAGTAATTTTTGTTTCCTTATGCCAGTAAATCAGTCTGTTGGGATTTATATTTCTGATGGATATATAGGCCAGTATTGTTGCAAGCTCAGAGGCACGTGCTGCATTTCTCATCCAGATCCCTGATGCTGAGGGATTCGTGCAGTCGAAGGAGACAATGTCAGTTTAGAGAATTATTACCAAGTATTGCCATATGTTTTGGGTCAAACATTGTACGGCCAAATTTATTTAATCCCTAAGGGACTACTCCTGTGGGAAGGATGGTTTTCTGTCATGTATCTTCAGCTTCTTCCTAAATGTTGTGATAAATTGGCCCTTGAACTGAAGTGCATTGTGATATTACGTGCTGCGGTCTGTTGACTAATTATAGCAAAGAGCTAATTCTTTATAAAACAACTAATGGCTGCAATACAATTAAGAGTAACAGAGACAGCTTTTTTAATTAATGTTTTTAAAAGACACCTTTACTGCAAATAGCCTTTTTGTTGCTGTTATTAATTGAAGTGTGAATCCACTCATGCTTAATGATCTTTCCAGTTCTCACCTTAACAAGGTCAGACCCCAAAAGAAACTACTTTACTGGAATCAAAATTAGAATAATGTCAGCTCAGACCAGCTCTCATGTTAACCAAGCCCATGTTACTGGTGCATACCAGACAAGCTAAGAATTCACTTTGAGTATCTGGTGAACAAACTCAGTGGAAGAGCTGCTGGTGCATCCTGAGACAAATTAATCCTGCTATGATTGGGATTGGAAAGGCGGCAAAATACTTTAATCCAGTTCTTGAGTATGGGCTTAGGTAATTAAACAATCTTTTTTCTCTGATTATTGTCTGATAGGACAAGGGGAAACAAATTTAAACTGAAAGAGGTTAAATTTAGATTAGATATTAGGAAGAAATTCTTTACTGTGAGGGTGGAGAACCACTGGAACAGGTTGTCAAGTGAAGTTGTGGATGCCCCATCCCTGAAAGTGTTTGAGACGAGTCTCGATGAGAGTTTGAGCATCCTGGTCTAGTGGAAGGTGTCCCTGCCCATGGCAGGGGGCTTGGAACTAGATGACCTTTAATGTCCTTTCCAACCCAAACCATTCAATGATTCTATTATTCAATGATTTATTCAATTTTTCAATGAATTCACTGTGGATGCTGTTTACAGAAGTGTCTATGTGAACAGTGCCTTTGCAGTAGTGTGCTGGTTTTCCTCACAGTGGATGGTATGCGGGTGTGTTTTAGATTTGTGATAAACAGTGTTGATAATATAGAGGTGTTTTTGTCATTGCTGAGCAGCACTTCACTGCTGGATTACACCATGGCTTGTTTTGAACATTTTAACTCTCATATGTAAGTGTAACACATACAAGGGTCATGATAGAAAGGGGATGTGATCAGGGCTAACAATCCCAGGGGACTGAAGTGATCCAGACCAGCCGTTGAATCACAGATTCCTGAAACTCGGTCTCAGTGCTCCCCAGTGCAACACACTGCATGGCTCTGGCACTTTGGAAAAGTCACTTAGGTGTCTAGCCTAACAATTTCGGATATCCATGTTTTTTCAATTCCTGACACTAAATTTCCTGATATATTTTGTCTGTGTCCAGCCTCAAGAGTTTTGAGCATAATGTTCCTGAACTAGTCAGCTTATTGACAACCTGCAACCACCACTCGCCTTCCAGAGAAATAATCCTGCTTCTACACCTGTGGCCCTATTAGTTCAGAGCTCATGGTTCTAATGAAAAGGGTAACAGAGCATAGAGGCAGAAGGAGGTCATCATTATCCTGGCTGTAATGAAGAGGATATGAGTCTTAGTTGAACTGTGAGGGTATAATACTCATGAAAAAAAGGCAAAATGTCCTACAAAATTTCCTGTTAGTTACAAATCAATATAATCACGGATGTATCTGTTAGCTATTCCTGCAAGCTGTCAGAGCTCTGTGCTGCAATAGTGAGTCATGCATGGTGATTTTTAACACAGTTGTTTAAGAACTTGTGTAACTTTTGCAGAAGTGCACATCTTTCAGTAATTCAACACAATTTCCACTACCTGTTCTGATTTCTATTAGCAAACATAGAAGATGATGCCTGTCTTATTTACCTGCCTGATAAACTGTTCTTTGTAGTGACCTTGATAAAATCCTGAAGAATTAATTTCCTATGTCTAATATGATATTTATATCGCATTTATCTGCAGCAACTGAGTATTTACATGCTCACAGCTTTGCATGCTGTAAGACATTTTGGCTTCACAGAACTTAAGACAGTACACAGGAATCTGTTTAATGCATGACTGGTTCAGAATCATCGATTTTTATCATCTATAATTAGCAGTTTATCCCAGTGGGTGGGATTTTTTTTCTTTGCAAATCCTTTCACATACTATTATTTAGTTAAAAATATTGTCCTGTGTGCTTGCTGACAGCACAAGAAAACAGCATAGGATCTCTAAATAAATGGAATTAGCGGGTGGGTTGCTACACCCTGCTACCACATTCAGCTCTGCAGATTATTTTTGAGTTGACTATATGTAATTTGGCTTTGGATGTGGGTATATTTATTTGTTCTAGAGCAGGGGGCCTGTAATAAAGGAAAGTCTCAGCTTTTTACTCTGATTTTCGTGGCCACTTGCCTTGATTAGAGTGTTAAGCCCTACTGAAATTTTCAAAAACATCTCTTGGTCTCAAAGGGCCAAGAACATTCTTCTTTGTTCATATCCTATTGCAGGCAGGCTGATTTCCTTTTTTTTTTTTTTTCCTTTAGCTCATAGCTTATAATCCAAGCATTAAGTTTTATTTTGGAGCATAGAGTAGTTTTACTCATCTGTGTTTGTGCTCAGTATCTCACTGCTAAAATAAAAAATCTTTAATTAACCAAATATGTAAGAAAGTATTACACTGATTTGTCACAGCTTTGTACAGCTGTTTACATAAAATCTAGTTATTTCTAGTAAAACTGATGGTTTTCTTAAGATCAAACAGCAGGACAGTAAAAGACCTCAAAAGAAAACCCCTGTGGTTGAACAGATTTTCATGTGGTGGAAATCCTTTCCTTCTGGGACACTGAAGATTTTCCATGAGAAATTTGGTGCACCCAAGTATAACGAAGATGCATCTTGAGGCTTAAGAGATCCTGGTGTCAGATCCAACCTCTTCAGTCCTAAAACATCTCTTGTCCTACTAGCAGGGAAGGTATATGAGACAAATGTAGAAATCCTTCTTAGGAAATTGTTCCTCATTCCTGGCTATATAGGGAGGTATTAATATGGGGGCAGGGTTAGGGGTATCCCTACACCTTTCTAGTGTGCTGAGCACAGTCCAGCTCTCAAGATGGACCTGGCCTGCCTCTGTAGGTTTCTGGGTGGTGTTTCTGCTCATGTCTCTTCTCCTGCTGTTTGACAGGCACCCCAGTGTTGCGCCAGGATGCTGCTCTGTTGGGGCAGTTCAGGAATGGTGCAGGAGCACTTGAGGCTGTAATTGTGTGAGGCTGATCCTTTCATCTTCTGTTCTTTTTTCTTCCCAATAATTGTCTCCCCTTCACCACAAAATGTACAGGAGAAAAACAGCTTTTCAGGAAAAGCACTTTCTGCCCATAATACTGTACAGGGGTGGAATGAGAGGGAGAAATGCCAAGAAGAGTGGGTAAATTGATGTCAATAAGTTCATAGTCAAAGAGTTTGTTTTGTCTGTATTTTTTCTTCACCACCCTTCATTATAACATAAGCTTCCAAGTAAGCTGCTCTTACCAGAAGACATTAGGACTGAGGGCACCGAGGGCACTTTCCTCTCCACCTGCTTTTCCCAGGGAGCCTGTGGATTTTTTCCTATGGCTGGATGGTTTCAAACTGAGCAGGCGATAAAGTATTGGTCAAGTCACTAAGTGGAAGGTGCTGGCTGCTCATCCGATTGTGAATATAGGGCCTTTCTGTTGAAGTGTGGTCACTAATGGAGGACTCCAGAACTTCCAGGGAGTTTAGTATCCCTCACAATCCGACCTTGAAATAAGCCTCTTTTGGAATACAGGCATCCTTTATTCTCTTCTGTACTCAGTTCTTTTTATAGCAGCCACTATTTTTTTAATGTATATATATGTGTTTATATATATATATAACTGGAAGTGAACCAGGTGATTTTATTTCAGTAAACACAAATAAAATCTGGGGAATGGAAACCTCGGGGGTGGATAAACATACTATTCATGCTGGGTGGAGCTGTGGTCCCACAGGGGGAGATGAGTGTCCTAATTTCAGAATAGTACAGACTAAGTTTTTATTAAATCAGTAGATGTTTTATTATAAAATTTTGAATGGGAAAGTGGAGAGTGTAGACATGTGTCTGCAATGAATCTATAATTACATAGTAATTTTGTTGGGTCTTTGGTGAGTTTAGGTTTTTTTGTTTTTTGACATGTTGTTGATGATTTTACTAGAGTTGGTAGGTTCTGTGAAAAAGCAACTGAAGTCAGTAAAGAGAAATCAGTGTTTGTGTGTTTTCCTGCTTTTGGGCTGAGCTTTTCTTGTTATTTTCTGTCTTGAATTTCAGGCTGGATGCTAAGTTTGGTTCTTCTGCACTTCTGGGTTTGTAGCTGAGGAGGAACTGCGTTAGGGTGATAGGAGGAAGAAATGGTTAATGTTATCTTGCACCAAGATAAAATGTAACACAGTACACTCCCCAGTGATATTGCCAAACAGCATTTAACCTTCCCTGCTGCATGCACTCATTCTCCTATGGCAGCATTTTAAATGAAAGTGGAGCATAAAGTGATGAAATCCAGCAGCAGGAGATGGATATTTTCTTAGTTAAAATGGGCCAGATCAGGGAGTGATTCTAGTAAGGCACACCATAGCAACATTAACTCAAGAGCAATTACGTTTAGAAGTTTATTACAGAATCATAGAATGGCCTGGATTGGAAGGGACGTTAAAGGTCATCTAGTTCCAACACTGTTGAGAGCAGGGACACCTTTCACTAGATCAGGCTGATCAGAGCTCCATACATCCTGATGTTGAACACTGACAGGGATGGGGCATCCAAAACCCCTCTGGGCAATCTGCCCCAGTGCCTCACCACCTTCACATTAAAGAATTTTCCTTGTAATATCTAATCTAAACCTACTGTCATTCCCTCTTGTTCTGTCAGGATATGCTCATGTAAATAGTCTCCATCTTTCTTGTAGGCTCCCTTCAGGTACTGAAAGGTTGCACGAAGGTCACCCCAAAGCCTTCTCTTTACCATATTGAATAATCCCAATTCTCTCCCCTTTTCCTAATAAGAGAGGTGCTCCATCCCTCTAATTAACTCGATTGCCCTTCTCTGGACTTGCTCCAACAGGTTGCTGTCCTATCTACCAGTATAAAGAAGTTAATGCAAATAATAGATTTAATCTGTGCGATAGAAGCTTGGGCTTGATCGGTATTCATGCAAGATGTCAAGAGAGTCATGGTGCTGAGCCTTACCTTTAAATAATTCTTTTATTTGGCCTTGTAAATAATCTTGCACTGTTTAGGAAATTAATGCCATGTTAATGTTGATGAAAACTCCCAAATCACCTGTGGAATAATATATTAGGAGATATGACCATCAGCAACCATTACGTCTTTGGAGAAGTTTGAAAACAGAAGGCAGATCAGCAGTGTTAAAATGTATTGTACTGATGGTCAACTTCCCTTCAGCATGACAAAAGTAGAAACTAGGTGTTGCTTCTCAAGGGGCTTGTAGGATTTATTTTTTTTATAACTGAGACTAATTAATCACTGGAAGATCACCTATGGTGATGGTAGAGTGTGTTCCTTTGGCTTCTTTAAAGTGCAGACTGATGCCTTTGTAAGAGATGTGGTCTTGTTCATCTCAGCCTCAAACTTCTGGCTTTAACAGCATTTTCTTCTTAGAAAGGGAAGATAATTTTCCAAACTAGCAGATATTGCTGTGGGATATGAGATGTCTGATATTCTGTGCAAGAAGCCTTGATGATCATAGTTTTATGTGGCTGTAAAATCTACGAATCTAGCAAAAAGATGAAAAAAAGCTTTGTTGAGAGATCACCAGTATATTTTCGTTGTGATTTCCCCTAGCAGAAAAGCCACCAGAACATGTCTCAGACTCTGAGCTTTCAGACCTTGGTAGGAGGAATATGTTAATCTGTAAGTGTCTACGTGTGTAGGAATATTTGCAGCATCTTGGCCCTGGCATGGGTGGAAGATGGGAAGAAGGATAAAATGGAAAACACAGCTTTTTATTAGAAGGCAAACTGTGCTCTAATGGAGGTGATTAGGGACAAATTGTAGACTTTCTTTGTCCGTAAGACAATGGAGTGGTTTTCTTGTGTGGTGGCCTGGAAGGCTGCCAAGATATTTCTCAGTTACTAATCCTCAGTCACTTATGGGCACAGAAAACAACACCATATATCTAACACTCACCAGGGAAAGAGGTCAAACACTCATGGTGATGATCACTGCATGAGCAAGTTCTCACTTTCCCATCAGGAGTGCTGGGTCCATATTGTTCTTCCTAGGTTGTCTGCTTCCCAGAGAGGCACTGACTGAACAATTCAAAAGCAACTGGCCTTGAATTGTTATAAAGACTCAGTTCTGCAATGAAGCTAATGATGTGATGGCTAGTGGATGGCTAGGAAAGGACAGATCTAAGATGGATCAAACCTAACTTTGAAAGGACTTAGTCTCACCTTGTCTTTCTTCTTCCATGAAAATCCCCTCTTTCTGTAACACCATATAAAAGCATGCCCTACCCAAAGAAGTGGTCCTGTGTGGGTCTTTGTAAGGTGGAGTTACTGTCACCAGGAAAGCATTCTGCCTCTGGTCTGCCAAGACAGCTGCCACTGGTAGCTTTAGGAAACATCCTGTGAAGCTTAAGCTGCCAGTGTTACAAGCAACCACTGGTACATACTTAACATGTACTCGGCTCCTTTGTGCTCCTTTGTTATTATAGAATCACGGAATCATTAAGGTGGGAAAGATCTCTAAGATCATTGAGTCCAACTCTTCACCCAGCCCTGCCAAGTATGCCAAGTCCCTGCCACATCCTTACATGCCACATCTACACATTGTGTGAGCACTTTCAGGGACTATGATTCCACATTTCCCTGGGCAACCTGTTCAATGCTTGGTGACCCTTTCAGTGAAGAAATTCTTCCTAATATCCAATCTAAACCTCCCCTGGTGCAACTTAAGGCCATTTCTTCTGGTTGTGCTTCTTGTTACTTGGCAGAAGAGACTGACCCCCACCTGGCTACAACCTCTTGCCAGGGAGTTGTAGAGAGCAATAAGGTCTCCCCTGAGCCTCATTTTCTCCAGGCTGAACCCCAGCTCCCTCAGCTGCTCCTTTTCAGACTTGTGCTCTAAACCATGCCCCAGCTTGATTGCCCTTCTCTGGACATGCTTCAACTGCTCTGTAATGAGTACTGACGTAACTCCACCACATCCCTGCTGGTTCTAATCTCCAAGTGAGCTCTGGGATTGAGACAGCCCCTTTAAATAAAACAGCTGTCTCTGTGTTGAGGAGCAGTGATGGAAAGCTCTGCATGTGCACACACAGTGCAGCAAAGAGAAATGCCACCCAGAGGGATGTTCTGTGTTAGCACAGACCCTTGGAGACTGCCTTGGAAACACCACTGCCAGTACAAGTGCTGGACCCTGGCACTGCCCCAGCATAGCCCATGGGATACTCAGTGTGATGGGTTCACTCTGTGCTAATGAGTTCTTTTCAAACAATGACCAGACATGGTTCAGGGAATAGCACAATCCCAGGTCAGGAACCTCTTCCTAATGGGCAGTGGGAATGTAGCATCCTGATTTTGGGTAGATGGCAGTAGGGAGAATAGTTTGACTCCACAATTGCCCTCTTGGCCAAAGAATGAGCTTGGTTTTATAGAAATATGGAAGTGCTGAGCATTGTAAAGCAGCTGGGATGTTTGAATGTGGAAGCATTGGTCCATACTACACTACTTTGGGTTTCCTCAGCTAGTCATAAATGCTGTCATCACTATTCATGCGGTGGCACAGCTATCAGGTTTGTAAGTAGTTCTCATGCACTCACATCCTTCATGGTATCTTCTGTGTGGATTTGGATTTTTGTGCAGTGATCTTTGAAGTCTAATCTGAGGTCTTGCTGGGATGAGAAGCTCAGTGAAATAAAGAAGTTCTGAAACCTCATGGCCAATGCTGGGAATTCCAATGCTCCTGCCATAGGCAGAGACACCTTTGACTAGACCAGGTTGCTCAAAGCCCTATCCAACCTGGCCTTGAACACTCCAAAGGATGGAGCACCCACAGCTTCTCTGGGCAACTTGTGCCAGTTCCTCATCACCCTTATGGTAAAGAATTTCTTCCTAATCTCCTAATCCTAATATCTAATCTAAATCTACCATTTTTTGGTTTGTAGCCATTTCCCCTTGAACTGTCATTATTTGCTCTTGTAAATAGTTCCTCTCCAGATTTCTTTTATTATGTATGAGGGTTTCTCACTCTTTACCAAGCCAAGGCTGTCTTTTATCCCTCTGTGTGGGGAACTTGAGTCAGTCTGCCTTTTCTGTGTGAGCTTTACCTACATTAATCTTTTTTCCTCTGAATGTCTCTGTATCCTTAGACTGAGTTTTGTAAGCCAGGACACATCTGTTTGATAGCAGACCTGGGTTACTAGGGGTAGAGCTGACTTTGAGATATCCTGTGCTGTGCTTTTAGCTTTGTTCTTCTGTGATCAGCAACAGCAGCAAATGCGTGTACACAAAACAAGACACCCAGCTATATTCTTCACTCTTTTACACTGATCTAAATCCAGATTAATTTCACTTTAGTGAACAAGTAACTAAGCAAGAGTGTTGGCCTATCACCAGACTTCATACTAATCAGTATTTCTCTTACCAGTGCCTGCAGAAAAACCCTTCTGTTTTGTATTCTGAGCTGAAAAATACCCTCTGGTTTGTGGTTATTTTCATCACCAGTATGTATGTTATTCCTCTGGGCTTCCACAGCCTCTTAGAAAAGCCTGTTGCAGGGCAAAATACTGTCACCAAGCTTCTGCTGCTCGGCAAATATGGGGCATGGAATCCTGGACATGCTCTCTGCCTTGGGGACTTCCCTGGAATTCACGCCTCCATTTGCTCATAGCTGGTTTTTGTGGTAGCTGCTTTCCATGCAAATACATGTGCTTTTGTGAAATGCCAGTGCAGACCTGGGTGAGTGGCAGCTGTGCCCTGCCTTTGTTGGAGGGGTTGGTACTTGCTCTTGGTAATTCAGAGCCTCAATTAAAGAAGGCAAACTGTGGTTGTTAGTTGTGCTCACTGGGGCAGAGCACAATGAGGTTGGCTCAGTGTGTGAGGGAACCCCCTGGATGGTTCAGACAGCCCAGGCTTCCCAAAGACCCAAGGGGGAAACGGGGAGGGGAGAAGGACAAAGCTTCGGGTGCTGGTGCCAAGCAGGGATGCTAAGACTGAGCATGTCAAAGGCAACCCTGCTCGCTGGAGGGGATGTGGGGCGATGCGTGGGAATGGTGCCTGTGCCAACAAATCTTGGCAGTGGGGCCTTTGTTCACTGGCGGTATTTGCTGAGCCAATGGATCCCATTTCCATTGCCCTGAAGGAAGAGGTGGCAAAGGGCCAACTGGTCCACAGTGCGATTTGTGCAGTGTGTTTTAGAGTTATTAAAAGGTTTTTTAAGAAATGGATGAGCTTTCTCAGCTCTATTTTCCATCTTCTGCTTCCCCCTCTGTGTGTTCTGTATAATTTTTATAATGAACTTAAACTTTTTGCCACTTTGTGCTTTTGGCCACTCTACCTAACAGCAATAGGACAGAATACTTACAATCTTATCAAAAAGTGCTAATGTACCTAGCCATTTTCTTGTAGAAGACTTCACTCTTCCTTACTTTGCACAGGAAGTCCCAGCCCAGCATGTGCCCTGATAAACTTCAGCAACCATGAACTCATTATCCCATGATCCTCATCCAGAAACAACTTCTTCTTCAGGTCAGAATGTAAAATATCCATTCCCAAGGCTGTACCTATGCAAAGCAAGTCAGATAAACTTCTGGAAGCCTTCATCATATTCACTTAAGGCTCAAGTCTCTAAGAGGGAGGAATCCCACCTGCAAAGGTAGCTGGGAATTTCCTTAAGATTGCAGTTTCTGTGATAACATCAGCTCCTCTTCCAGTTCTTCCTCTGCATGGATAACATAGAACTGCAAACCAAAATTTGCTGAATAAGTAACTTCTCTAGGAAGTAAAGCTGAGATGTCATTTTCCCATATCCCATGAGGGACAGATGCTGTGATCCAGGCAAAATAACAGCTCTGCATTGCTCAGCAGTTGCCCAGATGTCTTAACTCCTGTGTAGCATGCACCCACACCTTCTCCCTTGCTTCTGGATCTTATGGCCAACTGGGAATGACCCTGCAGGGTAGATTTTCTGTAGTACTCCTCAGTAAAACCAAAGCTGATTGTTCTGTTCTTTATTGGGTGTTTTTTGAGCTCTCCTGGTGTGCACTCTTTGTGTGCAGAGTCACATGAACATCCAAGCCAAGCTCTGTCCCTTCTCTTCCCTGCTTTTATTTTGATTTGTGCCCATTGCACTCTCTATAAAGTGTAGGAAATAACCACTAAAGAGCTCCAAGAATTACTTTTCAAGGTATCAACTATACTAGTTATAATCTGCCTCTATGCCAGTGCAGAAAGGGAGTTCATTATCTAAGAGTTTGGATATTAGGAAAAATGTCTTCACTGAAAGAATGGTTAAGCATTGAAACAGGCTTCCCAAGGAAGTAGTGGAGTCACCATTCCTGGAAGTGTTCAAAAAACGAGTGGACATGGCACTTAGCATTATGGTTTAGTGGGGACAGTGGTATTAGGTCAAAGGTTGGACTTGATGATCTTGGAGGTCTTTTCCAACCTTAATGATTTTGTGATTCAGCGCTTCTATAGGATAGGAGGAAAAAATAAATGAAAGAAGTGGAGTCTGGCCAATGCTCAGTGCTTGTGTGGCTCTTTGGTGCAATGAGAGCATCTTCGTTTTAGCACTGTACAAAGGCACAAACCCACACAGTGGCTGTGCTGAGGAGGATCACAGTGGATCCCCATTCCACATGATACATTCTGAGGATGCAGATCAGACTGTTAAATCCCCCTTCCTAGCTGTGTAGACCCACCTGATGCAGCAGTTCCCAGTGTATGTTCTGCAGAAGCATCACTTGGGGGACAAAAGTGGTACAAAAGGAAAGAAATGAACTGTTGTTTGGTCTAAATTTGAAATGCAGATTCCAGGGATCCTTGGAAAAAATCAGGGATATGTAAATTAAAAAAAAAAAAAAAAAGCCATACCGCTCGGATGTGCTTTAAGATATGCAGTGACCCTGCAAGGACACGTTCTGGGAGTCAGTTTCACTACAGACCACTTGCTGAGCTGTTGCTGAGGCCTCTGATGTGATACAGCAAATCTGTCCTTTCCTGGGTCCACAAGAGCTTTTTTGAAACCATTTTCCTTCCCAAACTGGAGAGGAGGATGCACAGTGAGCAGTTGCTGAACACTGTCCTTCAGATGTAATCAAAAGCTCTCAAGCTGATATACTGCCTGCAAGATTCTATTTTATTTCTGATTTAAACATCAGTTTCAAATCTCTCATTCCTAACTGGCAGCAGATAAAATTATCCACCTCCCACACCATATACCCCTAGGTGCATGGGTTTGAAGATGTTATATTTTGTAGGAAAAGAAACCTCTCAGAATTGTTTTGGGACCTCTTAATTAAATGCCTATCATAGGCAAAATGTTAACTCACCAAGATCGAAACTTACTGGGCAAAACCAATTCAGATAAGTTTTTGGTTAAGGAAAGAAGTGTTGATGTTATTAAGATGGCTGTAGCTGATGATTGATACCCATGTGCTTTCTGTCTCTTTAATAGTTTCCTTTTTATGGTTTGGTTTGGTTCTCTCCATTTCCCCTTCTTGCACAGTTGCTTTGTCTGAAGCATCTTTTCAGACCTTTTTTGAGCAAGGAAAACTTTGTTGGAGGAGAGGAAGAGGAAAATGGCATTTGAACTATGTGTACCTGGCTTGAGTAACATAGCCCAGGTTGTGCCTGCTTTGGTTTATTGCCCACAAACCCTTGTTTTCTGGACTCCAGTTGTCACATCCTTTATGCAGCACAGAGTTGAGGGGGCAGATGCCCTCAATAGCACTTCCTGCTTAGTTGCTTTTTATTCAGCTGCTTTTAGGCTTCAGAAGAGAGATCGCTGAAGTGTCCATGGGAGGGAAGTGCTCAGAACTTATGCAAATCTCCTTAAAAAGTATGGGCCTAGTGGCACGTATAGAGCTGGGACATGGATGAAACTATTTGGATAAAATTAATGTTGGATTGAAGTTATCAAATTGTAAAACCCAGATATTCTCCAAGAGTTCTTTAAATCTTTGAAGGATCTTTACAGAAACCAGTGACCCATACAAATTGTTTGCAAGTAAGGAAGAAGACACTGGGCTTGTTTCTGCCATCCTTCAGTCATTTTGAATAATGGTTTTTTCCAGTGGGGCTCTGCAGTGTACTGAAAGGCAGAGACAGAGCTCTGAGACCCAACAGATTGTGGTGGCACCCAGTCTGGGGCAAGCTCTTTTTCTCATGACATCAATCATTTCATCCTTATGCTGTTTCCCTTGGTATCTCCAAGGTTTATCCTCATGAAGATTATCAGATGATGGATGATTTGTTCTTAAAGGATCTCTTGTGAAGTACTGTCCCACCACAGAAGTGTCCTACTGTTTCTCTAGTTGGTGATGTGGCTTGCACATACCTGCCACTACCTTCTGCCTCTGTGTGGTCAGTTTAGTGTCTTGCCTAGGAAAGGCCAAATTCACACAGTGGCAGAATGTGGACAGCAACCAGCCAAACTTTGGAGTTTGGTGAGGTGCATCTATAAAATATCATCCTTCTGCCAGGATGCCATTTTATTCCTTATTCTTCTAAGGGGAAACTAAAGTCACTTATTTTTCATAACCCCCTCCCCCCCTATTTGCAAAGGTGATGTTAAAAAAACAAACTCTTAAGTCGTGTCTTGTATTTATACAGAAATTTCTTTGCTTTGCTTTTATGATATATTTATAATGCTGCTGCTGAAAGTCCCAAAGCCACTGTTACAGTAACCCCCAAAAATACCCATGTGGAGGACAATACTGCTCAGTCTGCAGTTGTATAATTATACCAGAAGAGTAATGCCAGAGTTCCTTTTAAACATGTCCTTGAGCTTTATTTCTCTCTTGGAATTTATTTGAGAACAACTAGTGTATATTTATTGATCAGCTGAAAAGCCATCAGCTTTGAAACAAGTTGCTTGTAATTAATTCACTTTTGGAACTACTGTGAAGTAACAGAATGCCATACCTGGATTTCTTGTTATTTTTCTGGACAAGGAATTGCTTTTACAGAAGTTTAACAAATAAAATAATATTTGCAGTCTTCCCAGAATTTGCTCTTTCAAAAAATCAATTGTAAACTTTGACTTGGCATCTCACCATTCTGGCTGAGCTCAGAGCAGGAGACTGCACTCTTGTCTCTGTGTTGTGGCACACGGGAGGATAATGGACAGACTGTCTTGTACCTCCAGCCAGCAGTGGGAACTGATGGCTTCAGCAGATCTGTAGCTGCACTGCTCCATTGGGCTCATCCGGGAAATGTGCCTTTCATGAATGCCGAGTGGAAGTGAGATTGATGGGGTTTTATAGCAGAAATATTGTAATGTTCCTGTTCAGCGAGAGCCAACCTACCGGAGCTTTACACTGAGTTTATTTTTAATCATCTCAGTTGTTTCAATTACAGGACCAACACAGAATTGCTACTTTAAAAACCAAATGAAACAAAAATGTATCTTATGTTGATAGCATTTTACAACATTTGAGTCCATCCTACAACCAGCCATTGCTGTAAGAGATTTAGCAATTTTTTGCTACTGTCGCTACCATCTCCCTGTTGTGAAATTTGCTTCCGGCTGAATTTTGCTTCCATATTACTTTTTTAATAGCAAAGGAAAAAAAAGATAAGAGAGATCCACTTCTGTTAGTGAAATGTTTGCTTCTCCTCCTATTTCTACAATCTACACTTGCATATGTGGTATTGGTCCTTATAAGTTTTTAAAGGAGTATAAAGCACAGGTGTTTCAGCTTGACTCTTACAGACCACAGAAATCTTCTTGTTCATTACATTGGTGGATACTGAAATTGATCCATATCCAATGGTGCAAAATCAAGAAAGATATAGACTTCATTTTTTAAAACTTTGTGAGTGAGAAGGGGAGAGAGAACAATGAAATTTTTCAATGCTTGGCAAGTTCTGCAACTATGAGATGGTCAGGAGGTTAGGGAGCGTACTTGGAGTACTTTCTGTTGCCATCCACATTCTATTAATTCCCACTTATATCCCCAGAGAAGCACTACGTGCTGATCTCTTCTTTCTGCACTCTTGGGATCTTCATTTTGGTAGGTGGGGTAGCTTTGTGTCCCTACAGCCAAGTGAGTAGCACCTCTTATCCATGTTCTTCCTCTGGGACACAGGGTCAAGCAGGAAACTCTTTCAGCCTTGCAGCACCCTGTGAAGTACAGGCAGTGAACACAGATAAAATTATCCCAAGGAGCCCAGCAGCTGGGTCAGGAATGACATGCTGGGTCAGGAATGACATGTTCAATATGTGCCAATAGAGAGCCACTAGGTAGGGATTCTTGATATGGCTGCTGCTTCCTGGAGGATGTGCTCCAACTCAACTCTATACTGTCATCCTGGTGAATATTTTATAGGTCATCAGCATGAAGACATTTTTGTGGCAATTTATCTGCTAAGGCAATGATTGAGCACTCAATAGAAACCCTGCAGTTCACTAGGACTGTAAGACCAAGGACATTTTGCATGATGAAGCTTTACCTCTTTCCGAAAATGAGAGAACCGGAGAGAGAGGGGTGAACTTGTGCCCCAGAGCAACAATCAGCTCCCAGCCTGGATGGAAAGCACTGCAACTGCTAATTGCTTTCTTCAAAACCTTGTGCTGTTTGCCGACAAGCTTCTTGGCACACAGTCTGTGTGTTTGTTTAGGGGCAGACACAAGCAAATTAGCTTGGGAGTGCCAAGGTCCAATGCTATATTCATAGTTCCCCTAGTGCCACTTATTCCCTGTGGGAGCATGTGCAAATTAATTCTGTATGCTGCTCACTTAAATGGTGCTAATTGCATCAGTCCTCTTGACAATATACTTCTGCTGCCAGCCCTTCCAGTGAGCTTCTTGCATTTGTGTGGGTGAGTTAGAGAGGGAGAGGCTCCCAGAGCATCCTACAGTGTAGGTGTCTCTTGGAAAGAGGAGTCCTCACCAAGATTCAGGAACTTCTCTAGGAAATTTTGAAGGACACCTAAAGATGGGCTAAGGGTTAGTGTGGGATCATCCCGGACATAGGGCTGATGGGCTGTGAAGTGTCCCTTGTGTTGGTTTGGTTGTGTAGTTGTTGCTTCTTGTGTGGTTTGGGTGTGAGTACCTGTAGGAGTCTGGGAATCAAAATTCAGAGAATGGGACAGAAAGAAATGAGAAATGAAAAAGGCAATGGATGGTGGCAAAAGGAGGAGAGGGAGAAACTTGGATCCAGAGTGAGAAGATGGTAAAAATGCACAGCCCAGCCTGCCACATTATGGTAAAGCAGTATTTTTCACACCTCTGTGATCAGTTCCAGTGTAAGTGAGGCAGAACAGGAATAAAAGTGTAGGAAAATAATTTAACTTTTTTATTATTTTACTTCTTCACCTTCAAAAATACTTCAATTGTTTTGCAAAGGCCAGAACTCCCTGCATTTCCCCTGTACCTACTTAAACAGGATACAACATTTCTTGGCTGTGAACTCAGCCCCTTTCCTACTTTCCCATTTGAACTTACTGCATTCAAAAATTGGTGACCTGTGACCATAAAATATATTTAGCATTTTTGCTCAAGAGGGTCCTTTTGATCTTTATTAGCGAACTTTTAGCAAAGGATGATATTTATGTGCTGTAACTGAACTAGTAAGCATAAATGCTGCCAGAAGTATTCCTGGACAATGTAATGCACTCATCTGTACTGGTGTCTGGCACATTTTGACCCAGGCAAGCTAACACTCATTGGAACAATTCTAGGGCCCAGATGGGTACTTACAATATGCCAGGGAGTGTTCATGGTCAGCAGCCACCTCTTCTTGCAGGCTAAGACCATTTGCTAACATAGATATTGGCTTGAACATGCCTTGACCTCAGGAATGCACCCAACCATGTGTGTTTTAACTGGATGGATGTAACTGTGGTGCCTTTGATAGACGTCTAGCTTGAGAACCACATGTCCCTTGGTTCCCCCTATAAACAATGAGGAAATTGTACCTTTTTCAAGGCTACAACAGAGCATGTAAATTGGGTTTCTGCTCTGAATTGCCCTTTGAAGGAACTCTGCTTCTCCATTCCTATAGAAGGAGCCAGACAAGTGTGCCCTATTGTCTGAGACCTTAAATTTTCTGGCTGCAGTGCTAGTAAAGGGGGAGACAGATACCAACACTCCTATTCCAGTCTCTTGATACTTCCTCAGCAGCCAGAGACACTGAGGGAACAGTTCAGCTAGGTACTGATGCCTTTAAAAATATGACGGCATTAGGATATTATGAGGAGTAGAGTGGGCTGCACCAGTGTTTGCTCAGCCTATAAACTGTGTTGTGGGGAGGGGTTCTTATTCCCTTGTCCATTTTATCATGAGCATTGATGAGGTCTACAAGAGGGACTTTTGACAAGTGCATGTAGTGAAAGGAAAAGAGTAATGGTTTTAAACTTGAAGGGGACAGGTTTAGATTAAACACCAGGAAGAAATTCTCTACTGTGAGGGTGGTGAGCCACTGGACCAGGTTGCCCTGATAAGCTGTGGATGGCCCATCTGTGGAAGTGTTCAAGGGCAGATTGGCTGAGGCTCTGACTAACCCTGTTTAGTGAAAGGTGTCCTTTCCCATGACACTGGAACCAGAGGATCTTTAAGGTCCCTACAAACCCAAACCACTCCATCATGCTATGATTTTATCATGGTAGTGACAGAGACCCTTTGTGTGTAAATATGGAAACTTCATTCAGAATCAATGAAGGAAAAAAGTTGGAATCAACCTTGGCTTCAGCAGCCACAAAGAGGTGATTTTCCTGGCACTGATGGGCTTCAAATTTCACAGTATGAAGATAAAGTGTGATTTCAGAAAGGAAGGAAGAATTGCACAAGGCATTAAACTGCAAGGTGGAATCATGTAATTGTTGCAGTGCTCTGTTGTACCAACACCTTGGTATAAATTATAATGTTAGTATAGATGCAATTGCAGTATCATTACACTGTCAGTGCCACCACTATAGTTGAAAATAATGCCAGTTTTTTCCTTATAATTTTGTTTCCGTGGTGGGTGGCACTTTATGGATTGGTTCATTTGCAGGGAAAGAACATCTGACAATGAACATTTGCCAAAAAATATGCAGTGAGTATGGGCAGAGTGTGGAGGTGTTTTTTTAAAGGAGATATTTTTAAAAGAATTGGAAAAAAGAAAAAACCTTAAATGTTGAGGCTTTATAATGGTCCATGTACAATGTTTTATAAAAGAAAAAAACCCCAGAACATATAAAGGTAGTACTATATATAGGAGTCATCAACTGACTGCAGGGAATTAAATGTGCTGGAGAAATTGCTGTACAGAGAACCGCCTGAGTAACTAAAGAATGGAGCTAATTGGCTCTGAGGAAGCTCCTCTGAGAAACTACTTACATGACATATTCTTGAATTTAAGACAAAATTTTCTCACCAGGTCCTTCCCCTTTAAGTATCAACGGCAGAAATTCTTTCAATGTAGAAAAATATTGCAATACTGTCTACAGAAAAAATGCAGCCCCTCCACCAATTCTTCAAAATCTCTCTTTCTTGCAAGGCTATCTGGTCTAAAGTTTTGGAAGGCAGCTTTTAGGGACACCTGCATTTGCCCAACTATTGCTTTATCTGTGGATAGAATTCTGGGAGACTAAAGATTATTGTCAGGGGATGAGACAACTCAAATGGTTAGGCTGGGAGTATCACAACTTTTAAGAGAAATTGAGGACTTTCTGCTGTGGGAATAGAGTAATCATGGACATACAGAGACTAGCTGAATCTCTGGCAATGCACTGAGTGCTACTGAGATTCTGGAATCCTAAAATTCTCAATTTGGGGGAAAAAAAGAAACATAGTAATAAATAATGTTTGCTTAACTTTCTTGTGTTTCTATTCTCACCTCTCTACTTTATTCTTGTGGAACTTGACAGTTACACATGTTCAGCATTCATTATACACAAGTCCCCAGAGGAGCCCTTGGCAGCTGAGGGCTTACTTATTCTTGAAAGAATTAAAATGAAAATTAAGAAACTCTTTCAACAGAGTGTTAAGGACATAAGGATGGAGTGCTGGTGACTGGGGTTTGTGTTTAGCACTTTATAGGGAAGGTTCCTCAACAGAAAGCCCTAAGGGGCAGCAGAATCACACCATTCCTGGCCAGGAATTGCTATAACAGACACAATACCATTACTTTAACCAAACTTTCCAAGGGAGGGATTTGTCTTAAAAAGGGTGTTTTAAAACACAGCTACTCAGATTGGATTCATGAAGAACACAGTTCTTCCAGTAATTATGCTTTTCCACTGGTACAACTAAAGTGGAAAGTCATAAACTTTTGGGATAAGAAGAGAACCCTATGGTCCATCAGTGAGAGTGTCCCCCTGTGTGTTACCTGCCTGTTGGGTCTGGCTGAGTTACTGCTCACACACAGTTTGGATTTGGGGTTCTCAGTGGAGGGACAGCCTTATGTCCTCCTCATGTAAGCCAGACCAGGGATGGAAAAAGAAAATGTCAGAAAAGAAAATGTGCACTGTGGTTTCAATCTATCTCACTTAGTTTTCATGGGAGAGTTTGGCAGAGTTAATAGCCCAATAATGTGCAAAACCATTTTTCTGTATGTTTATAGACCCTAAAGGAATTTATGTGTGTCAAACTAGCCCTTCCTTCCTTCCCTTTTCCTTCCCTTTTCCTTCCCTTTTCCTTTTCCTTCCCTTTTCCTTTTCCTTCCCTTTCCCTTTTCCT
>VWZF01006010.1:566668-595132 GCA_013396755.1 Sclerurus mexicanus | reverse complement strand
CTCCCTCCCTCCCTCCCCACCTGCCTCTTTCTGCCTCCTCTTTTCTCATTCTTTTTGGCTTTTCCCATTTTCTTTCTATCCCATTTCCTTTAATTTCTTTTTGAAATATTCTGGAGGCAGAGAGACTTAAAGTATCAGATCATTCATGTTCTTTTCCAACTCACAGCCCTATTGTTACACTTTATATGACAATAGTTTATTAATGCTATTTTAGTGCTAGTGAAAGTTTCTGAGCTGAGACACTGCTCTGACATGTATCTTACAGTGCACGTACTCTGTAAGACATATTGTCTCCTACTTTTAAGGTATTTGACAGCTCTGGGATTTTTTTTCATAAGGAATATTTTAAAGAATGGTATGTAGAAGTGAAGCTTAAGTCCCTCATTATCATCAAACAGATCTCAGTGTGATTTTCTTATAGAAAAGGGTATTATCTGCAGTTAAATCACTTTCAGAAAGCTACTTTGTGCTTCCTTGAACAAGAAGCTTATATAGATCGTGGGCATGTTTGGCTTTCTGGTCTGCAAACATACATTTTTGGGCCATGTCAAGCCTCTGCTCCACCCACATCCCTAGGTCCTTCTCCCCAGGGCTGCTCTTGATCTATTCATCCCCAGCCTGGATTGATACTGGGGGGGCTGCCCTCACCCAGGTGTAGCACCAGCACTTGGTCCTGTTAAACCTTGTGAGATTCCCATGGGCCCACTCATCAACCTTGTCCAGGTCCCTCTGGATGGCATCCCATTCCTCAGGGGTATCAACAGCAGCAATCAGCTTGGTGTCATCTGCAAATTTACATACATAGAACTTCCTAATCCGACTAATTATGGGCCATTGAAATGATGATAATTTAAGGCTAAAAAAAGTGAAAAGTGGTTCATATGTATAGCCACAGAGCAGTTTGCCTGATCTCACTCACAAAAAAAATATTTGATGTTGAAGCCAGTGAATAAAGTATTATAGAATGGGAATTATTATGCATCCCTATTCAAGGATTATAATTTTACGAGAAAGAGGTCATCTCTAAAAAAACTAATTTCCTTCCATGGAGTTTGGTTGATATGGTAACTACCTCAATAAAGTACATTTTTTCTTAGGCGTTGTTACTACATATTGAATAGCATTTACATTAAAACGTAACACTCTTCAATGGATTAAGAGCTGACTGATCTCATGTAGCAGGTGTCAGTGGAAAGTCATCATTCCTAGTGCAACTGTAAAGGGATATATAGCACACCTGGTGTTATTAAAAATTTCTGTGAACCACATGAACATAACTGCAAAGTCTTTGCTGATAAAAATTTGGGATAAAGCAAAGGATTGATAGAATATTATATAAAGTTGTAAACAAGGAAGAAGTTTTAAACAATATGGATTTAAAAGCAACTGCAAGCTTATATAGATTTGAATGGCATGGCCAGAGCAGACGTCACAAGGAGCAGAGGCTGAAAGCTCAGGTCATTCGGTTCTATCTTCTGCAAATCTCTGAATGTCTATAAATTAGCAGAGCTGTCGCTGCAATGCAGATTTTGCTACTTTCCCTGCCAGTGGATGCTCATTGCTGCAAATCCTCTGAGCATCATAAGTGTTTGCTCAACGTTTGGCCTGGCAGTAGCAGAAAGAACAGGCATGAACAGGCATAAACAGCCTTTGGCATTAAAAGGTTCACCTATGTCAGGGGTCTCACAGAAGGGCTCCACAGGAGAGGGACAGCTTTTGTCTTGCCTTCCTTATGAATGCACCTCTGGGCATAGCAATGAGACCTGGGTATGATGGATGTGCAATCAGTCCTGCACTCTGCTCCTCTGGACACACACAGCTGTGCTGTTAACTAGGATGGTAAGGCACCAACCTCATCTGTGCCTCTGTGATTGTTTTGTAGCTGGAAAGTGAGTACTGCAATTATTTTCTTTCCCTTGTGGACTATTTATGCTTGTGCCCTAGATGCAGGCAGAAAAGGAGCACAGGAAATTTGTAAAATAAACAACAAAGTTTATTAAGTTCTTTAAGAGGTAATAAGAGCTTCAGAGGAGAGAGCTAGAAGAAGTGGACAATATTGCTAACTTTGTCCTTTCTGTTTTTTTTATGGCAAGAGAGTTCTGCACCAAAGCCAAGCTCATGAGTTTGCTGTATAGTCCTGGGTCCATAATAGGAGCTAAAACCAGGAAGATTTTGCTAGCTCGTTTTGCTAGGAAGCCAAAGTTCTTTCTGATTGGAACTGGTGAAGGGTGTGTGATGTGTGCGTATGTTTGTGCAATGCACACCTGCCCGAGTGCTCATACCCAGGGGAATGGAATGAAGCTGTGTCAGGGAAGGCTTAGGTTGGATATTAAGAAAATGTTCTTCACGCAGAAGTTAGTTGGGCACTGGAACAGGCTCCCCAGGGAAGTGGTCATAACATCAAGGCACATGGTGGGATTCTTTGGGGGGTCCTGTGCTGGGCCAGGAGTTGGATGCAATAGACTTGATGATCTTGAAGGTCTTTTCCAGCCTTAGTGATTCTCATGGGTCTGTTCCAACTCTAGATATTCTATGATTCTGTGCTATTTAGGATTGGAAGGATATTTCGTTTATTTATAATTCAGACTTTGCCTCCTTGTTACGTAAAGGTGTACACTGCTTTGACGAGCCACCAACCGACGACCTTCCGCACACCACACCTCCCCACACAAGGCTGAGGGTGAAAGCACAAAAGGCGTTTATTCAACTGGGGCTTGGGCTTTTATAGTGTCCTGAGGGAAGGTTCTAGAACTCGGACTCAATTGGACAGAGAAAGAGGTGGCGTATGTAACCAGGCAACCAAGCAACCAATCAGGGGCAACTCACCAAAGGCTGGAATGATGCCTAAAATCCTGGAAGATAGGAACTCAGAGAAAACATTAATGGAGAAAGATAGATATTACCTTTATTGGGAGTTNGGATATTAAGAAAATGTTCTTCACGCAGAAGTTAGTTGGGCACTGGAACAGGCTCCCCAGGGAAGTGGTCATAACATCAAGGCACATGGTGGGATTCTTTGGGGGGTCCTGTGCTGGGCCAGGAGTTGGATGCAATAGACTTGATGATCTTGAAGGTCTTTTCCAGCCTTAGTGATTCTCATGGGTCTGTTCCAACTCTAGATATTCTATGATTCTGTGCTATTTAGGATTGGAAGGATATTTCGTTTATTTATAATTCAGACTTTGCCTCCTTGTTACGTAAAGGTGTACACTGCTTTGACGAGCCACCAACCGACGACCTTCCGCACACCACACCTCCCCACACAAGGCTGAGGGTGAAAGCACAAAAGGCGTTTATTCAACTGGGGCTTGGGCTTTTATAGTGTCCTGAGGGAAGGTTCTAGAACTCGGACTCAATTGGACAGAGAAAGAGGTGGCGTATGTAACCAGGCAACCAAGCAACCAATCAGGGGCAACTCACCAAAGGCTGGAATGATGCCTAAAATCCTGGAAGATAGGAACTCAGAGAAAACATTAATGGAGAAAGATAGATATTACCTTTATTGGGAGTTCGGAGGCTCTGGGCCTCCGCTGGGCCTACAAAATGTGTGTTGTTTCAACAAGGATCTCTGCATCCAAAAATCCCCAAAGAACCCTGCCCTCAGAAAAGTTACAGTTTTTATACTCTTCCTAACAATTAACATATTAAATATCTATAACCAATCATAATTTCCAATTCTCTCGGTGGTCCACCCATTGGGGTCTTAGGCTGTACCCCCTGGACTACCTCCGAGGGTTTCTGGGCTCTTCTATTGTTTTGACTTCAAGTTATCCTGCAGGTGTCTCTGAAAAACATCACGACCTTCAGAAAGCCTGAGAATATGTGAGAAAAATCACTTTAGTAACTTTTAACACCACTTAAAATGTGAGCAATAAACCCTATACTTCTAAAACTCTAAAAATCTACAAAATGCACACCAATAGGGAACCAGGGTTCAGGGCAAAGGCAGGAAAACTGTGAGGGGGAAGAAGACAACATGGAGGGGAACCAGGGATAAAACAACAAGGGATCTGCCATGTTGGGGATCAACCTGAGGGGTGTACATAGGGAAATAACCATAAACAGGGGGTTCAGCTTTCTACAATTGATCTTATACTTGTGAATTGATCCTTCTATGAACAATCACATGCAGGATCAAAAAGCATCCATGAGATACTAGAGTCCAGTTCTTCCTTTAGACTTCTGCCATAAATGTTTGGAGCTCCACAGTATTTGTTCTGTCCTCCGTCTCTCCGCCTTTGTAAGTCCACTTCTGAAAAGTCTTTTTCCATGTCTCATAGCTATATTGTTCTCCCACACACTGCTCTTTCTGAGATGTTTTATTCTTCCTCATCTATCTCTCAGGAGTCCTGGTCAAAGAGGTGAATGACATGACATTTTTGTGATTTTATTCATGTGTCCCATTTGTTTGCCCTTCATCTTGTGTAATTTTGCTAGTTTTTATTCTCACATTACTTATTTTATTGAATAGCTATAGATATTCCAGACCAAGGCTGGGGCTCAGAAATGTTTACTGCGCTGACTCAGTGCCTATAATGAAAACAGCATTAGTTGTTAGCAAAGCCAAAATTTAAAAGATCAGTATAACATCTACATGGGGCTTATGACACTTATAATCAAATCTTTGGTCAGTACAGCTTAGTTTTGAACAGGAACAGAGGTAACCTAACTTTGGCTCTTGCAAGTCTTGATGGTTTAAAAAAATTTCCACTTTTAAAGTTGATCTGGCAGAGGAGAGCTTCTCTTTTGTGCTGGGAAGTTATGGAAACCTCTGATGGAGGGGAAACTACCACATGGTTTCATGTGTCTAAAGAAAAATATAAGTGGGTTTGACAGAATTATCCTGGCATTCAAACTGTCAGAAATCATGAGGCAAAAGAGGCATCTGGCTAAAGTTTGCATGAAGTGACCCACTGCATCAGTCAGTATTTTTTTCCTGGTGGGGTAGGAAAAGAAAATAAATTGGCTACTCTGAATTTTATCTATAGAAGCAACGGATAACACATGCTTGCATAAGTAAATAGTGCCCGGTCTCCCCCACTGCTGCAGCAAAGGGGTCGCTGGATGAACTTGACTCTTTTTACTGCTGTATTGGCTGCTGGAGCTTCTGGAAATGGCTTTTAGAGTTGCCTTTCTTTCCTCTGAGATGAGAGTGCCTCATCTGCAGCTAATAAACTGGACCATAAATTCATTAGAACAATAAAGCAGAAAAAATATCTGATTTCATTGCTAGGCTTAATCAAACTTTGTAAAATATTGGATTTTTTTATGGAGAGTTAGGAAGCAGGAGGAGAGATATAGGGCCTGCTGTCAATGCCCTCAGAAAAGTCTATTTTTTCTCAGGATTCTCAGATGTATCTTCACAAACAATTTAAGGCAGACCTGCTGTAGAAAGTCTTCAGAGACCCCTGTTACATTATGCCACAATGATGAAGGTGTTACCTGGACTTGGATCACACTAATCTCCTGGCTCCCCATCCCTTAGGGAGCAGTTGGCCCTTGCTGCTCCTTTACAAGCACAACAATTAAGAATACTGAAGGAATAATCTACTACATCAGGTAGAGAGGATGCTAAATACCATCTGTATCAAGAGGAGCACTGCAACTGCAGAGCATACACATTACTATGGATGGGACTGGGTGAATGAGAAAGTGGGACTTGGCTGTGTTGACCAGATTGTCCTTTAAATCAGAGAAAGGACCTTTTGTTTAAAAGGTGAGAAGTCAGGGGTGCATTTTTGTCATAGAATCGTAGCATAGTTTGTGTTGGAAGGGACCTTAAAATCATCTAGTTCCTACACCCCTGCCATGGGCAGGGACTCCTTCCACCAGACCAGTGTGCTCCAAGCCCCATCCCACCTGGCCTTGAACACTTCCAGGGATGGGACATCCACAGCTTCCCTGGGTAACCCGTGCCAGGGCCTCACAACCCTCACAGTAAAAAATTATCTAAGCTAAATCTTTACTCTTTTAGTTTAAAACCTTTCTGCTTTTTCCTATCACTATCTGCCCATGTGAGAGGTCCGTGTCCCCCTTTTGTAAACCCTCTTGTGTTCTGGAAAGTGCTACAAGGTCTCCCTGGAGCCTTTCCTTCTTCAGCCTGTCTTCACAGGAGAAGTGCTCCATCCTTCAGATCATCTGTGTGGCCTCCTCTGTACTTGCTCTAAAAAGTCCAATACATATACTGATATATAAATAGTATAATATTTATATCATTTAATGTATATTTATATATTATTATTGTTGTTGTTATTCCAATATATCTAAGAGGTCTTATATTCTCATTAAATGGATTCCTTGAGCTACCTATCCCAATTATTTACAAGTGTGCAACTACCTATTGATCTGGGAAAACAAAGCATAAATAAAAGTAATTTCAAAGGTGTGGCAGGAAAGAGGTGGATAGACAGTTCTCTGTGGAAAAGCGTTTAGCTGTGATTGTGTTGACACTAATTGGGAGCATGAGAAATGGCTGACAAAGGCTGGATATTTTCATAACTTTTTGAAACCTGTATGTTAGGATGAATGTTTTTCAGCGTTTTAGTCATATTTAACTCTTTTTGCTTAAACAGAGTCAAGGAACAGACACATAAATAGTCATGGTCCTGGAGAAGTTTTAACATGGGAATCACACGTAACACCATAAGATATAGGACAGTGTGCCTCACTTTTTCTCCCTGGCACTGTCCTGTGATGAGACCTTTGTGTGACTAAAGTCAGTTCATCATTCGGAGCTCTGGATTCCCTTTCCTTCTCAGCATTTCAGGTTTGAGGTTTTCCTGAGTAGGAGCTGTTCTTTCTGAAAAGTTTGAGCAGCACCACAGTGTCAGCCAGGCCTTCAGAACTTCCCTTTCAACCAACCTGAGAGTGGAATCACATTCTGTATTCTCTAAAGTTTTTGTGACTTTCATGCAGGTTTACAGACAGGAGAAAGATAAAAAGCCAGAGTATTGTTATAGCTGAGGGAAAGGCTTGGGTCATCTATTCTGCTTTTCTCCTTGTCTGGTCAGTCAGAATAAAGTAGCTCAAAACCAGATAGTACATTGAGTCTCTTGTCCATCAATGCAGTTAGGGAATAGGAGGGAGGAAGATTATTTAGGATGTGCAGAGACTGGACCAGAATAATGGCTGAGGGACCATGTGCAAGTGTTGAACAAAACCAGATCAGTCTTTGTTAGTTCTGTAGTTTCCAAAATGATGTATTTCCTTGTGATAATTTTGTATCAATCCTTTTGATTTTCAGATGTCCTGTGTCCAAATGTCCATGTGGAAGGAGATCGATTCAAACACACCAATGGAGGGACTGATGAGATCCCAGGTAAACAGACACACTTTTCTGCTGTATCTCTGGGAACTGAAATAGTATAATTGTATGTTTCTAGTGTGATGCTCTAATTCATTACACCTTTTCTAGTTAGAATTTATTCCAACATATATTCAGTGGTGAAGTATATTAGAAACTGTTGGGCTGCAAAAGAGCTATCTGTTGACAGACAACAAATTAATTGTAAGTTTTCTTTTGATATGAACAAAATTTAAAAACCAATGGAGCTTAGTTTACTAGTTAAGGAGTGCAATAAGTATTGGCAATCATCTTTTTTTTTTAAAAATCCACATTTAGTGAGTTTTAATGTTCATTTATTTGTTCTGTAATTGTTGTGGGAAATCCAAGCACAATGGACTAATCACTGAAGAAATGTTTATATGTATAGACAGACAGACAGATAGATAGATACAGACAGACAGAGACAGACAAACAGATAGATATAGATGTAATAGATATAGATATAAAAGAATATTTTCTTAGCAGTGGTGAAAGATCAAGGGGAAAGCCAGCCTGGTGATATTTCTGCTTTTTTTGGGCAGTTCTGATATATCTTTTCAGCCAGCTGAAGGACTTAATGCACCAGATATATGTCTGGACTGTGCCTGTGTTCTAGCCCCCCAAGACTATTTGAGCTGTTGGCAGAGAATACATGCTCATCAAGGATGTATTGGGAATATCTGTGACTGACCCAAGAATATAAGGCACTGCAGTGGGAAGCTGAAGGCTCTTCTCCAACTTGATTATGAGTAGAAATGGCCAATGTTTGACAGCTTTGCTCCTTGCTTGGAGATTTTTTTTATTGGTGGATTTTCACTGCCTGCACAAAATATCAGCTCCAACTGTGCTGTATGTAGGCAGCTTATTTTGGCTGCAGCCTGATTACATCTAAGCCTGTGGTAATGTTGGGTGGTAACATCTTTTCTGGTCATTAGACCCAAGCTCATAATCCCCAACCACCTCTTTGGAATTGATCTATTGATAGGTCTTCAATTAACCTGTCCTGACAGTCCTCCTGATGCTGGGCTGGGCAAACTTTAGAGCTGTTCAGCAACAGCCCTACTGATTCTGAATGAACCTTTTTGCAGTGGAAGCTGCTGCTCAAAATGAGTAGAAGGATTGTGCCCCTTCTCAGATGGTCATCTTCTATGTGATTCTTTTCAGAAGAAGGGAGTTGGAAATGGCTGCCTATATCTAGTTCATGTTTATCTGAATTTTGATTCAAGGGTTGACTAGTAGACTCTGTTTTTGTCTGACTTCAAAAATATATCTTCTGTGAGCGATGTAAAGGACAAGAACCCTATTTGAGATTTGGCACAAAAGTTTTGAGTAGGGTGAGATGTAGATGCCTATATGCAGTAATATTTATATATGTGTATATTTTTATATATATATATTTACAAACTTAGGCTTTTCTGTAATTTTTTTTACTTATTTTTCCTTTTATTTTCAAATCCCACTTCCCTCCTATAAAGCAAGTCAATTTTCAGCATTTTAACTTAAAAGATCACTTTGCAGTCTTAGATCTATATGTTAGTTCAGGTTGGAAGGGTCCTTTGGAAATCACCTAGTTCAACCTCCTACTCAAAGCAGGGTCTGCCTTAAAGTTGAGTCCACTTTGAAGTTAGATCATGTGGTTCAGGACCTTTTATAGTTGAGTTTTGAGTATTTCCAAAGATGAATATTCCACAGGTCCTCTGAGCAACGGTTCCAGTTTGGTCAATATCATACTGATTTATTTTTTTTCCTATAATAGGGAATTCCCTAAGTAGAATTTCATTTACTGCAACATGCCTGGTTAGGCTGATAGCTCAGGGCTGTCATTTATTTGACATAAGGAACCTCTGTTCACTGTAAAGTGTAAAAGCCCACCGTAGCAGTGATTTAACAACAAGTTAGTTACAGTATTTGATTAAAAGTGATGATTCCAACAATGCAGAGGGTTTATAGAAGGCGCCTGATTGCTTCTATATGGTGAGAAAATTATTTTTTTATGTTCCTGTTCCTGGTGGTCAGGAAAAGGTATGCCCCTTCCCTGGAAAGAATGGAATGGGTATTCTGGGTCTGCTAAAGAGTTATGGTGCTGCTGGAGATGGGTCATACAAAACCAAAATGGTGTTGCACTCCTTATGTGCTCCTTACTTATTCTACAGCATTTTCTGAAGACTCTGGACTCCTGGTTCCAATTCCAACAGAAAATCATTGCCTTCTTCCAGCTAAACCAGAAATTTTTTGTTGGCTCAGTGTGCTGTGTTTCCTATTACAAAAGGATGTGTTGTGCTGAAAGGCTTTTGTATTCTACCCCAAAGTGGACTGCACTTCAGTTTTGAGATACAGCCTGCTGCCTCCTGCTCCCTCACACTCTGGAGAGAGGGTCAGCTCTGGGATGTCTGTTGATTCACTGAGGGGCTGGCTGTTTCTCTGCTGCCCAGGTCCTCACATGCACAAGGATTTGAAGGTAACACCTGTGCCTTGTGCTCCAGTTGGAACCAGAGCTGATCCTTGCCCAGCTCGCTCCTATTTTTACAGTAGAAGTAAGAATATAAGTTAAAACATAAAAAGAGCTATAGAAGTACAAACTTTGTGACATGAAGGGAAACAGTGGCGTGCCTGAGAAGTTGAAGATGCATGGGATTTCATTAAGTCAGAGGCTGAGAGTAGTGGTGAGGGTAGTGAGGGTGCCTCCCTGCATAATCAAATAACTGCATCAAAACCCCACATTGTGATCTGGAGGAGAGCCAACACTCTAAACTGATATTTTTCTTTTAAAAGATAGATGATTATTTTTATTTAGACACACAGGACTAAGTAAATCTCATCTATCTGGGCTTCAGCAAGCATTTGTTCAGTACTGTATTCAAAGTCATTGCTAAAGTGAAAAAGAGTAGAGATTAATAAATGTAAAATGAGACAGAAACTGGCTGGCAGGGAGACAATTATGAAGTTTCTAGGAAAGGAATAACAAGTCAGAGGGTGGGTAGGGTCCAGTTTTAAGTCTGATCTCCCCTGTGAGTTTCCACTCTATAGATTGCGATCAAAATATCCTTGAAGAAGGAACAGGTTGGCCCCCAAAATAGGTATTTTTTCCAATTGACTTGGGACTATTAGTTGAAAAAGGCCTGTTATTGTAGGTATAGATCAATAACAGGAATATAAACCATAAACTCAGTGTGGAAACTGATGATGTCTTAGCAGATGTTTGGACATCACAGTGCTGTACAAATGGGGAAAAGGCAAAGATCATTATTGGACAAGGCAAAGTAGGGAAGAATTCATGAGACTGGACAGGGCTTTGGTTACAGCTTATCTTGAAAAGTGTCCTCAGACCTCCTTAGCTCAGGAAAGATGGATTGAGCCTTGAGGAGCTATTAGTGTGTTCAGGAGTCAGAGACAGGCGATTGAAAATCTGAGTTTGGCTAATCTTTCAGTGTTCAGGTGGAAAGGGGACATATCATTGCTTTCTGTAACTAGATCAGGGAATAGCAGGAAGGAGATCACTCAAGCTAAAGGACAAAGGCAATAATAAGAAATAGCTATCAGCTGTTTAAGAGATACATTCAAGACATTAGAAGAAGACTTCAAACTGTCAGAGATATGAAGTACTGGGACAAGAGGTGAAGTAGTACTAATGGAGACAAATAAACCGCTATGAGTCCTCTCATAGCAGAGGTTTATACTCCATGACCCTCTGGTACCAAAGCATTTAAATAAAAAATCACTACCTGTAGCATTCAGGAAGGGCTGCTGCAGTGAAATCAGATTGCATGAGGCAAGAATATATAGACAGCTTTCTTCTACTACTGATACAAATTTTGGCAGTGAAGGGAAACAGTACATAGCAGGAATTCAGAATATAATATTGGTGCATGCATTAGAAATTGCACAGGAAATTTTGACAGAAAGCAAGAAATCTGCTCAGAATATCAGTATAAACACTGTTTCTTTTCCAGAAGGTCTGAGATTTTAAAGCAATACTTACTGATGGGTTAAACAAAGTCCTTAGAGCATTCTTGTGGGTACTATATTTGTTGGGGTTTTTTTATGAGAATTGAAGACAAAAGAGGGTTTAACTCATCTGCCCTAAAGTATTCAATATAAAATCTCACTTATAATACTTAGTACCTCTTATTATGCTGAACTGTCTCTTTCATTCCATCAGCATTTAGCAGAGGATCATGACTAGGTAAGAGAATACAATGATGACCTTTTGAACCCTGAAGATGTGCCCCTTGTGTATTTTTTATGAACCATAACATCACATCAAAACAACACATGAAAGTTATTTGAAATGAATTATACTGCCTGAGGTTTTAAAAGTTTGCATTTGAATTATTTGTGTTTTAAACTAGGCCTGCAGGACATGGGATTCGGTTGCAGAAATCTCAGTGATCCCTAGAGTTAAGAATGAATGCAGGTCTAGTCCTGAACATTATCTACCAGAGGAGGTAATACTCCTCAAGCAGATACTGAATTCTATTCCTTTGACGGGGACTCTGCCACAGAAGTAAAGGAAGGTCTGCAATGATTCCCATAGAGTTCTAGGAAAATAAACCCTAGGGAGGGACAATTCCAATCTCTACATGGCATTATAATCCCACACTGGATGGTGTTAATGGGGCAAGGGAGGCACATGAAAGCCTTGACTTTAACTGCTGAGTAGTCACACAGGCTGTGTGTATGAACAACAGCAGAAATTGCATTATGGGTTGTACCACAGATTGACCTCAGCCTCCAACCCTCTTCCCCATCTCCGAAATCTCCGTGTGCAAATGAGCAAAATGCCAACACATTGTTGACCTCTGTGTTTTTCTCTAACTTATAAAGAGTGTTGGGGCATTTTACGATGAAGGCACTGGTTGTAAAACTGGTACCCTACAATTACACACTGTGGTGGTTGTGTTTAACTGTCAGTGTGTCTCCAGTGTCCTGTGGTTTGCAGCACGGGGTTCACATTCCAGAAAATGCCAGTGACTCAGTAGCTAATTACAATATCCTTGGGACTATTTATATTTGCTCACTAAAACACATGGTAGTGTGAGAAAATTGGAGTGTCCAGGCTGCTAAACCTGCAGAATGATCACATTAGACCAATTTTTTGGTCCAACCGTTTTTCCTAGGGAAAAAAAAGTATATCTGTGGTGCCTGTGTGACAGGCACTTTGCTCTGCCTTTGCACTTGGCAGTCACCTTGAGAAGCCCCTGAGAGGCCAATGGATAGTCCATGAATAGCTGCAGAGATTTGTAACAGGTCCCTGTCTTTGGACAGTATATGCATGGACACAGTGGTCCCCAGCAAAGGCTGCACATGTGCAGTGATGGTGGAGTTGGCTATTTGTGCAGGCACCAGCCAATCTTCTCTTCAGCCCAGGAGTTATAGAGGCAGCACTGGAAGCAGATGTGACATTTCTGAGGGGTGGAGCAGAAGGATGATGCTTTGCTGTGCCATGGCACAGTCAAATGCTCTGGAGTTTTTCAGTGATCCATTACTAGGCCGTAACTATGGGGTAGGACTCAGGGCTTTTTATTTCCTCCTCTTCCCCCCACACTTGTTCTAGGAAGTCTCTCAGATAATTTGAAACTGGGCTGAGGTGAATTTGAAACTGGGTTCCTGAGGTACAGACATCTGGCTATAGCTGCTGTGTCTCATGAGAAGGAATCAGGGAAAGCAACAACTGACCTGTACCTGCAGTTGCAAGAGCTGTTTGAGCCTCCTGTGTGCTGAAGAAAATGTCTGGACTTGTGCTGCGAGGTGGATTTGTCGTCTGGGCTGCTAGGTGCAATACGGGCAGTGTAGGTGGCCTTTTCTTGGCCTGTTTTTTAGGATCCTGTGTAAAAGTTTTATGAAGAGCAGCTGAGGGATTTTTCAGCATGGAGAAAAGGTGGCTCAGGAGGGACCTTCTTGCGCTCTACAACGATCTGAAAGAAGGTTGTAGTGAGGTGGGTGTCAGTCTCTCATTCCACGTAACAAGTGACAGGACCAGAGCAAAAGGCACTCAATCATGCAAGGGAAAGTTTAGNAAGTTTTATGAAGAGCAGCTGAGGTATTTTTCAGCATGGAGAAAAGGTGGCTCAGGAGGGACCTTCTTGCGCTCTACAACGATCTGAAAGAAGGTTGTAGTGAGGTGGGTGTCAGTCTCTCATTCCACGTAACAAGTGACAGGACCAGAGCAAATGGCCCTCAATTATGCAAGGGAAAGTTTAGTTTGGATTTTAGGGAAAGTATCTTCACTGAAAGGATGGTCAAACATTGGAACAGGCTGCCCAGGTAGCTGGTGGAATCACCATCCCCGGAAGGATTTTAAAGACCTGTAGATGTGGCACCTGGGGACGTGGTTCAGTGGTGAACGTGACAGTGTTAGGTTAATGTTTGGACTTGATGATCTTAGAGATATTTTCCAACCTTAAGGATTCTGTGATTCTGTGATTCTACTGTGCAATAGTTAGTCTTAATACTTTAACTTAGGTCCCTGTACTTAAAAGGTCTTTGAAGTTTTTCAGAGGTTGACAAATGGTTCACTTGTGTTCAAAGGCATGTTAATACCCAGTAACTCCAAGAAAACCAGTTCAAGCAGGCAAATAATTACCAATAAGTCATCTGTGACTTCTAAGCATAGCAACTGCATCCTGTGGGCTGGCTCTAACACGTGCATTAGATGTGCACTGGGGCATACCCAGTGTCCAGATTCCCCAGTTATCCAGCATGGGGACCTTGGTTTCTTTTGGGCTTGTGTGCCAAGGAATTTCCTTTCTATGGAAACTAAAAAATTGAGAAGCGAAAGTGTACAGTCATCCCAACAGGGTGTCACCAAAGTGTGCATCTGGATTAGGAGGCTGGAAACACTAGAGCATCCTGCAAAGTGTGCATAACCATGCTGTCACCAACAGAGCTGGGGTGAGTTCTTTAAACTAAAATATTGTGTTTTAAGTGAATTTTTTTCTTAACATGGTTGGAGATGCAGCTATTACTCAAGATCATGGATCTCAGTGGACTTCTGGCACTATGAATGACCTGACATCCCAGGCGTCGGGTCTGTGCAGGAGCAGGCAATCTGGCTGAGCTCCTCAAAGACAGCAGGAAATACAGAGAATGAATGCTGGAATTGCTTCAAAATGTGCTACTGCAGGAAGTAAACTGGTAACAATTGAGCAGTCCCTGTGAAAAACTTTCCCTTGTCCAAGTCCCAGCAGTGACAAATTCTGACTTCTGCATTCACACAAAAGGTTTAACAAGGGTTAACCATGCACAGGAATGTGCACATTAAATATTCATATCTACCTGCATATTAAACAAAATAAAAATAAATCTGTCCCTAAAGGCCTATTTTTCTTTTTTTTTTTTTCTTTAAATAATAGTCTTTGCTTTCCCCCTAAAGTTAAACAAGCCAGGTCTTTTTCTTATTCCAGTACATTTGAGATTGATGAAAAAGAAATAAATTAAATTTTGACTCTTCATAGCCCAAGAAGCAACCAGTTCTTTGGCTATAAAAAGGCTAACAGATTGTCTAACTGTGAGATACTTTCAGATATTTCTTAATCCAAATATTTTAGATTAAGTCTGCTTCAGAAACCATCCCATGGATTTTTCATCAATGCAAACTTTTTGTTCATGGTGCATACATGATGGGAAGAAGGCATATATAGAATCTTAATAAACTGCTCCTAATGCTTGTAGTTAAATTTTTCTGTATAATATGAATGCTCTCTGATCAAGGCTTTGGCCAGGTTTTGGGGCATTGGTAGGTCTAATCTGTATTGTACTGATCAACTGACATAAGCAACCACTGCAGTTTCTTGAAGAGCAGTCTCTATGTGATTTCCTATTAGGCCTTGTTTATCACATCTGAAATTAATGGGAATATTTTTACTTTCATGAATAGCTTATGGGTGGATTTTTCCTATAGCCCAAACAGCGTGACAAGGAGAACCTAGCAGATCTTAGTAGGAAGTTTTTCCTTAAATGTCTTTTCTTACCCTAAAAATAATACTAGTTTCTTGTACAAGCAAGAAGTAAGAATTGTTGCTAGTTACACTGAATTCATAAATCCTGACACTCTGGCCTCCTAAACATTTACCTGCTATCATTTGTCTTGGCCATCGGTGTACAGTCCTCTGGGGTGGCAGATATGCCATTTTATGGCTTTCTGGAGAAACACAGAACACCTTGACACCTGAGGAACTCAAAAGGCCTTCAAAATAAAGGAACTAATTAAAACCAGAACCTAATACAAATAGTCCTGATGAAATTGGCTGGTGCAAGCCTATCTGGCATACAAGGACATCAAAGGAATAATGAACTCCTGTTTAATCTTGTAAATCACTGGAGCAGTAAAGGAACTGAAAGAGGGCCTATGGCACCAAGCCAAGTGTCCATCACTGAGGAAATGGAGATGACTTCAACACAAAAAAAGCCTTCAGTAATGAAGCAAAGAGCTCAGTGTCAAAACCAGCTTTCAGTGTCGTTCAATATGCCACTTGCAACTGCTCAAAAACTGAGAGGCAAAGTGTACAAGAGAATGAGGGGACTGATGTAGATAAACAGAACAATGCATCACATAAAGTGGTGTGTTATTAGCATGAGATCAGGTGTTGAAAAGTGCTGCCTGAGACACATGAATTTATTTCCTGTTTTTACAGCAAGCTGGGAATAGATTACAGCAGCCTTTACACCAGGTGGGATGGCTAGAAAAGTGTATTAACTTACTCGCTTCTATTTTTTTCTTCTCTCTCATGCTCTCTCTTTGGTCTTGTTTTCTTGCTGGTTTATATCCATTTTTATCTTTCCTGAAGTGTCCCCTTGTCTTTCCTGTGCAAGGGTACCAAATGCTGTATTTGTTCCCTCTGTTTTCAGCTGAGCCTTTAGACTGAAGTTTCTGTAACAGTGACCCCATATTTCAGGCCAGTGACTGCCTGCTTATCTGCCTCACTGCCTCTGGAAGCTTGCTCTTTTTTGAAGTATAACTTACTTATATACCTCAAAAAATGTTTCTGCTCCTCATAATCCCAAATTTTGAGTGGTGCTTGAGCTGAGATCAAGCTCTTTTTGTGGTCTGTGTAAGACTCTTGTGCCTTGCTCCTTTGCTGCATCCAAGGAAAAGTAAAAATAGTGTCTTCCAGTGTCGTGGTGCAGAGGAAGCAAACCAAGATCAGTAAGACAACAGCCTGAGTGGTGGTGGTAAATCATATGTATAATTTTTATAAAATTGACATTGTCTAAAATGTGCTGCAAACCACCTTATTGAGTATGTCCTAGAAGATAATAGGCTTGCTGGAAGATACCTCCTTCATGTTAGTGTAAGGCCTATTCCATGTGCTTCAGCAAGGACTCATTATTCACCTAAGGAGAGCTCTTGGGTTCTCTCCTTACTGAAATCTGGGGATCTGGCGAGGAGAAAATCAGGTCAGCATAAAGTGCTGCTTAAATCCCAGCTGTAACATCAGTGGAAACAAAGGGTAATTGGTTAATGGCAAGAACCTCTTTAAAACACTCTTGAGGCCTTTAATCTATAGGATTTGGAAAGTTTTATAGTTTCAAAATTCCCCTGCAAGCTTCTTGTAAAACGTAGGAAACTAATTTTTTTGATGACCTGCGCAAAGCCTTTAGCCATCACTTCACTGCTTCATGCAGGGGCAGGGCTTGTGGGCAGCCAATAAGTCTCTGGTTTGTTCCTTCAGAGATTCAGTCCTTTATGCTTTGGTTATGTCAGACAACCACCGCTGGCTGATGATGCTAAATCAAACTGCATCATCACTGAACGAAGAAAGCATCAGTGTATATCTCACTCTCTCTGAAATGCTACTTCCTGTTGCCAAGGGGAACTATGTTTGGGGCAGTGATTTACTGATACGGATGTGGGAAATTTTGTTGTGGTGGAAGAGCCTTGGAGATGGAGACTTAAAAATATTCCTAAAATCTGATACTCTGTCAGCTGTTGACAGGATTTCCTTTCCTGTGGAGGAAGAATTGTCAGGAACAGCAAAAATACTGCAGCAGATGATGGCTACTATAACAACAACAGATGCTGAGCAAAGTAGTAGGTCTCTCCTTTAGGATTTGGACACTTATACTTCTATCCCAACCCCGAAATGAGACACATCTTGCCTGTCCAGAAATATCTGTTTTCAGCCTAGAGAAATGTGGAAAATAAGGATGCCAAATGTTTAGATGCAGTAGAAGAAAAATAACCCTCATCTACACTCTCTTCACATAACTAATCATCAGACATACCTCATTAAATACAAATACACCATGTAACTTTAGAATATGGCACGATAACATATTTTTTCTCTTATTTTTAGAGTATATGTTAGCACAGAAAGTAACTAAGATAGATAAGAAAAACTAGGGCTCTTTATAGTGGTGATAACCTTGCAGACTGTACTGGAGGAATTAGAAGGGACACTGAAGATCTAGTGAGCATACAGGCTCTTCCTTATGGGCACAGGCAGTCCATGGAAGCTTAACTTTTGAGACTGCAGAAATGTTAGGCAAGAAAATTGACATGATCATGTATTTTCCAAAAGACTCCCAAGTGATACGGTTTTCACAGAATTTATACACTGCCCTGGTCTACAGTAAAATTTATTGCCATTGACTGTCCTCCTGTAAAAGTGAAATACGCTATTTTATCACAGACTATAGAGACTGCTGTTTTCAGAAGTCTCAGAGAACCAGTAAATGATGACAACCTCCCTGATCTTGGCTATTGGTGATTCCTCATCAATGCACTGACAAGGCTGATAATTCAGCTGAGAGTTTGAGCAAGACCAGAGTAAGGAGCATTTATTGCAAAAGCTGCTTCTTATTAGTGCTTGTGGCTGGCAGTCTTCCATAAGAAATATATTCCAGACACCACACTTGAGGCTGTGATGTCCAGTGCCTTTTCTGATTCCTTTGTCACCTACTTTTCACATTCCCCTCCAGGTTGTTGTCTCACTAAAAACTTTTGCAATTAGAAGTAGCCTAGTGGTTCCCTCTGTGTGTGGTATCTTGGGATCCTTGGGGATGCAAAGCAGGAAACTTTCCTCAGAAATCATCTTTGCGCAAAATAAGAAGTCTGTGCCTCTGTCCTACCTTGAGAAGTCTTTCCAAATGTGCTCACTGCTGTGTTTTCTGGCTATTAAATCTTACTTTTGTTGTTCTGTTCTTCTGTGCTTGGGTTCTGTTTTAATTTTATGGGATTTTGCCCCTTAACACAGGAGAGTCAGGAAAATCTCAGCATGCACAACAGCTGCCACTATGCTGCCCATATCACATCCTTAATGGGGCCAGGCAGAAATCCAGCTCATACTCAGGGCAACCAAGCATGGCCCCTTTAGTCTGATCTTCGGATAATTATCTTGCAACAAAGGTTGTAGGACCACAGGACAAGTACAGAGCTCTTTGATCATCCTTTGGCCATGCTTTAGGGTGTCGGGTGCAGTGTGGACATCTGCCCTGTAAAAGAGAATCTGGCTACATATTACAGTTTGATGATGTATAAATTGTCCAGTGCCAAGTTTTGCCATCTTCCCCCTGTATCAGGAAGATCTGGGTGTGTTTTCTGATTCTGGAAAACAGGCTGTTTCCTGTAAGGGGGTTATTATTTGCAGGTAGCGAGACATTCGGCTGATTTGATCAGCAGAGCACTGCATAAGAAATTACTTTTCTAGCCAAGTATGCTGTTACAAATCTGAGCTTCTCTTTTAGCTCACTACTTTATTTTTAATATGAACTAGGGTCTGCTGCTTTTCAGGAGATGTAATCATGTTAGAGTGTTTCAGTGGCCCCATATTGTTTTAGAACCTCTAATGAAGTAAGAGGCTTATGATCAAAGAGCACCTTATTAAATACCATATTTATGGCATTACTGATTAAACAGTTTATAAGCCAATTGGGAAATCACAGCTGCCCTGGTACACAAACCTTTTAAATCAAAGAAACTGAGAACAGGAAAGTCCTACCCTTTCACCCTGTGCTTGAGCATGGTGCAGTAGGAAACTGTACCTTTGTCCATGGCAATTTAGGTAGGTCTGTCCTCTCCCATTCACTTGTAGAGAGGACTAGGAAGTTACATGTAGGATCTCATTTTCCATATGTCATTGACAATGTGTTGCTTCCTTGGTGATAGAAAAACCAAAAACCAGCCCATATTTCTCCTGTAAGTCCAGTACAGACATGCTATATGACACATTAAACTGTTTAGGGAAAGTCCTCAGTAAGCAGTTTTCAATGCACTGTTGGTGGACTAACACAGCCAGGAGAAATATACTGTTCAAGTGTTGGAGAAATGATCAAAGCATTGCTTATTTTTTACATTAGTACTGTGGTTCAAGATTCAAAAATTAAAATTAAAAGCTTCATGCTGTCTCTCTCAAAATTCCACTTCCAGTCCTAAAGTCAAGGGGACATATTCCACCCACAGTGCTTCCAGGAACATGAAGGAAACAAAATTAAAGTAGTAATATTAGTACTAAGAGTAGTAATACTAGTAGTAGTGGTAATAGTAATAACATACTTTCTTGTCCTTCAGCTGAAGTAATCTTAGAGGTTACTTTACATCGCAAATTCAAATGGAGGTTTGCCTAGGTGTTTTCTTTCCAGTTCCACCTGGGGAATCTGCCTTGACTACTTTCTCAGCTCAAAACCCCAATATTTTGGGTTTCTTTGTTTCTTCTCCAGAAGAGATTTTGAAAATCATAGCTGATTAATCAAGCTGACATCTGAATTTTAAAATCTGCAACTTTTATTCAATCCTGATGGCAATTGAGACAATGTAAATATGTCATATGTAATGAGTTAACATTTTTTGTCCTCTTCTGCTTCATTCGCTGCACAAAATGTGGAACATTCCTTATAAGCAGAATACATCTCACACAACTTCAGTACTCTGATAATTCCCGTCTGTATGAGCCCCCTTTCTGCTGAATGGAAGGAGTTAGGCACTGCCAAAGAGGGGTTCAGCTTGTCTTTAGATCAGTCTGAGACAGATGTGATGAGTTGTCTTCTTAAAGACTCCTGTAATTCTCTGCTGACCCAACAGGGAACTGAGGCAACCTACATACATCAGATGTCTCCATTTCAGACAGCTAAAATTAGGTGAGATGCATCTCATCCTTTGCAGAGTTCTTAACTTTTTAGTGTATGGCCTGATGACAAATTTTCTGTAATGGTACTGAAATCCTTCAGGAACCAAAGTGTCCATTACTTCCAAGGGCTTTGGTCTGCAATGGAGTATTCAAGACTGGAGGTTATCTCGCCAACTGTAGACCTTTACTGGGTGAGGTTTAGCTTGCAACTGAAGCATCCTAAACTGTTTTTGTGTCAAGAAAGAGAAATGTATGTTTTTTGTTATCTGTTTCAGTATGAGACTGATCTTTCCCTAGATGCACCTGTATTTGGTTATCTGTGCCAAACTGAATGAGAGCTTCTTATTATCCTTTTTACAGAGTTGACATGTAGCCAGATGAACCCCTTGTGAAGTCCTCTGTGGCCAAAGAATTGCAGAATGATTTAGTTTGAAGGGGACCTGAAAAATCATCTAGTACGAATTCCCCTGCCATGGGCAGTAACACCTTCCACTAGACCACATTGCCCAAAGCCTTGTTCTCTCTCTGAGGATAGTGGAGGTAATATCTGAATTTGACACAGAACAAATTAAAAGTGTAATTGAAAAAAATCCATTCACTGGTTTTGGGTGTGGACTCTAAGACATGTAAAGACTTATCTTTCCCATGGACCTACATGACATTTTTCAAAGGATACCACTCATCCATCATTTAATGAAAAAATATACAAAGAAATTTGCAATTTCCCAATCCATAGCCTGAATGAGGAAAACCCTATTATGATTTACTTGTGTGCTTTATCCAATCCTGAATGTAAATGAGATTAAGTTGTGAGTATGACTTATTTTCATTACAGCAAGTTCTGTTTGCAAAACAGTTTTAGTAACCCTACTTATGTTTCATAGTGTTATTTAGGATTTTGAAAATACATTTTGATAGGAAATCTCAGGGAAAAAAAAAAAAAGAAGAGATTGATTGAATCTGACTCTTAACTCATTTCCATTGAAAAAACTTATTAGTGTGCATGCCTTTGGAGTTGTTCATGGTGTGAACCTTTGCTTGAGTTAACAGGGAAAATAGGAGCAACTTTGGGTCTGAGCTAATGATGGGAAAACTCAGCAAGACATTCTTGTCTCACTGTATCTTGCACTTGTGTATTTTTAGCAATGGACGTTCTCAAGCTCTGTGAGATGAGCAATACTTCATAGCTTGAGGCTTCTGGTGACCTGACATAATGATGCCACTTGGGCAGCATTTCAGCCTTCACCAGCCACAGCTCATCTCCTGTAAATGGTTAAAAATTTCCCTTCCCAGTCAGCACGGTCTCTTCCTCACAGCTACACTGAATTGCCTTCCTCACATTCCTGTGGTTGGTGTAGATGAGGGATACGTCCTGCAAGGTGGAATGAGCTATGGGAGGGTTTATATGGACAAGTCATACTGTGTTTTGTGATAGCCAGGAGGGAGCTCTCATGCTCTGGTAGGGTCTCTTTACCATGATTTATAGTTGCAGTTGTGGCTGGTTGCAGTATGTCAGGAAGGAGTATCACTGGAGTTGCTGCAGAGGTGATTATGAGGTGCAGCCACGAGGCCCTGGAGCATCTTAACTGCTTTATTTGCCCTCCTGAATGTCCAGTAATAGCTGAAAATAGAGTGGACAGGAGGGAAAAGCTGTTGACAGCCAGGAAAGTTACTGTAATACTAAAGGCCTCAGCTTGGCACCAGGCATCCATTTCTCTCTTTGCAAACAATTAAGATTATATTTCCTCAGAGAAAGCTATTTCTTCAGAAAAAGGTCCAGAAAATGAAGGAAGCATTATGTTTTATTTGCTGTCTGCTATCTTGATTTGCTTAGGGACTGGCCCACACAGGTTTTTGCACCTATTTATTCATATTAATGTGAAGAATTATATCATTAGGTGGGTGCCTTTTCGTGTTGCAGCTGTTTTCAACTTCTGCAGTGCCTTTCAGCCTGAAAGGCTCATGAGGGCAACTAAGAAATCCAAGACTTGTTGGGCCTAAGTTCATCACACAAAAATGTTTATTTATCCCAGAAAATTTTTAAGAGGTCACTAACTGAACAAAGTTAAAAGAACTGCCATATTTTAAAACCAGTTTATCAAAATAAGCTACTCTTATGTCACCACCAGGTTCGTCTGCTGGAATTACAAAGACAGGAGTTAATATGTGTAATTGTGCATATGTGAGTGGAATAAGAGTTTGGAATAGCCCAAATAAAAGAAAAACATCTTCTCTGCTCAGTTGCTCACAGTCTGCCTTTTAGAGTGCCTGTAATTCCACAGTGTGTTTGATTCTGGGAGTAGCTGTTAGTTTGGATTTGCATTTTGTGGAGCCGGTTTGGTGCTAAAAGCAGGATGTTTGCATCCATAAAGTACTGCACCTTCAGGAACTGAATGCATTCCTGACCATGGTACCATTGCACCCCCACTGTCCCTCTTAGACTTTAGCAGCTGAGACTTCATGTCACAAAACCATGGGTCTGTTGTGCCTGGGACCATATTGATGCAGAGACTCACTTGTGCCATTTATGATTTAATTAATAGTAGCTTTTTAGAACAAAGTCAGAAGCTTTAGACAAATATCTTCAGTCAAGATTAATAGCTCATGATAATGACAAGATGATTGGACTAAGTTGTATTAAAATGATATGAAAAGTGTAGGTAGTCAAATTTCTTGCCCAAGTGGTTTTCATTAAAGACACGGACTTATTAGAGTGGATCCAGAGGAGGCCCATGAAAATGATGAGAGGGTTGGAACACCTCTGCTATAAAGAAATTCTGAGTTGGGAATGGTGAGCCTGGAGAAGTGAAGGCTCAAGGGGGACCTTCTAATGGCCTTTCATTATATAAAAGGATCTTGTGAGAAAGAGAGAGACCCTTTATCAAAGTCTGTAGTGACAGGACAAGGGGCTACAGTTTTAAACTGAAAGAAAGTAGATTTAAATTGGAGATAAAGAATTAATTTTTACAATGAGGGTGGTGAAACACTGGACCAGGCTGCCCAGGGAAGCTGTGGATGACCCATCCCTGGAAGTATTCAAGGCCAGACTGGATGGGGCTTAAAGCAACCTCATCTAGTGGAAGGTGTCCCTGCCCATGGCAGGGGGATTGAAACTGGGTGATCTTTGAAGGTCCCCACACAAAACATTCTGTACTTCTATTCTACTAATAACTGTTTCAGTTTGTACCTGTGCGTTTTTCTGCATGAGGGTTAATGAATCATACAGCATTTTTGGGATGTTGTGGCAGTGCAAACATTAACTACTGATTTCTGGAGAACTCTGTCCAGGGCCTGTTACAGCTTGAATTTATGCCTGGTTTTGAGTTTTTGGACTAAGCAGATTAGACCATGACAGAATTCTGTTCTGGTTTTTCCCAACAAGAGCAAGGCTAATTTCTGAAGTGCTGTTTGTGGGCTAAGATAACTATCTAAATAAAGTTGAAGTCATGTCCCGTGCCTGATCAATGTCTTGTATTTTTACTTCTGTTATGGACAGGATTTGACCTGATGGATTCATTCAGTGTGAAGCGGATTTTTGGAATGAAAGAAAATGGAATTCAGAGTGCTTATGTACGACTTGGAAGCTTTCCTGTTGTTCAGAAAACTGAGTGAGTAGCCTTTTTTTCACTTTATTTTCATTTGAACCTCTGCTTTACATTATTTGGTTCCTCTAGGTTAACCTTGTAGTAGTTATCTGGTACCTATGCATATATTGCTGCTTTGAGCAGCTCTTTCACTTCTGCTGGCACAAAATAAACACAATGTGATCAAGAGCCTCTGCACCAACTGTAGGTTCTGTCCTGGTAGATTATGAGCTGAGTTTGCTGTATCTCAGTGGTTCTGAGGAGCAGTATTAAGGAATTCACAAAAGAATTCTGGGCTTAATAAATAGCTTCTGGAAGGAATTTTTGGTAGCACTCCCATTGCAATAGAAATTCGCTAAACACAGGAGACCAGTTACTGGTAGATGTTGTTACCAGTTAGCTAATATGAGTTTTGGCCTTGTAAAAGAATGAGCAATTTTTAATCCTGTGTCAACATGGATTCAGTCCTCAGAGCCTTTTATGACCTAAAGCTGACAGCTGTGTCGTAGACTATCACAACAGTTTCTCTTTGGGTTGTCACTTGAGCCCTGCTGGCATTAATCTTGAGAAGAGTGAGTGCATAATTTCACTGAGTAGCCATGAGCCATAGATTGAATTGTCATCATTAATGTTTTTGCAGTAAATTTCTCTGTGCTAGTTTGAACTTTAGCTTAAAAAATCGATAGTAATTCTTTTCCTTCTTATGGATGAGGGCTGTTATTTTTTATTCTGTTTTTAGCTTTTTTTTTACTCAGCTCACTACATCTTTGAGATTGTCCCGGGACTTATATTTTCTTGATTTTTTTTTCATTCTGGAGCCAAGCTGGATTTATTTGGCCTTTCCCCCACCCCCTCTTTCTCCCTATAAACACAGAGTTTAAAAAGAAAAAAAAAGTAAAAAATATTGTATACTGAAAGGAAAACTCTTTGCTTGAAAGTCCATAAATTATATCAAGTCTCAGGGTAAGTAAACTCATGATCTGTGATCTGATTCAACCCAGCCAACTAAAGACATCTTGGTCTTGGTATATACATAACTGGTCTGGGTGTAGATGGGAATAAACCTATTTCGTTTGTCTCACAATAATCTCTTGGTTCTGGGTGATACTATGACAAATGGGACTAGTGCAATCCTTGGAGCATAAGCAGGAACTGTCAAGTATGACTTGATAATCTTCATATCAGGCGACTCGGTCACCACTGCTGTGCTGTGATGTCCAGTCCTAGTTTCAATAATTTAGATAGAAATGATGTGAATAAAAGTTTGAAGAGCTGTGAAACAAGTCTAATAGTGAGAAATTCAAGAAGTGCAGTGTAGTCTTGTAAAAATAAGAAGCTGTTAACAACTAAAATGATGGTTCTCTGTAAGAACTTCTGGGAAATCAAAGTTTAGTAAAGGGTCTTTGGCTAAGAATAATGGAAGGGAGAAAGTCAGTGGCTACTTGTTAATGGCATCAAAACCCAGCAGGGAAGAAAGGCACACCTTTCATGATGAATGTAATTAACCACTGAAAATAGTTATCAAAGATTACAGAGAGTTGTCCATTTGAATTCCGTTTTCAAATTAAGGGTTGAAGCTCTTCGTTGTTGTTGTTTTTGTTGTTTTCCCAGAACGACTGAGGGAGTGAAGCCAGACCAACCAGCTATGACAGCTTTCTGTCTGCTCAGATTACACCCCTTTATTTGTTGTTGTTGTTGTCTTTAAAACAAGTAGAATATTTTATTGTCCAGGACAACTAGAAGTAAAACATCCTTAATTAGTAGATTGAAATGACTAAGCTTCCTTTTGAATGATTCTGAAACATGGAACTAAAGAAGGACTTTTATGTTCTCAGCCTTTTGTATTGTAACTTCTACCCTCCTGTGATTTGGGAATAAACCCAAATGGATATAACACCATGGAAGGTGTTTGCATATTTGCTTCATTTTAGTCTTTTTATGCCGGGACTCTAAGATACTGCATAAAGGGTCATTGCTCACAGAAAATAAAATCTTGTAAAGCTGCACAAAACCGATAACTGGAATAATAAACCAAACAAAAACATCTGTCCTGTCTCACAGATAACTTCAAGCAATGTTTAGCAACATCTCATAATTAGATGCAAAATCATTAAATGAGTAATATATGCAATTCAGTTTATTATCTACTTAAAGGATTTGTATCCTTTTATGTAAGCAATAGTACTTTTACAAAGTGACAGCTTAGCTGTCTGGGAAATGTGCCTACTCCTCTTGTGATCTGTAACCTACAACTATGAACTTTCTTTCTCTTTGTGGTGAGGCATCATCCGTGAGCAGGCAAACACAGCCGACAGGAGTCTGGATGCAGTCAATGATCTGACCACTGAGGGACTCACAGGTCTCTGTAGCTGGCTGAACTGTGGTCCTGAAATCTGGCTGGTGATTCTGCCCACTCCTCATGTAACTGGGGCTGTCCTACTGTTTATTCACAGCTCCTCAGTGGATCTTCTGGCCAAAACTGTGCCCAAGATTTATGTTTTAGTGCTCAGACTTGTTTCTCGTTACTGTTGTCTTGTCTAATGCCAAGATTTTGGCTCACTGTCTTGTTCTGTCCACCATTTGTATCTCTTAATCCTAACTCCAGCACCTTTCTCATGGCCATATCCATCCCTCAGCTTTCTCTTGCCTGGTCTGGTTCCACCCTGACTTGATCTTGGCTACCACCTCACAGAACTATCTGATGCTTGATCAAGCTTCTAGTCATGATCTCTTTGCTCTTTATATTGGTCTTCCCTGGTTTTTGAGTCTTGAGTTGTTTGGACATGTACACCTCAGTGTGCTTTTCTGGGAACTCTGTCTCCTGATAACAACTTTGACTTCAGTCACCCACTTTAGGTTTCTTCATGAGCTCTTGCCCTGATCTCATCATTTGTCTACTTCCCAGAGAAGAAATTGTACAAAAAGCTACCAAAACCTCCTAGACTGAACATGAAACCTGTTGAAATCTTCCTGGTACCTTACTTCTTTCCAAACATATATTTCATATAACAAACAGGGGGGACAAATAAGATAGTTCAGTTTAGAGGAGAGAAGGCTCAGGGAGGGAGGATCTTATCCATGTGTTTAGATACCTGATGGGGAAGAAGCAAAGATGGGGCCAGAATCTCCTTAGTCATATTCATTGACAGGGCAAGAAGGAATAGGAACAAATTAAATCCATGAAATCTAAACACAAGAAAAATCTTTAGACTAGATGACTTCAAGAGGTCCCTCATTGTTTCCTATTTCTGACAAGGTAAAGGAGATTAAGCATGACTGAAGTGGAATGACTGAAGGCTTTTTTTGTCTTTTAGAGAGTAAAGGGCTGAAGGGAGAACTGAGAAAAGTAGAAAAGATTGCATCAGAGAGAGGAAAAGGAGTTGTTCACAAGGCTCCTTGTGGAAAAAGGTTGTTTTGGGAAAACTAAAATACAGTAAGTAAGATTTAGAATAGATTATTTTTTTTTTGGCAGTAAATAGGACAGTGAAAGACAGAAAGTACCTGGAGATGTTGTATCTATTCTTTCTCTAAGCTTTCTGAAGTAGAAACCAAAAACAAATTCTGCCAAGGACATATGGGTGAGGTTGATTCTGTGTTGTGAAAATCCCTTGTTATTAAATTTTTTTCTCTGTAGAAGTTGTGATTCACCTGGCCTTGTAGTTGAGTTAATTGACTCTTAGACTAATCTGCAGCAGTGGAGTTTTTTTTTTGGTCTTGGAGTTTTATAAGGGCCTCTTCTGCAATCTAAACTGTTGTCAGATTTACAGACCAAGGAGCTGACAGAGTGCTCCCTGTAGGTAGTAGGCATCCAGCAAAGCTCCATAGTATGGATCATCAGTTCAATTCAGCCTTGTGTGCAAGAAGAAAATAAAACATTTTTGGGGACAATTCCTGCCCTTGGATCCCTAAGAAAGCTGAACTTCTAGATGGAGTTCACTTTTTAGTGAGGAAATAAGTGAAAACTCCTAAACAAAGTTTTTATTCTATATGTAGCAATGCATGTCTGTAAAAAAAGCAGGGACCAACAACTTCAGAAACAGTTTTTGTCACATCTTCAGTGCAATGAGAGTGTCTTTAGATTTGCTTTTGGCATGAAACCTTTCTCTGTTGGGAACTTGCAGGCAGTTCCTTGGCTGCTTTAAAAATCAGTTGAGGGTGACAGGTAATAGGTCATTATAGCTTTCTGTCAGTTTAAATCTACCTGATGGGCTCTTTGTCAGCCTTGTGTGACGAGGTGTGGCCAGACTCGCAGGGATATTTAGGTACCCAACTCCCAGTTATTTCTGGGACAACTAAGCATTAAGCATCTGAAAACCCTTTTTTTTTTAAATTAAAACTACATAATGGTATTTCTGTTCCCAGCTCAGAGGCATCCAGAATCATAAAATCATTAAGGTTGGAAAAGACCTATGAGGTCATTGAGTCCAGCTGTTATCCTACACTGCCATTTTCATTGCTAAACTACGTTCACAAAGTCCACTTTTTTTTTTTT
>VWZF01006010.1:547282-566616 GCA_013396755.1 Sclerurus mexicanus | reverse complement strand
GAATCCATCTCTTCCCTGAGCATCCTGTTCCAACCTTTCTAGTAAATATTTTTTTTCTAATGTCTAGTCTAAGGCTCTTTCCAGATCCTACTTCTGTTCACTTTTGGATACTCCTGGCCCTTCTTGTAGATGGGCATCACATTTGCTAACCTCCTGCTAACTGGGACCTCCTTGGTTAAAATAACTAGTACCAAGAAATAAGACAGTCTTGTCTGCACCCCTAAGGGAAGGATTTTGTAGAGGTTTTAGTGGGAACCAGGTTCAGTTTTCTTTGGGAGGAATTTGGAAGAGTTTAGACAGTGCTCGTGTCCCCAAGAGGGAAAATCAGCTTATAATGGTGCATATCCTGCATGGGCACTTTATAGAGCAAAAACTACAGCAAAGGGTGAAACCACAGTGTTCTGAATTTATAACTTGGCTAAAAATATAGGATATTCAAAGCACAGATTAAAATATGATTGAATATTTTGGCATTAGGGAACGCAGGCTCTCAGCCTTTGCTGTAACTGTAAAACAGAGTATTCTGAAAATTTTGAGAACTTTTGGCTTTTAACATGATTAGAGGCCTCTAGTTTTATGTGCCTTGGACTGTGCCAGTTTCTGCATGGTGATGGATTATGTCACCAATTCATTAAGAGAATCTGTCTTCATATTTGCTCTTCATTAATTGCTGCCATTGTGTTTTGTTTTCTGATGAGTGCTTATGCCTGACTGCTCAGATGTCCTGAAGCAAAGAATTTATATTTAGGAAAGGTTTATTTAGAAATGATCAGAGGAGCAGGCTGGCTTGGGCATGAAGAACAATGTCAACTGAGACTCTTCAGGTGGAAAGAGAGATGGCTTAGAGGCATTATAAGCAAAGTTCAAAAAATCACGAGTGCTATGAAAAGTAAAATAAGAATAGATTCATTGTGCTGCCCCTGATAAAATCTGAGTTAGGTCCTGAACAAACAGGAGGAGTCTAATTATATAGTGGGTAGCAGAATGTGATTCATTGCCAAAGGATGTTGTGAATATTATGTTTACCTGAGTTCAAGGGGAAGGTATGGAAGTGCAGGTAAGATAAGTCCATAAAAAGTTATTATTATAAAAATTACATCTGTGTCTGAATTTGACTCCTAGATCCCAGAAACTGTGGGTAGGAGAGATAATGTTTGTTCTGTTCATTCTGATTCTTAGGCATCCAGTAATGGCTAGTGACAAGAAAAAACCCCTAATGATACTGGGTTAGTTACCCTTTCTGTCCAGCCCTGCATCCCCATGTTAAAACAGTGTTGATTTGGTTACTTCAAACACGCATGGGTCATGGTGTCACACTAAGCAAATTTCTGCCTAATGTGTTTGCAATGTGTGACTCGAGAAGGTTCTTCTGTTCTCACAGGCCGTGAGCCAAGGTACATCTTCTTGGAAAAGACATGAGGTGTAGTGCCTGTTTGGGGGCAAATATTACAAAATTGGTTGTTATAACTTGGTATATTTATAGAGGGTTTTAGGTGTTCCTGCCTGTTCTCAGAAGTCACAGGTATCCAGAGCATCTGGAGAAGAACAGAATTATTTACAGATTGCATGAACAGAAGTATCAAGTGAAAACCAGCCTTTTTAACATGATGGATACTCAACTGCAGATTTTCACTATTTCTTACCCAATTTGAGAGCTTCACCATTGGAATGAAAAAGGGCTTCACAAGGACAGAAGTTCCTGGAGGGCACAAGCTCGTGTTCATCTCTCTGCAGGCTGCCAAATAAAGCAGGTTTTGTAGGAACTATAATGATATTTTTGGGAAGCATTGCTGGGACATGGAGAGAGTTTTTGAACTTCTGTTCTTCACTTCTGAGCCTGATACATTGCTTTCTTTCCCTTCTCCATGCCAGGGATGTATTTCCACAAGGTCTGCCTGATGAATATGCCTTTGTAACCACCTTCAAATTCCGGAAGGCTTCCAGGAAAGAAGACTGGTATATTTGGCAGATTATTGACAAGTACGGAATACCACAGGTAAGAAGCCGATTTGCAGCTAGCAGGAACAGCTTTCTTTCTCTCTCTTTTTTTTTTTCCCCCTTGCCATGAACCAGTTTTCTTGCCTTAACCTCCCACTCCTTTTTCCTTATGGACTGTTAAAAATGCCTTTACATCCCTTTCAGTGCATTTTGCTGAAAATCCTTTACCTTTAATTCAACCCTGAAGGAATGTTTGTGTAGACCCTCATTGTTTTTAGTATCCAGGTAGATATGTTAGTTGTAGAGGAGGACAAAAAATACCATCCTCACTCTTGAAACAACTGCTGAGCTTTTAGTTGTTTTGTTCAGCTAGTTCTGTAGTCCCCACATTTAGGGAAAGTAGTTTGCCTGTTTGGAAAATGACTGTCACACAGATGTACTACAGAACAGTGAGTTATGCCAGGTTTTTGCACAGACTTCTAGGTATCATGCAAAGTTTTATGGGTTTCTGCTCTGGGTGTGGATGCAACACCTAATATAGCTCCATAACCCTGAGTCCTGGCTGCTGCAGAATTTGATATAATCTTTTTTTTTCAAGTACTCTCAGATTTTCAGAAGAAAAATACCATACGAATGTACTGCCCATCCCTACACAGCATGTTCTTAGCAGCTTGCTAGAGTTTAGGTGTTCAACTGTGCTTGAGGAGGGAGTAGTTTGGATGGACTGTATATTTTTCTGCTCAGCACCAAATACAGTGCTGATGGCATTACCTATGACTCTGAACTGGACTGTTGACATGGGCTCACATAGTCATTTAATTCAGTATTGCTGCTTTGGGATTGGTATTCAAAAGGATTTTGGGAACTCTCAGTGAAGGATAGGTGCAGTTTGAAGAGTTAGCTTACTGGATTTGAGACAATGGTAAAAGGTTTAGGTGAAAATTATTATTGGCTGCGCTTTGTTAAATGAAATGTGTTTTACTGTGCTACCTGCATTCCTATTTGCTGCAGTGAGAATGTGTGTACCACTATTTCTTGGAAGAAGTTGAAAACTTGAACTGCTTAGATGCGAAGAGAAAAAAAAAAGAACAAAAACCTCAATATTTCCAGTAGTAATTTCAAAGTGCCTTAAAATGTGGTGCCAGAAGTGCCTTAGAGCCTCATGAACCTCATTTCATGTAAAGTCATTCCTGGTTTGGCCAGTCCTTTGCACACCTGCATAGCTCACAGATGCAGAAACTTGTGAGCCAATGCTGATCTGAGCTGGCATTCCCAGCCAGGACAGAGCCCAGCTGCATGGAGAAGTTGGTTCAGCTCTGGAGTCAGATCTGGGCTGCTTACATCACACACAGCTCAGTGCCAATGTGGTCCAAACTCCTGGCAGTTCTGGATCAATTTGTAAATGAACTAAAAGTATCACGTCTTCAAAGGCCAATTTTTGCCTGTTCTGTAACTTGGAAGACAAGGGAGAGAGTGCTAGCTATAATTTTCTGTTCAAAGCATCTGATAAAAAGCGTGGGCAGTGCTACAGCTCAGCAGACTGGTTTCATACCAGGCAGTGGAATATTTGTCCATGTCCTGTGGGACAGCTGAGGACATGGGATGGGAGTAAAGAGCTCAGAGCTTGCTGGAAAGTAGTGGAAAAGTGCAGAGAATAGAGGGATCCAAACGAGGTTCAGCTTTGTCTCTCTGCCTTTGGGGAGATGCCCCTGATGTGCTACCACCCAACCCTGCCCAAGTATTGCCTGGGAGGCATCAAGGTGGCGAGTGCTGAAACCATGTCAAGGGTTGTACCCACAAGAGAAGGCTTTAGATGGTCGTGGGTCTGCACCAAAACCCATGTAGCCCTGTGTTGTTTACTAGCACAGGTGTAGGCTCTCTGTCCATATCTCTCACAAAACCCTGCCCTCTGGTTTTTGCTTGAAGTTCTCACCAGAGGCTGTACCACCCCTGACTTTGGGGTGTAGATGGGGATGGAAAGCAGTCAGGAGGAAGGAGAAGGCTCTGTACTTCCTTAGCAAAATGACTTCTGTTTCCGTGCAGGTCTCAATCCGACTGGACGGAGAGAACAAAGCCCTGGAGTACAATGCTGTGGGGCTCACCAAGGACGCCGTCAGGGTGGTCTTCCGGAATGCGCGAGTCAGTGACCTGTTTGACCGCAACTGGCACAAAATTGCCCTCAGCATCCAGTCGAAGGCTGTCTCGCTTTACATAGACTGCAAACTGGTGCAGGTGCTGCCTATTGAAGACAGAGAGAATATTGACATTCAGGGAAAGACTGTGATTGGCAAACGCTTGTATGACAGTGTCCCCATTGACGTAAGTACGGCGCTTGCAGATCAGAGCTGGGGTAATGTTCAGCATTGGGTTTGGGGGATTATGTTTTTCTGAGCTTTTCCTGAGGCAGCACTGCTGAAATGTCACCAGTGCTACATAGCTAAGACAGATTGGCATTTTATCACATGCAGGACTTGCTGTCTTTTTATGTGAGACTGATGATATCTCCATAAAAATGAGAAATTCCATCTTTCTTCTGCAAGTGAAATAGCTTGGGTGCAGTCTTGGAGAATTTTCCAAGCTCTCAAGAAATTTCCTCATCACACAGAATGTGCTACAGTTAAAAGCAGAGGCAAAATCATACACAAATATCATCAAACTGGGTACTGAGCTCCACACAGGGGTCTTTTGCTGTCTGATCTTGGCATTATGTTTCCACCCGTTACAGAAAGAGGTGGGGGGAAAAACGAGGCTTGTTAATTTAGGAGAGTCATGATATGTTCTCAGTTCTTCAGGTGTTAAATGACTCTTGGTGCAATTGAACTGAAGTCAAGGTCTGCAGGTTGGACCTGCTTGTCCAGCAGCAGTGTTAAGCTGATACAATTTATGTGTGATTGTTTGGTGTTTGAGACTTGTATAATCTTTTTGAGCTGTGAAAAATGGATGGCACATGCGTATTAAATGTGCTGGTAGCATTTCTCACACGGGGATAAATGGTCAGAAGAGGGAAGGCACAACAGGAGGAAAACAAACCTTGTGTCTAGACATAATTCTCGGAGGGATAGAGGGGGCCAGGATATGTCTTCCCAGACAGAAATTTGGCCAGAACATGGGGATTAACATGAGTCCCTTCACCAGAATTTTAAGAGGCACATTCAGAGTCTCATTAGCTCAGCACTCCTGCAGCATGCTGAAATATTGGTCCATTATTGATAGGACGAGATAGCAATAGACTACAGGATCCATAGGATCCCTCTGAAGTTAACACTATCTGGTTTCTCCTTGTATTTGCCTGCTCTGTTTGTATCCAAGCAAAAGGATGTGCAGTCTTTAATAATTCACTGTCTCTGAGACTATTGCCTCGCTTTGTCTTCCAGTTTGATCTTCAGCGGATGGTTATTTACTGTGATTCTCGGCATGCTGAGCTGGAGACATGCTGTGACATTCCCTCTGGACCAGTAAGCTCCTTTTTGTCATTTATTCATTTTCACATGACCACTCTTCACTGAAATCTCTTACATAAATTGGGGAATATATGGCAATGTGGGCTTATAGTATTTTTAATGAGGGTGAGTGAAACCAAACTGTGTAATTGGTAATGTAGCAGAGCCAGAGGAGGACCACTGCAGATGGATGAGTGTAAGGAATTTGAAGTTTCCAAGTTCCTCTTTCCTTGTCAAACTGTCAGGGGAAACAAAACCCTGAAGTGATGATGGAACAACAGAAATGCAGCATGAAATATTCAACATGTTTCCCACTGGTTTTATTTGGGAACAGCTAAAAACAGTGCCAGTTGCTGCTTATTTTCCTGTGCCCAAGTCTCACTAGAAACTTCCACCCTCCTTTCACTCTTCTCCCATCAGTCTTAGTTAAAGGGATTCATTGTTCATTTTGACATATTTTTCCCTCTTGCTTGGATGAACAGCTTTTGTGGGATTTCATTCCTCATGAGGACTATTTAGCTGTGTGTTATACAGTAGTGACTATGGGGTTTCTCTAAAGAGCATGGAAGGGGAAATTTTCCATCATCAAAGGCTTTGCCATGACCTTGAGTGTCTGTGTGCAGTGCCAGGTCACAGTCCTGACAGAAGCACCTCCCGTGGAAGTGAGACCCACTGTTGGTAGTGAACAAGTTGCCCATCTCAAGACTTTCAACTGCTCCTGTCCTGCTGGACCAAAGGTGAGTGTTGAGACGAGAGTGTTTCATTTGGGATGGCTGTAGAGGTAATGGAAGTTTTCCCAGGTGTCTTCTTGCCTAATTCAGTAATTTTGATCATGCTGGTAGTCCTGGTAACAACACTGAAAACAAAGTGGTTATTCTTATCCAGCCCAGTTAGGTCCATCCTTTTTCACATAAAGTAAAATAGATTCTGGAGATAAATATAGCCAAAGAAAAAAAGTAAAAATCTCATGGCTTTTAAAGGCAGTGTGCTTGCTTATACTGGCCGTGACTGAGACCTCTGAAAAGCCAGCTCCATTGTCACTGCTCCTGAGGGCGTGTCAGCTCCATTCTCTTCTCTGCTTAAACCTTTTTGTTGTCATCAGTAGTTGTAGGATCAGGTTTGGTTGTATAATGAGAAGATCAGTCTGATTAATCGTGTCTTTTTTTGTCTTAGGGGGAGAGGGGTCTAATTGGTCCTGAAGGTCCTAAAGGTCAAAAGGTCAGTAATATCTGCTAGTTCATTTGTTTAATAAAAATAACAATGAAAGGATTTCAGAGTAAGTTGAGGAGCTAAAAATTTTGAGAAACGAGAGTCAATTTAGCATATGACCAAGTAGAGACAATTTTGGATGACTGCAGGAGGCTTTGATCATCTTGTATCTTTGTTCTATGCTTGCATTTAGGCGTCTCTGTTGCTGCTTTATGTCATTCTTAGAGTAAATGTGTTGCAAAATCCTTTCCTGTAGCTTCTACACTGGCATTCTTGCAAGTCACTGTTATTCACTGGGTCATGGACAGCTCCCATTGTAAGTCACCTGGAAAATGACTGCTTCTGTGCTGTGCCTTGCTCAGCAGTACTATATATCCATAGGTTGGGGAGCAGCCTCCCAGTCACATTCTGCAAAATTTCCTGAAACTAATGGTAAAAGATTAGTCACAATCTGTTATCCTTAGGAAGATTGTCTGAGTCATGATGTTAAATATAGGCCGTTTCCCTCAGTACTCTTCTTCCTAGATAACAGGGTAGAAGAGTGGTTGTGATGTCTGCTTCAAGTTTCACAGTGTAGCCTTTATATTATCCTGCATGCTCTGCAAGCTTCTTTGTTATGCACGTGTGCATTCAGAATAAACACATTTTCCTTCTGTGTTTGGGTACAAGTAGAGCTGTGAGGCAATAGACTCAAAGGGAGCACTTGTACTGGAAGAAAACAGGAATTCACAACCCTGCTGAAGAGGTGAAAGTATTTGTTGGTTGTGGTTCCCAGCTTTACTGTTTGTGTGATTGAAAAGATATTTGGGAATGAGTTCTATTCAAAAAATATTTGCATCTGAATCACTTCTGCAGATTTGGTCACTGAATTTATACCTGTTTCATGATTAACCAAATTGCACCACACCAAAAATCACTCAGTTATTATGAAACACTGTGGGAGGGGAAAGGAGAAATCTCTGAGTCTTGGAAGGTCAGACATCCTCAGACATGCATTGTGTTTTGGCAAAGCTTGGTCTGGTGTCTACAGGGAGAAGTTTTAGAGATAAGGAGATGCATTTTGGAGCATGTTTTCTGCTGGGATGAAAGAACATGGGCTCATTAGTGATCAGATGTGCCTGACTGGAAGTGCAGAAAACAATTCCTTATGCTTCCATGTATATAAATAGCAGTTTTCTATTTTAATCTGTGACAGCTTAAATAACGATGGACTGTTTTGAAGAATGGCAGAGCCATGACTGTTGTGAGGAGGTTGCAGAAAGACAATGATGATAATAATAAAGGGGCCCAGCAGCAGCATCCTGTTGTCTTTCACTGCTTTGACAAGGTCTGTGTGGTGGTGAGGTGTCTGCCCTGTGGCACGCTGCTGGAGTGCAGAGGTACTAGTGGAGTACAAAAAGGTGTTTATACAAGCACAGCATCAGCAGGTTTTCTGCTACAGACCCAGAAAGGGCTGACCCCTTCCTGCAGGTGTGTTGCTGGAGAGCTCTGCACATGGGTGTGACTTTTCCCTGGCTAAAAGGATTCAAGACTAGTACACAGACAAGGCAGGATTGTGTCACAGTTTCAAGGACTTGGGGATGATACCATTTAAATCCAGGATCTAACAACAATTTGGTACAAATGTGATGATTTCAGACAAATGACTTAGTTTATCTATCTGCTAAATAAGGTAGCTAATAAATGTTGCACCTGACTTGCAAAGACACTGTGATTAAATAACATATACTACCCTTGACAGGAGTTCTTACCTCACTATTGCCAAGGACCAGCTTGTTACAGTCCTTGCTCTTTGTTCAAGAGTGAATTTTGTTCTCCTCCTCCCTCTCTGCAGCATTACTGAGCTACCCAGGCTAAAATGCTGGTCATGGGGAAGAAATTCAATGCTCTTCGCAAGTCCCCAACATTACTACCTGGTGCTTACTAAGGAAAGATGAAAGGCCCACAAAAATATGAATGGCTTCTACTTTACAGGGTTGTACATGCCCATAATATGTTTTAGGATCATTCAGCTTGGCTCCTCATTCCTATGGTGCAAGGGATGTGTTTTAAAGCTTTGTTGTTGTGCAATGAGAAGGGTGTAAAGCTGTTTTAAGGTAACAAATATAAAAGACTTCCATTTTTCAACTGAATCCAAGAACTAGGGCTTCAAGAAACACTAAAAGATTTTAAATTATAAGATCTCTACTATTCTCTGAGCTTTGATTAAAACAAGTAGCAAACATAGCATAAGAAAAGACCAAACATTAATTGATTAAACAGAGAGATTGGAGTAAACAAATAAATAAGGAAAGAAATTATAAGGAAAAGATGGAGACAGAGTGACATCAGTCCTCTGAATCAAAATTTCTTATTTTTTCTGTAGACATCATCACTACTAAGCATCTCTTATTTGGGATGAGTTGCAGTGCTGAAATCTACCTCTAAATAACTGGGGCCTAAGGGATATTTAGGTAGGTTGTAGGTACTTGATCATTATCCATTATTTTACAGGCTGATATTAAGAAATGCCCTGTGACAGACCATATATGGCCATATAAGTAAACAAAGCAAAGCAGCTGGTTCAGCTGTATTAGGAAAAAGGCCCACAGCTTATGGGACTCACCTGCGAAATCAGTCCCAGAGGATACTAATAGGGAGAGGGATGAGTGTTAGAAGAACCTTTTGCCCCAAAACAGCAATCTTTGGAGAGGCTTACAAAGGTAGGAGGGCTGTGGGGCTCCTTCTCTAAGCTATGAGAGTTTAGAGGTTTGTTTTGGTTTTCCCTAGGTCAGCAGCAGCTGGTGGGTTTCTCACTTTGCAATCAAAAAAAAAAAAAAAAGAAATGATGGTTATGTGTTTCTTTCTGTTTTATTTTTAAAAAGGTCATTTTTAGGATCTGTTAAGTAAAAATGATTGTGGCTGCCATCTATCTGAGTTAAAGATGGAGAGACTTATATTCTGGGTCTGCTATCCTGAACTCCCATAGCATATTCCTTCTTTTAAAGGAGGAAGATGTTTGGGCAGGCTTTTCTTATGGTATCATCTGTCCAGAGGAAATACTCAAAGTTTATAACCAAATAAGTGGGAATACGATGAGTTTCCAAAACTTTCTGAGTCTTCAAAGGCAGGACAAACCAGGAGAGCTTGCAGTTATTAAAACAGGTGAAAACAATCCCTGGGAGTTGAGCACCTGTGTCTCAGTTACTCATGCTGCCAAACTGAGGGTAATGCATGGAGACAAAGGTGACGTGTTTTGGTAAGGGATGGTATTAAGGAACAATTAGGTAGGAAATAGTTGCGTAAGAATTGGTTAACATGCCTGAATCTGGGTCCTGTTGGTGAATTTTAGATGCTAACAGCAACACAGGCTAATTTATTTTCCTTCCACAACCCTCTCTATGGGCTGTGTTGTTTGCAGACAGCCAGGATGGCTGCTTGGGGCACTGGGCTGGTGGTCAACAGGCTGCTTCTCTCTTCCAGAGCTGCTATTGATCCAAGTTTAGAAAAAAAATGCCTTCTCTGCGAGATGTGTTTTTGTCTACATAGAAATTACAGGACTTAGCTGCCATTGCAAAGTTTGTGAAGTCCAGTGTATTAGACATCCTCTAGCAGGTTGTATTTTTAACCTCCAGATTACAAAGGTTTTGTACTTTCAATGACTTAAAAGATGTGGTTGTAAAAACTTTTATGACTTTTACCACAGCCTTCTTAATTGACCATGACATTGCTTTTGCATATATGCTACTTGCTCTTTGAGGGTTTTTTTTTTGACAAAAAAGCAAAAGAGAAAAGCTAGAGAAAGAAACTTTCCTGTGCTTTCAAAAGTTTTTGAGGATCTTTCCTGTGCTTTCTTCACCTGGGGAAAAGAAAGCATGATCCTGACAAATGCTTCCAGTGTCTCCTGTCTGGTTGTGAGACAGCAAGAGCAGTATGTGAACATGGCTTACAGGTATTTTTCTGCACTTGCTGGTTTTGGCACCACTTTTAGGTCTGTATCTGATGAATACTTATGAAATCATGTATCTTCCTTGATTCTTTATCCCTTTCAGCCCTAACCTTTTTGGGAGAAAAATTAAGAAAAGCTTTGCTTGGTTTTTGATAGATCATTTTTCCCTTTTTCCCCTATGTATTTCTTTCCCCAGCTATAATTTCTCCACCCATCAGATTTTTCAACTGTCTCTTCTCTGTGTTCCCTTCCCTCTCTTCTGTTGGAACAAGCAGAGAGAACAACTCTGTGTGCGCTGCACACTTGTGGGAGAGAAGAGAGGAGTCAGCTGATACTGAAAGTTTAGTGTAACTGAAAACAATCTTGAAGATATTTGGAGGTTTATATTTTTCCATATTTTAGGTGTGTGCCCTCTAGGTTTTATGCAAACTACTTTTCCAAGTTCTTCCTAGCTTACTAGAAAACAGGGACTTTTGAAGTATCTCACAAGAGAAAGCTGTCTGCCTTGCCAGTGCACTCTGAGGGCTTCTACCAATATTTTCACATGAAAAATATAACAGGAAATCCATCTGAGAACTTGGACATTCAAGTCACTGTAAATGCAACGAGGTACACCCAGTTCTTAGGGCAGGAGCTGAAATCTTGGCTGCAGAGACTGGTGGAACCAAAAGTGTCCATAATCTCAGTCAAACCCTTGTTGTATTGCTTTTCTTCTCTGTCTAAGGAATGAATGAACTAACTCTGTGATAGTAACACATTTTCTTTCCTCAGGGAGAAAGAGGCATCCCAGGGTTTCCTGGTCTCCGAGGAGAAAAAGGAGAGTCAGTAAGTAAGAAACACACAATGCTTTTACATGAGGAGATGAAAATGCAAGTAGTTGTTTTCTCCTTTGTGGTGAGAACTTGCTCACAATGTCATGTGCCCTAGTCTAGTATGTTCCCTCTACTGGACCTGAATCCCAGAGTGAAGCTGATCTTTCTGGCACCCACTGACATCTCTTGAAGGGAAGAAATGAATGTGTTCATCCTAAATACAGCTGATAACGGACTTAGTATTGGCCTTCTAATTAAATGTATAACTTGGATGTACTTGATTATAACACAGCTGCACGTCTGATGGGGACAGTATTAGGCAACTGAACACAAAGAAGATGCAAATCTCTCTCAACTCTTTTACATTCAGATGACCAAGATACAGCTTTCCCCAGCTGCAATTTATGCAAATGCCAGACAGAGTTTTCAGGCAAGAAAATCTTTAACCCTATGAAAATTTCATTCTAATAAGGGTTGTTGGCATCTTTGATTTTGGAAATGTAATATCAGACTCTTCCATGAATAAAAAATAAGATGTTTTTCTGGCTGCAGTAGGAGAATTGGGGATAGGTTTTCTAGTTTAATTTCTCACTGAATTATTATCAAGCACTTATGCCCAAAGAAAATTACTTTCCCTGTAGTACCTGTCATGTGATTTATGTGTCTATACATAGAGATGGGGAGATAGATTTTGGATTCAAAGCAAGGAAAGCATGAAACATATATTTATAGTGTTGTTTGATATCCTTGTTTTCAAATGTACCTTTTCCCCTCTTTCATTTCTAGGGCAAAGCCTATGGCATAGGAGAAAAAGGAGAAAAGGTAAGATCTAATCCTCCTTTGGTCTAATCAAATGAGTTGCTTGCTGTTGCCTTCTGTACTCAGACCTTTCGGAGTGCATAGGATGCAAAAGATGTGATACAGTTGGATCTTTGTGGGGAGCTTTTATGCTGTGTTATGCCTCCTTCTGCAGACAGATTTTGAGTGCTCATTTCTTTTTCCCCTTTGTGTTCTTTGAGTTTCCTTTGTGCTTTGGCCACGGAAAATGTTATCAAATTGAAATCATGATGTTTGCTTTGTGTAAGCAGCAATGAGTTCATGGAGGATAATGTGCTAAATAAATTGGCTGGAAGGATGAAAAACAAAGGGAAAGTATAATTTTGAGTTTATTGAATTTTCAGCAGTATTAAATTTGGGTCATGGGAAGTCTGTCATAGCCTTACTTTCAATTGGATTTTTTCATTAATAAACTGAAGGGAAAAAGCTGCAGTATTTTCTTACTGCAAATATTAGGCAGGACAGAGCGGTAAGACTTGGAGGTTAAAACTGAGGATGCAGAATAACCACTGAAAATTGCTGGGTTATCTGTCTTGAAAAACCATTTCTGTAGTGATCAACAGTGGGAAATAAGTAGCATGACTGGATTAGTTCCACTGAAAAAAAAATAAGAGATTGTGGTTTCCAGGCAATTTTGGCTGCAAACTTACAACAAAAAAGTGTCTGCATGCCTAGATTTCAGAGGAGAGTTAGCTCTTTCTGTCTGTAGCTCCATATTACACCTTTGGATTGTGATTGAGGATGTTTTCCTTATCACCAAAATGAAATTTCAAGTTGTATGGAACCATGGAGAAAGATTGGCACGAGGGTCTAGGAGACAGATGGATTTTTTTAAGGAAGAAGTCATGGTTTGTATTGAAAGTAGGATTGAGACTCTGCTGAGCTGTTTTCCAGAGAATCTGTGGCTACTCGATTGCTCAGGGAATTTAAAACAATAGAGAATTTTGATCTGAAACGAAGAATGCTGCACCAGTGAGAACATGGTGTTTTTGGCCATTGCATCTTCTCATTTGTTCTTTCTGTGATTATGATGTATTGATTGTATATAGTGGTAATGCATCATCTGAAATTACAATCGAAATGAGGGTTGCTCATGGCAGGAAATATTATTGAACCAGGCTAGAGACATGGGGGCTATAAAGCACACATTTCTGCATTCATCTTTCTGCAGTCCTCCCTCTGACAGCCACTATTTAGCCTTTGAGACTCAGGATGCAACCTTTGGAAACCAGCTCGTATTTGGCAGGTGGTGAGAGTCAGCAGTCTGATGGGAAACATGATGTTTATGGTATGAGTTGGGCTGTAGTTGAAGCAAGTTTTTGTTTTCTTATGTTATGAACTTTGCAGAAAAGTTCTGGAAAATACAATTCCATCTGTATTATTGTCATACATGGGAAAACAGGTCTGTGGGCCTGGGTTGGAGAAGAAAAATAGAGGAACCTCACAGTATGTGCAAAACTTGTTTGGTTGGAGTAGCCAAACAGCATTGACTGCCCAAACAAATATGTAGGCTTGGAGAATCCTGAGTTTATGATCAACTTATTTTGTTTATTTGGAAATCCTGCCAGCTGAGGCAGTTTGTCCTCATCTGTGAAGGAAGTGTGCTTGATACCCAGTGCGCCCAAAGGCTGAGTGTCAGTGCTGTTGCTGATGGAAAGCAAAGATACATCACCTGTATTTTGTTGGTTTGATTAATAAGGGACCCTGGGGTTATAAAATCATAGAAAATCTCAAGTTGGAAGGAACTGATACAGGATCTCTAGTTCAACTCCCTGCTTCTTGCAGGAGCACCTAAAACTAATCCATAGGACTAAGAGCACAATCCAGATGCTTCTTGAGCTCTGACAGGCTTGATGCTTTGACCACTTCCCTGCAGAACCTGTTCCAGTGCCCACCATTTCTCTATGAAGAAGCTTTTCCTCATGTCCCAGGTGGACTTCCCCTGATGCAGCTTCACCCCATTCCCTTGTGGCCTGTCACTGGTCACCAGAGACAGGAGATCAGCAGCTCCCCCTCTGCTGCCCTCACTGAGGAAGTGCAGAATGTGGTGAGCTCTCCCCTCAGCCTTCTCTTCTCCAGGCTGAACAAGCCAAGTGACCTCACCCACTCCTTCTAAGCCTTGTCCTTGAGGCCTTTCACCATCTTGGTCATCCTACTCTGGACATACTGCAAGAGGCTTATATTCTCATATTATGGTGCCCAAAACTGCACAAAATACTCAAGGTGAAGCCACACAGCACAGAGTAGAGCAGGACAATCACCTTTCCAGCTACTCATTTCCCAGTTTGTACACATAACCAGAATGATTTCATCTCAGTTAGGTGAATTACAGCACTTGTTTTTGCTAAATTTCATACAGTTGGTGATTGCTCAGCTTTCTAGTCTGTCCAGATCTCTCTACAGAGCCTCTCTGTCCTTGAGGGAGGCCACATCTCCTCCTTATTTAGTACCATCAGCAAACTTAATGTTTGATTCCTACATCCAAGTAATTTAAAAAATATTGAAGAGCATTAGCCCTAAAATTGAGCTGTGGGGCGCTCCATTGCTGACTGGTCACCAGCCTGATGTAATCCCATTTCCTATAACCCTTTGAACTCAACCTGTTAGGGAATTACTCACCGCTCACGTGACTTACTTATACAGCTTCATGCTGGATATTTTATCCGGGAGGATACTGTGAGAGACAGTGTCAAAAACTTTGTTAAAATCCCAGACCAACCACATCTACTGTCTTCTCTTCATCAACTAGATGCTTGGCCTTGTCATGAAAGGAAATTAGGTGGGTAAAGGAGGACTTACCCTTTGTGGACCTGTGCTGGCTGTGACCAATGACTGCATTATCTCCCAAGTGTTTTCCAATAACTCCCAGAACATACTTCCCCATAATTTTACCAGACACTGAAGTGAGACTGACAGGGCTGTAATTACCAGGAGCTTTCTTCTTACTGTTCTTGAAAACTGGGATAACATTTGCCGGTTTCTAGTTGACTGGGACACCTTCAGACTTCCAAGACCTTTCTGCTGCACTGCTGTGTGGGTGTTTGTCTGCTCTGGTGTGTGTACGAGGGGCAACCATTGAATGTCGGGACATAGAACCATGTCTGTGTCTTGGTGTCAGAGGTGACTATGGGAGGGAAGTAGCCAGAACCACAGGGACCAGGGATGCAAGTGCCTGCAGTGTCAGTTGCCATCTATACTCCTGAAAAAAAGCAGAAGAATCTATGAAATGAAACCCTTTCCATACAGGACAGGATTCACGTGTCTTCTTTCTGTTTGCCTGATGCTCTGCAATGACTACATGACCACGAGTTCTTGTTTTTCATTCTGGCTGTGACAGCTTTGTTTCCTTGATTTTGATGGTTGTGAGCCAGTGCTGGGAAGCTGGATCAGAGATGATGAACTTGTAACAGCTGCAGTGTGTGTGATCATTACCATACACGTGCTGTTCCCTCCTTTAAAAGGACAAGACTCACATTCTAACTGTTGGTAGAACAAAGTTGTCTCACCTTGGAAAAGACTGAGATGACAAGATTAAATTCATCCCCTTGTTATAGTCTTGCTCTCCAGCTGTGCCAGGCCCAAACACCTGTCAGACCATGTTGTTGCCAAGTACTGTGTGTAGGGCATTTATGTGAGGTCTGAGGCATTTGTTAGCAGGAAAATCCTGTGCTTTTCCAGGAGGAGAGCAGAAACACTGGCCTGGCTTCTCCCAGCCATTACTTTGGTTGTATCACTAAGTTAAAGACAAAATGATGCTTGTATTAGAATACATAATATGTCAAGCACATAATTAGTAGTAAACCAAAAAAGTAATAGCAGCTGTGGCTAAAAACCTAATTCATGAGGACTTGTGTGACTTTTAAAACCAGGAAATTCACTGTGATGGTTCAAGCACCAACCTGGCGTGTTCTGCCGTGCCCAAATAACTCAGATGGATGGAGGATGATTTAGTTATTGTGCCAAGGTACTGTGGATAGATATAAAAAAAAAATACCATAATGCATCTACAGGTGTGCTTGTAAACTGCTCTCAAGTGAATTTCCTGGATAGGTGGGGATTCAGCCATCATTTTTTTGTATTGTGTCTTAAATTTCCACTGTTAACTGTCATCTTTAAGCCCTTGGAGTGTTTAATCCCTTTAGCATTAGATGTATTCTGTCATATATCTGCTCATAAATCTGTGTCCCTTTACTGTGTGTTCATTCACTTGTTTTGTGAACGCTTTTGTTATTGAACTGGTTGTTATACATGGACAAATATCCAATTCTGTGACATTATCACCATGAAAGGTAATGTTTTAGCTTTATTCCAGAGGTTATTCAAGTGGATATTTGCTAAACCAGATGGCCTGATCCTGCAAAGGTTATAACTCAAATCTTCAAACTTCTCTTGATCCAAGAAGAATAGGGGCAGAGGAGGAGTGAGAGCAGCAGGAGCAGCTCTAGAGTGTTTTTGAGGATGATTCAAACAAGATGGGGTTTCAGTGACTCAGTCAAAGTCAAGGAGATCACATCTGACAAGGGAGGTTCTGTAGAGCATGAGATCTGCATTCCTGGGGCACAGCCATCCACATCATGAGCCAGCCTGCTCTTCTAATGCCTCCATGCAAAGTTTAACTTGGAGGCTTTAAAAAAACTCATGGCTTTGTCTTGCAAAGTGCAGAGCATTATGCAATGGTGCTGAGCAAGCCTCCTACCATCCTAAAGGCCAACAGCACTGAGAGGGCTCTGCAGGAAGGAAGGTGCTTGGAAGAGTGATGACTTTGGAGAAGATATGAAAATCTGTCAAACTCTGAGTGGTATGGAGATACAAGTTGGAAATTATTTTTCACTGTTTCTTGTGTTGTAAAACCTAAGGGGAAGCAAATCAAAGTAGCTGATGGCAAGTTTAAAATGAACAAATTGAAGCTGCTTTTCATCCACCAGGTATTGAAACTCCTCTTTGCAGTCTGCTCTGGAGGCTAAAATTTCACATGTTTAAAACAGTGCATATGAGTTAAAGAGAGTCATCTGTAAACCTCTAGTCAGCCCAAAGACATTATCTCTGCTTCAGGATGTCAGTGAGTCTCTGCAAACTGTGATTGGTGACATCAGGACAGTAGGTTTGAGGGGTCTCCCATAAGGTCACTGAGGCAGGTGGGACAGGATCTGGCCAGACCTTTTGTCTTTACTGCTGGTAGCTAGTTTTAGCCTTTTGAATAACTCCTGAATATTCCTAACACTCTCATTGTCCAGAAAGGGACAGAAGCCTCCCTGGTCTGATCAAGGTTTGGGCCAACACTATCCATTGCTGTTGGAGAAGAGTAGGTAACACAAGAAAGGTGTCATGAAACATTGGGATCGAGTGAACAGTACTGTGATTTTTATGACAGGAAACCAGTCTGTCAGAGATCAAAACTCTAACCAGGAGTACTAACCTTCTGCAGAAGTGATGGATGAAGATTTTATTACGGTTTGCACTGAAACTTCCCTCACTATTTTGTTTCCAAGAGTATCCAAGCTTTCTCTTTGTGCTTTATCTGTTTCCCTTCATGCTAATAATCATGCAAGCAGCAATGAATATGAAAAGTAACTTTACTAGATTAAGTCTATATTTTAGCAATTTTTTTCCTGCTAATGACTCTCTTTGATAAAAATGCAGAAGGATTATTATAGGATTTCTAAGGACAATAAAACCTCTGAAGTGGTTTGGCTTATTAGACATGCAGTGACTGCAAGACCAAGCATAGAAAAGAAAAGCAGGCAGATAGTTAAGGCTCTGGTCTAGGCTGTAGGACATCCAGACTTGAAATTTGGCTCTAATGGATTTGCTGACCTTGGGCAAAACAGCCAGTCTTTATTCCTCTAAAATGAATCTGGAGAACCTCTTTCCACCAAGCTTGTATATACTGATTGCTGGATCCTTAAAACAAAGACTTTTTTTCCCCTTTCCTTCCCTTCCAAATAGGAGTTACTGCCATTTTTACGGCTTCTGGAAAAGCTGTGGAAATACATCTTGCTAGATATAGTCTGTCCACACAGAGCCTTATGCTCTCTGTCTTTGCCCCAAGGCAGCTGAATATAAGAAAGGCCTGACCTGAAAGCCATGTTGCTTTTTCACCCCAGTGCTGGTCTCTCAGCAGGGCTTACCAAATTAGCACAAGCACTGTGCCTTTGGACTGGGGCTGGCCAGTATCCAGCAGTTTGGGACACAAGAAATTGAGTGCAGTTCTGCCTGCAAAAACTGCTGCAGGCATAGCTGGAGTCTGATGCTGCATGCTGGTTTGATGGTGAAGAATAGCTTTCATTTGGGTATTTTTGAAGGTTGCATTTTGGGACCAGAAGGGCTGTGTGATTTGGTTGCAGGTAAGGCTCAGGCTGGCAGTGATGTTTTAGACCCAAGGATCAGCTGTGTCCTAAAGGAGATTGAACCTGGGAGCAACACCATGCCTGGCAAGGCTGGGACCTCACCAGCCAGGGCTTGTCCCATAATATCCCAGCACAGGAGCAGGACAGGTCATCCATGGTAGCCAGGTTCAGCTGAGAGTCCAGGTCATCAGCTTGCTCCACAGTTGATGTAGCAAGCCTAAGCCCAAGCCAGAAGAATGATTCTGCAAGCCAGTGTCAGGATTAGCAGGGTGCATTGCCAGGCTGCTGCAGTGCAATTCAAGAAAGGGATAAAGGTGAGAGTTTAAACACAGCTTCAGTACAAAGGAGAAGGAACAACCAGCTGAACTTCTTGTAGTAGGCTGTGTTCTCTGAGCATGTAAATAATGTGGAGCCTGTGCTTGCACAAACCAAGATAGCCCTTATTACCTGCAACTTCCAAACAAAACTAATTATTGCTCCAAGAGATGATGTGTATGTCCTTTTCATGGCTGAAACCATGAGCCCAGTGCAGGAAAGACACTCCAGTGAGGTTGCACACTTTGTTTGAGCTGCCATGGTGTTTAGATATTGTCACCAAATCCCCAGACTCTTAAATGCCACTCAATTTACCCAGGACTGGTGAGCTGAAGGGTGATCCTGAGAGTTTAAGGCAGAAGCAGGCCCAGGATCCTTTGTGCATCAGCATCCGTGTTGGCAGGCAGGGCTTCTTTAGTGAGCACATCCTGACAGTAACAAAACAGGAAAACATCTCCAACCTTAGAGATATTATTGAGTTGAAATTTAAAGAACACACACACCCCCC
>VWZF01006010.1:343530-547257 GCA_013396755.1 Sclerurus mexicanus | reverse complement strand
CTGGATATGGAAACATTGTCTCCTAAGGGTTATGTTCTTTGTGCTCAGTTCTTCTTATTTTATTTCAGAATAAAAAAATTATGTGAGCGTAGCTAAAAGTGACCTGGCAATGAAAATGAAAGTGCAATATCTGTGAGGTGTTTTTTTTTATTTTCTTTTTCTTGTGCTGGGAATCATCTCCCTCAGGAACCATTCTTAGCTACTGACTTCATCTGGTTGAGGTTGCTCAGCACTTAACCTCTCAGTCCAGCACTTAAACATCTGTTTAGTAACACAGGCTGTCATGCAGTTCACTGGAGTCATTCATATCTGTGATTTGTTTTTGGAATCTTCTTGTGAAAAGGTGAGGTGTAGTAATGTTACTATCTGCCTTACTTCTTTGAGGATGTTCTGAATCCTCCTGTGTATAGAGGCAATTTTGGTCTGCATGCTGTGTATTTTTGTGTCCCCTTAACTGTAGTTGAAGCACATTCTGCATAGCTAAATAACTATGGTTTGATGGAGTTCTTTCTCTTAACAGTAATTAGAGGGTTTTAGATAAATTCTGTGGTTTTCTGTGACCCAAAATAACAGCTGCACATTGTAATAAACAGCTCAAAGTCAGCTCACATACTAATTGTGCATTGTGACAGCTTAATTCTCAGCAGTGTAAGGATACTAGTAACTTGGGGGGTTTTTTTCCTTACATAAACTTAGAAAACATGTATTTCTTTTCAGCATTGGCTCCTGCCTGGCAGATACGTTGCTGGTATAGAATGACATCTACTGGCAGCCAGAATTTTGCAAAGTCTCTAGCACTTGTCTCTTTAAAGGATTTCTCTGCCAAAATCCACTGGCAGTGGGGAAAGGAAGCAAGTGAGAGAGATTTGCCAACTTTTTGTTTCTTCTGATAACAGATTTGGGAGTTTGTTTTGATTCTGTCATTGATAAATTGTGTTGGAATGTGGGATGCTCCTGAGAGCAATATTGCAGGGGATAAGTATGGATTATCTGCCTGTTAGGTGGAAAATAAAAGCTTTCCTAGCAGTCTGGAATACACTCTCTGAAGTGGAGCTTGTAGCTTAGTGAATCAGAGACCCAAAGAATTAACAAAGTAAGTTGGTATCACTTGTCTATCAAAGGCATCTTAGGCATTCCCTGCCCATCTCCCTGCTGGTTAGTCTATCCAGTTAAGCAGATATTCACCTTTCCACTGATCAAAGCTGTTGCTGGGCTGTTCTTGGCTTGGTGATGGCTGAGAAGGTGCAGGTGCCTTGTTCATGGTCTCTGAAGGCGCAGGTGAGACATTGCAGCCCCCTATTTTATGCTGCTCTTATCTTGCCCAAGTACAACTCTGGATATGTTTAATTTCCCCTTTTGGGTCTCCCACCCTTTTTCTTATGCACTACCTAGAGATTTTGTTTCTCTCAAAGTCCACAAGGCCTTTTATCTTTTAAAAAAGATGTTGATTTGGGTCTCAGACCCTGTGGAGTAATGAATGTCCACCTAATACTAAGTGCCAAAAGAGACGAATATGGGGTTTTTTCATGGCAGATGTTTGTTTTCCTGGTGAAACAGTGTGTGGACCCTTAGTGGTTGTTATTTCAAGAGTATCTGATGCATTTGGTGTGAGTGGGTTTGGGTCCCTGGAGGCAATTTTTATTTCTTTGTTACTGCCTCCGTAGGACTTCTTGACAATAGCTTTTCCCCTTCTTGTACCTCAGTGTCCAAGCAAAATGGGCAAAAGGATCATGGCCTTTATCTGGATCTCTGAGATGAAAAAGATGTAGGAAGCAGCACCACTTTATAAAAAATGTCATAGAATCATAGAATGCTTTGGGTTGGAAAGGGCCTTAAAGATCATATAGTTCCAGCCTATATGTCTGGCTGGATCAAAGATTTATAACTTTGGCAAAGACTTGACTGAGCAGCCTCAGGTGTGTTTGGCAGTGAACAGCAGTGTATCACTGCAAGTTATAAGCAGGTGGTGATAAGACTTAAGGTAGGGTGTTCTCTTCAGTCTGGGCATGACATTTAAAGAGAGGTGTGGAGAGATGTCGCTCTTTGCAAACAACGAGAAGAATGATCAGTGATTTTGCAAATTTACCCAGCAGAGAGAGATCTAAAGGAAGGAGCTCTGTGAGGAGGGGAGGAATCACAGACTAGATGATGCAGTAAATCTTGAGGAAAAGCTTTGTATGTATTTCAGTGAGGCACCAGAAGAAATGCTAAGGGGTGAATGTGGAATATCAGTAGCAGCAGATGGTTAAGAGAAGATTGACACTGGAGTTTGGAGTGCTCTGACACAGTACTCCCCTGCCCTAATGTGCTCTTCTCAGAGCTACTGATGTTTTTTGAGGGGCATATGGATATCTGAAGCATAAGAAACTTCCCAGAAGCAGAGCAAATGGATTTTATAGATTATCCTTGCAAGAAAAAATATCAACCAGTATGTGTCAAATCATCTGCAAGACCATAACCATTTTCTGTGTGCAATTTATAGATGTAAGGACTTAAATTCATCAATGCCACAGTGCATGACTGGGTTATTTTTCTGTTTCAATGAACACTTCCCCTCTGGCACTTTGTAAGCTGTTTGTCTGGTCCTGAGCAGTGTCAAATGTTGACAAGGAGCATCATCTTGTGTTTCAAGACAAGGAAGTTTTCAGGGCAAAGTTATGTTTTTCACATTTCAAATTTTCTAACAGATGCATCTCTAATTTAAGACCCTCTTGCCCCAATCAGGCAAAAAATAAAATAAATGGGGTTTCTGGAACTACTAGTCTTGCTTCTGCAAATTCATCTCATTGTAGTCCAGTTTATTTCTCAGATTATTCCTCTGTGTAGTAGGATTATGGTACCAACTGTTTCCAGTTATCTCCTGTCTCTTGTTCCTTATGTACAATCTTAAATAGGTCTGCAGACTCTTTGATTGTTTTTTAATGCAAACTTTTAATCGATTGATTGAGCAACTCTAGTTGTTGGGCAAAAGTATTTCCAACACAACAGCTGCCCATTGTCCTGTCCTGTGCTTTCTGCTGCAGAGGGAGATGCTTTCTTGAGATATGTTCTACTCTTGAGTCAGCCTGGGTTACAGATAAAGCAGCACTGCAGGAGTTGCCAAAGGTGTCTGACCACCCCAGTCTTTGAGCAATTACATATGTAAGGAGTGTTGTGGCAGGGAGGCAGCTAATATGAAGGTAATGGACAGGATCTTTGAAATCTTTAGGATGTTTCCATGTTATTCTGAACTCTGCAGGGACCTTGATTAGGGAGTAGCTGTTTGTCCCATCACTTAGCTCTGATACGTCTGTTCTTCTGCACTACCAGGTTCATAGGAGACCATGTGTCAAATTAACTACAACCCAGCTGTTTTACCTATTTTTATTCAAAGCTGGAGTATCAAGTTTTTTTAGAGGAAAATCTTTGTTGATATCCCTGAAAAATGACCCACCTTCTCTCCCCAGAAGGATAGTGACCATGAGATGAACAAATAGGACCCTTCTGGTCTCATGGTGGGGTCCATGATATTCATGATTAGGTTCAAGAGTTCAGAGAGCATTTGAAAACATGGTCTCCTGAATTTTTCCTCGGAAGCACCTTTTGGGGACAAGTGACTTCTATGCAATGGGTTAAATGAAGTCTTTCATATGTTTACAGTACAAAATATTCCACTAACTATCATTTAACCAGCTTTCTTCATACTGAGCTGGATTTCCTGACCTGCCAAACCTATGACTTCTGCTGACCTCTGTGCACCATATCCACATGATCTTCCTGTTTATTAAATCAGAATATAACACAGAGACCCAGAAGAAAAGATTTTCTTCATTTCTTAGTATGAACAGAAGTAAAGTCCAAGTTGAGATGGTTTTATTTCTTGTGGAAGCAGAAGATTATGCCAGCTCTGGTGTCAAATTTGCCAAGATATTAATAGGGTTTTAGCATCATTAAGCTAATAGAATCCTGCATCTGTGCACTGGAGAATGGCAGTCATTTGTGCTGCCTGTCTGGTCAGCAGCTTTTGAAATGGAGCTAGGTGACATATATCCACTGCAGCTCTGCCTCTCAGTTGATCTGCAGATCATCCCTGGCATTTAATGAAACCTTAATCCCAAAATTTACAATATTTTTCAATAAAATATTTATTTTGTCTGGCTGCTGAAGGCAAAGTTATGAAATCTTCCACTTCAGCCTCTTCAAGTTGGCAGCTCCTGAATGTAGAAACCAAGAAAAAAAAAAAGATGTTTCATCCTTCCAGACAATGAGGTCTCTTGGAAGTGTTCTGAGACATTTGAACCTGAACACCACTCTCAGCTTGTGGCATTCCATCTGTCCTCCCACTTCACTTGACTCATCAAACACTGAAAGCAATTTATTGAGTAACCATGGATCAGCAATAGGACAGTTACCTGTTGTCTTTTCCTTTATTCTTCATGAACATCAAGCTGCCAACTTAAATGCAGGCCAAAGAGCCAGGAGAAAGAATAAACTTATGGTTAAGGCACCAGCCTAGGGAATAGGGAATCTGTAGGGAGTTTCTATCTTTATCTCAGACTCTGGGACCTTCTGTATGTCTTCTATTCAGATGCACCTCTGACTCACCACCCTCATGAGGTGACAGCAATATTACAGTTGCTATAACTTCCTTCTCATTTCACAGGGATGCTGTGAAGTTAATTAACAATTGAGAGAGCGGTGTGAAATGACACCACTGTACAGTTCAATTTTGCTTCTGTTTTCATTTCATCTTGCCCAATTATTCGGTTTCATGTCAGCTCTTGCTATTTTGTCTCCTTCCTTGGATGTAGATCCCCCAGTCTGTGCAGCTGTCAATGTGCTGAGTGTATGATTCATGGGGTTCTGCTGGATAGATTTTTTTTTTTGCAGGTCTCCCAATGACACCTTTATTGGCATTTTTTGACAGGGTTAGAAATTTTAATTTCATACTAGGATTAGAAAAGTGGCACTTTTGTTTGAGATGTAGACCAGTTTGGAAGATAAATAAAATGTAAGGAGTTGACCTTAGAATGATCTATATCCTGTTCTCTTCTCTGTATACTGAAGGAAAAGTCCAGTGATTTACTGGAGTTTGACAGGGAAATCAGAGTCTAACCACTTGTTTTGGACCGATTTTTCCCCCCGTTATTTTCTTGTTTAGTTTTCTCTCATTTCTATTAACATAGGCCACAACCCAGAGTTTCAAATAAAATATGTGATTATAGGCCACAGCTGTTCTCAAGTTGGGAGAAATATTTGTAAACTTGGCAGCTGCTGGAGGAGCTGCAAGTGGAGGAAAGAGAAGCAGTTAAGCTTAAGTAGATTGCTTAAAAACATAAATGAAGAATTTTTCCTTTGTGTGCTTCTAATGTCTCTCTAGGATCAGGTAATACTAAATTGTTCTATCTCTGCATCTTTCCATATACCCGCAGATTGTTTCCTTCTCTGAGATCTCTTCATTAAAATTCTGCTATGAGGCTGGATGCAGCAGGATCCCTGTATTAGTTATTCCTATTCTGATGAAATGTGTTATCTAGCAATTAAGGTTACTTTTTTTTTGTAATTTCATTATTATCTCCACTAAGACATATCAAGATCTACATGGGATGTTGTGCTGGTTTTGGCTGGGGTAGAGTTAAATTTTTTCACAGTGGCTGGCATGGTGATGTGTTTTGGATTTGTGCTGAACACAGGGTTGATAATATAGAGATGTTTTTGTTATTGCTAAGCAGGGTTTACACAGAACCAATGCATTTTCTGCTTTTTGTGCTGCCACACTGGCAAGGATGTTGGGGGTGCATGGGAGGTTGGGAGGAGACACGGCTGGGACAGGTGACCCAAAGTGACCACACGGATATTCCAGACCATATGGCATCATGGTCAGTATATAAAGTAGGGGGAAGAATGAGGAAGGGGGGAACATTTGGAGTGATAATGTTTGTCTTCCCAAATTACAGTCACAGGTGATGGGGCCCTGCTCTTCTGGAGGTGGCTGAACACCTGCCAGCCCATGGAAAGAAGTGAATTAATTCCCTCTTTTGCTTTGTTTGTGTGTGGTTTTTTGTTTCCCTATTAAACTGCTTATCTCAACCCATGAGTTTTCCAGCTTTTACCCTTCTGATTCTCTCCCCAGTCCTGCTGGTGGGGGACTGAGTGGCTGTGTGAGACTTGGGTGATGGCTGGGTTCAAACCATAAACATAGAGACCATAAACATAGTGTTCAGGTGAATCTATGGAGTAGTGGGGCTCCCTGTAACCTGAGCAAGGTGAATCTTTGCACAGCGTACAACAAATTAGGCTACATGTGAGTATGGAGGGATCATTATTCTAGAGCTGGCATGATCTGGTAAATCCATGGGATGCTGGTGGACCAGGAAGACTCCTGGCTCAAAATAGAAACAGAATAACTTTGCTGATGTACACAAACTAACAAAGGAACCTCTGTCTGTCTTTACCCAGATCACCTATTTATTTTTAATGGCTGAAGCCAAGGGGTGTGTCATTATTCTTTATCATCCCACGGTACTTGAGAGTTAGCTGTACTCTGAATTTCCTCATGATATCCTTTTGTCCATTGGGTATGGACAAACTATGTGCCCATGTGAGCTCTGCTCTGAGAGCCCTTTGGAAGAACAGAAGTAGTGGTTACTCCTTGCTTTGTATCCATTGTGTGTCTCTGAATGCTTCAATTTAAAAATAAATACAAGGAAATTCAGAATTCTCTCCTTTTACTGAATTCTGCTTAAACTTTTTGGTTTAGTATGGCTCTGAAAACTTTCCTAATTTTCTTCTGGAATTGTTATCAGTTCCTTGAGGAATAAAAGATGGAGTTTTCGGAGTGCCTTGTCTAGTTCTGCATTTTCAGACCTTGCAATATTCAATTTTTTAAGAACTTCCTGAATGAAGCTGCCATATAATGCAAAATATCTCTCAGGTGCCACTACCAACACATTCAAGTTTTCTCTGCTAAACTATTGACCAAGAAAGCAAAAGGTCACCCCATCTAAAGTGTAAAACTAGTCCAGAAAATGTAGGCTAAGCTGCAGGGAAGATGCTTTAGAAGCTATAGGGTATTCCCCTCTTTATCAGTAGCCTGTTCTGCTTTTGTTGCTTCTTTTCTCTTCCCTGGTCCTTGTTACCTTCTTGTTCTGGTCCTGATGTTTCTCCAGTAAAAGGACAGCCTTTGGATTTCAGATATTCATAAAATAGATGGGTGAGAGTAGGATTGCATGGCATAGACAGCTAAGTGTGGTTTACATGTCACCAACAGATTCCCATTGTGTTGAAGCTGGGCCTGCAGCCAGTTTGTGGGAATACAGGATTATTTTAATCCCTCTTAGTGGCACAACTGGGTTTGGACTTGGTGCAAGGAATGTGATGGACTTCTGTTACCCAGGGCTCAGTGCCAGCTGCCAGAGCCTACCTGCTTTCCCAGTGTAGTGCCTGGATCCTTCATCCCAGAGCACTTGCTGACTGGGTCTGCTTGGCAGGTATTTCACTGCCCTGTGCCCTCAGCTATTTCTTTCTTATATCTACACATTGTTTGCGATTTTAAATGGAGTTTTGAAGCATAATGGTTGTTACTTAATATTTATTCACACTGTGTCCAGCAGAGTGACCTAGGCAGGGAACAAATGAGATTTTGATGTAATTCAAGTAAATAATCATAGAATAACTATTGAAAAGCAAAAGTTGGCATTTGTAGAAATATGTAGCTACCTGTGTGCTGCATAACCTCTGTATACTCGCAGTCCGTGTCGGTACATGACTTCAGTGTTTGCACTACCTGCCTCCTCTGCTTCCATCGGAGTGACTGCACTTCATAGCCACAGTGAAAGAAAGTACTCTGGTTGCTTTGGATCTGATGGCAGCTTGCCAGATCTAGGCTCTTTTGACAAATATTTTGTCAACTGTGAGCTAATGAAAGTATTTATTCCCCTGCTAACTTCGGTGGAAGTGTTTGATTAAAGACCACTGGCTGTGCAGCTCAGAGGGTGAAACTGAGCACAAGTGGTTGGCTTTCCAGTGGGTCAGGAAAGGGCAGCAGGCTCATGAGCCGGGAAAGTTCTCAGGAAAATCGGCTGCCTTGGAGACTGATTGCTGAAGCTGTAACCTCCCCAGCAAGAACTCTTGAACAACGTTATTTCAGCCCACTGTGATTATATCCCTGGCCAGTTCTGTCATTCTCTAACTTCAGCTTTCCCTGGGAAGTAATTTCCAGGGCAGATGTGCCAGCAGAGCCCCCAATCCAGAAGTGCTGAGGAGAGAGGTGAGCTTATTTTCTAAATCACCTGACCTAATTGAAAGAGTTAGGGGGAGAAACAGACACCTTCTGGGTATACCAACACTTCCCTAGGGCTTAGCAGCATGATAAGCAGAATGCTTGGGATTTTACCTGATTTAAAAAAATCTGGTGGATAAGAGAAAAGAAAAGGTGATTGTTCTGCAATACAGTTCATGAAGTTGTCCAGTTAAAAAAAAAATAAAATAGAAGAGTTGTTTAATGAAATAAATTGCTGTGACAACATGGCTCCATTTCAGTTAGCTGCATCCTCAGTGGGGTTTTGGCAGCTGGCTGGGAGTTAAGGGTGTGAGCTGTTGGTTGCTTTCCCATCTTTCCCATCCCAGCCTGTCACAGCTCTTTGGCACTGTGCAGCATGGTAGCACTGATGCCTCTCTGCTTCCTGCTCTCTACCCCTGCTCACTCCTGTAGGTTGCTTTGTAAACATGAGTTTTTTGGCATAGGCTACATGATCTCTTCATGTGTTTTTATTAAGGATCAAACATCTGCAGAATCTACCCTTATCCTGACAGGTTTTCCTGCTTACTGAGGGTTACAAAGCAGTTAGCCAGGGAACTAGGAGTGTTTAGCCTGGAGAAAAAGAGGCTCAGGAAGGTCTTATTGCTCTCTACAACTATCTGAAAGGAGGTAGTAGCGAGGTGAGGGTCAGTCTCTTCTCTCAGGTAACAAGTGATAGGACAAAGGAAAACAGCCTCAAGCTGCACCCGGGGAGGTTTAGATTGGATATTAGGAAAAATTTCTTCACTGAAAGGGTGGTCAGGCATTGGAACAGGCTGCCCAGGGAAGTTAGGGAGTCACTCTCCTTGGAATTGTTCAAAAAACATGCAGATGTGGTGCTTAGGGACATGGTTTAGTGGTGGACTTGGCAGTACTGGGTTAACGGTTGGACTTGATGGCCTTAAAAGTGTTCCAAGTTTAATGATTCTGTGGGGAGTCAGTGGAAGGGGAAGAAGAAAGAGCCCTTCCCACCTTGTAGCCTTTTCAGTTGTGACTCCCCATGGGATGGTAAACCTGTCTCTAAAGTCTAGGTTGTTTCTGTGCAATTTTATCCTTGGGGAGGAACTGGAAAAGCTGGTGGATACTCTCCTGCCCAGCACAAAAATTTCTGTGAGCACTGTACCTCAAACTTATTGACTGATGCTTTGTTTAGCTGTGTGAAGGAATTGATACTTCATGGGGGAAAAAATAAATAATAAGCAAGAGGAGAAGATAATTAACTGTATTCCTTTGCTTTGCGTAGAAAATTTGCAAATTGCTCTCCTACCTGTGTGACATGCTCTGCCATGGAACAGCAGTTCATTCAAGTTATATTGACCTTTTAGAGCAAATGATTTCCTTAGAAATCATGTTTGTATTCAATGGGTTTTCTGTCTCATTAGGGAGCCATTCGAATACAGCAGATCTGTTTTTTTATCACTACCGCATTGCAAATTCTACACAGAGCACTTCATGAAGAAATGTGAATATAAAGTTATCTAATGACTTCCACTTGCATATATAAGCACATATGCTTTTCAGATACTATCTTTTATGAGTCTTTAAGAGGTTCTCACCTCTAAATAAGGCTGTATTTTGACACTGTCTATTGTTGACTGGAACCTTACCCTAAGAATACAACTATCTAAGTCTGCTGGTCTAGTCATACAGCAAAAAAAAAAGGCACAAATAATACTGTATGTGGCAGGACTTGGCCTGAATTTATCTGTATATGTATGTAGTCCTCATGTATATACAGGTAACTTAGAAATATATGCATCAACTTCTTAGCCACTTTAATGCTTTTCCAAAAGGATTTCTTTGTGCTGGTGAATTTTTACAAAAACAAATGGGGAAAAAGCTCTCAGGCTCCCTCTACAATGGGAGCAAGTAAAGGGAGAGAAAAACTTCCTACATTTGAATTTTTCCAAAGATTTCCACACCAATTTCCATGCCATTGGAAATTAAAAAACAAACAAACATGCTGTTGGAAATTTGGCATTTTAGTAAGTTTACCACACTGAACTTCAAATTTTTGTTCTTCAAAATGTGGTAACAGGAAAGTTTCTTAGTGAAATGTTGCTATGTTTCAAATAATTTTATTTAACCAGGATAGGTCTCTAATCTTGTTCTTGCAAAACTACTGGTTCTGGATGGCAATTACAAAAAGGAGGGGTGGGAAGGATCAGTAAGAGGAATGCACTGGAATAGAAAACTGAAAGTGAACCTGTTCAAATATGGGCAAGTTACAGGTGATTGAGCACAGCATTGTTAAAGCAAAGATGAGAAGTTGGACTCAGTTCTCCAGAGGTAACTGTGCTGTCTAAAATACTCAAATATACCACAGAATGATACAGCATTTCATATGAGCTATTTTTCTATTGGTGTTGTAGGGTGATGAAGGGCTCCCTGGCTTTCCTGGGCTGAAAGGTGATAAAGGAGAAAAAGTAAGTTCAAGTCTTTATTCATTACACTCTGAAAAGTTTAAAAGTTTATAAAGCTGTTGTGGAAGTCTAATGAAAACTGACCCTTCCCTGAATCTTTTGTTTTATGTCTGTATTGTGTTTTAGCTTGTTTTGAGTTAGCAAGGTGGTAACAAAAGGAGACTACGCTGTTGTATTATTTTACATCAAAGTTCACCTTTAAGCCTTTAAACCTATTGATGATGCTCAGACACATTTGGCAAATGGAGAACTAAAGTGGAGAACTAAAAGGCATGAGCTTTGCCTAAACTTTGTAAAAATCCAAAATATAAGAGTGAAGAAGAATAGGAACTCAATGCCAATACATCTACATAGAGAATCACCAGTGTTTCTTCAGTGTGAGCCATGGAAGGCCAAAGATTGTTATGTCTTTTCTTGCACTGAGCATAAATAACTTTTGGACTGTGGTGGCCTTTAGATGCTTACCATGTCATAATCTTAAAAAAAAAAACCCAAAACAAACCCAAAAGTTAAATCCTGTATTGAACTTGCTCTGGTGACTAGTATTTACTTTGGAAACATTTGTCAGAAATGCCTCAGTCATAATTTGCAGGAGGAATTTTATGAATTTAAACTTTTTCCCCTGAAATTAAAATAGCAAATGTTCTGGATTGCAAGGCAAGATGCCCCTCCAAGTAACACACAACAAACCAGCTCTGTACAATCACCGCCCACAGTGGCAGCTTTGCTGTGCCTGTCTCTGATCTCATTTGAGCCTTTTTTTGACACACTTAAACAGAAACTGCTGTGGGGCCTAGAAGTGAAAACGCTGAGCCAGTTCCTCACTGTTGACTTGCCTTTTATTTGTCTATTGTCTTTCCATTCTCGTTTTGTTCTTTTAAATTGCCAACTGCAGGCAGCAAATATGCATTTTCTCCACATTTGCTGCAGTCCCCGTTAGTTGTGGAGCTGTCAATCTCAACATATTTAGTTACGTTCATCCTGGTGCAGAGGTAAATATTAAATAGTTAAAATTTTAATGGTGCCTGGTTTTCTGTTTCTTTGTTTTCTACACCTTTGCATGTTCATAGTTCTGAGAATCACTTCCTAGTGGGCAAGGTCATTCCTGAGGATTACTTGAGTTTTTCAAAGCTTCTTTTCTTTTTGCTTTTAGGCTTACTACCTATGTATATTATAGATGTGCCTAGAGGCACATATATTATAGATGCGCCTAGAGGAACTTTGGGATGGGTGCTGTACAAGCACGGAGGAAAAAAGAAAAAGAAAACAAAACAAAAGGCAATTTTTTGAGACAATGGAATGGTGAAGAGAGGGGCTGAGGGAAGATGATATGATAATATTAAGATGACTCAATGTTTATGTGTATAATTACCTCCAGAACTTTTATATTAATTTATTCTTAAATGAGTTAAGTGGCCAAGAGTGCCTAGCTTTTCATTAGCAGCTCATCAATCGTCCCCAGTGTGTTAATGTCAGCAGCAGCTCCTCCAGAAACTGTAAATAATAAATGTTTGTGTTGAAATGATTCTCCTCATTCCTTATTCTTGTCTTGATGCGCGGCTCGTGTCATTGCACTTGCAATGGATGTTAATGCTGTGCTGATGATAACTCTGTTGTTGTTACAGGGTTCCCTGGGCTCACCTGGCCCCCCTGGGAGGGATGGAGCAAAAGGAGAAGCTGTAAGTCTTTTTTGTTCCTCCCATGTAATCTCGCCTTTCAGTGCAAGGCAGGCAGTGAAAATCAATCTGTATTGAGTGGAACGTGCCTCGGAGATTTGTGTGGCCATTTTATGAGCAACAGAAACAAATGGCAGGAGGTTAATAGCCCCAGAACTTTCTCTCACACGTTTGCAGCCAAGGCAGGTGTTGCATGGATTAACCATCCCGGGAGGCTCCCAGGGCAGCTCTGTTACCGTTCATTAAGGAGGGAAAGGGAGCAGCCTTGGCAGCCTGTGGTTTGGGACCTGTTGGTTAATAGCTGCAGCTGCAAAGCCTGGCCATTTGGTTTATGTCTGGCAAGGAGACCTCGGCAAGTGGAGATGGCAGGGGTGCAGGGGACCATCTTGGGCTTCCAAAGCATACAGGGCTTAGAGAAATTAGTGTCTTGGTCACAGAAACAAGGACCTGAACTCCTGTTGGCCTAAAAACTAGGAGGAGAGGAAGTGGATGGAGAGGAAGGATGCAGCGTACCAAGTACTGCCTGTAAGAGAAGTAGAGTAGAAACAAAACCACAAACACATTTTCCAGCATCTTAGAGAAGTGTGTTTTAGAGGTTTACATCCTCTTCCTTGCTGGATCACCATCCCTTAGAAACTATCTTCATCCTGATTGTGGACCTTCATCATCTCATTCACTGTCCCTTTGTGGTAGTCACTTGGTGGCAACTGAAGGAACTCGGGGAAGGACTCTTTGGAAGGGCAGACATAGACAAAAGTAGTGACATGTAGCAGAAAAGCACTTTTCCATATATACTGTTTCTTCTGTGTGCCACACTTGTCCTACTTTGGAAAAAATGATAATTTTTGAATATTGCTTCCAGAACTGATACAACTTCATCACATCACAAGTGGCATGGTCTGGGATTGGACAGTGACATACTTGCAAATGACTTTATATTCTGCAAGGTCACTATTCAAGAGCAAGTGCGTTATGTTGTCTCCAAAGAAATCCATGTTTGTAGACTGTAATTGGTGCAAACTGTTCACAAATTAGAGAACTCATTTTTTGTTACTTGGTTAAGATTAGAGAGAAGATGAAGAGATCCTTCAGTTTTCAATTTGTTGCTTTCTGTTTTTATCTTTGTGAAGAAAGCACACCATAAACTTTCAGATCTCTGGAGAATGGTACTCAGAGCTGCACATACTAGATGGAGCTTCCATTTCTAACTGCATGTAATGACAGTTTTGAGTGTCCTAGCCTTTATATATAAAATATTAATATTTACCAGTGATATTGCTGTTACTTGCAGGGTGAACCAGGAAGACCAGGAGCATTTGGACTGCCTGGGCCAGCAGGTCCAAAGGTAAGCTTTCCATTTATTCTTTACAGGGGCAGGCATATTTTTTTTTCACTGACTTTTTAGGATTACCTCTTGTTTATGACTTTTCATATTCTCAATGGTGAATGAAGAAACTCAAAATGCTCATTTTCATCAGGGATCTGCTAAGGTATCTGCAATTAGGCAAAGCATGTAAAAAGAAGAATTACCTTTTGTTGAGTAAACAGCATAGCTGGAGAAGGTGAAGAAAACTTGTCTGGGGGCACTTAAGCCTTGTTTTATGTCTTCAGTAGCCTTCCCAACTCTCACAAAGATGCAGATGAGAATTATCATCTCTACTTTATAACTGGAAAAGAAAAATCATATAGAGATCCTACTCTGGATGTTTCTGTCTATTTTGGGAGCTTTAGTATTGCACCAGTGAACAGTGGCTAAGTGATAGAGGACTTGAACCAATGCTTATATCACTGTATTTGCTTCTAACAAGGTGCTTCTGAATGAAGAAAATTAGCTGAGCATCAGAAACATGCCTGAATTTTGAAGCCCTTCTCATGAGCAACTCTTTAACCTCTTTTCAAAGTCTCAGCTCTCCTTGCCTTGTTCCCTGGTTACTGAGGGGGTAAATAACTCTCAGGTGGTTTCAGTCTTGTTATAATACAAAAAGTAGTTGGTGCACTATAACAAGTGTGTTTTTTGGGTTATCATGCACAGCAAGTTCAGCTCGTCCTGTGAAAGGTTCTGCAAGGACAATAGTTTAATTGCCTGAATTTACTTTACCCAGTTCTGTTCCTGTACAAGCAAAGACCTTTGAGTATCACATCTTTCTGGAAGAGTTGTATCTAGTCACCTAAATCTCCATTGAGTTCAGTGATGCCTTTGCCCTCAAACAGGAGTTAAGTACTTCAACACCTTTCTGGATATAGTCTTGATCATCACTTGGCTCTGTCTGGGAGGACTTGCTGAGGCAGTTCATATAGAGGTCCTCTAGGTTCCTCAGCTATGGAGAGTCTCTTTCTCCAAAATTTCTGTCTTTGCATAGAGGGAAATGTTGATCCTTTCCTGAAGTCCCATCAGAAGGGTATCAGAACTAATGCTGTGTTTGTGGAGTAGCAGAAATATGTGGCAGCCATCCCACGGTTCTCTCCTAGAACCATATTGGCTTCAACAGGGGATAAATTACAGCTCCAAAGCAGGGCTGGACTGAGCTGAGTGGAGGCACTCTGAGTATTTTGTCCTTCAGTGGGATTTGTGGGTGGATGAAATTAACTGAATTCATCACTCTCAAATGCTTTTCAGCTGCATCTCTCCTATCATGTAAATAAACACGTATTTTCTCTCTGTCCTTCATATTTCATGTAGTGGAAATACAAACCAGCAGGCTATATGATGCTCTTTGTGGTATGAAGTCCTCACGCCTGCTTTGCAAAGCATTTGCAAACCAAGCTAAACTGAGGCATCTACATCTCCCTCAAAATGGACTTGATCCTGTTCCACATTTTCCACCAGGATCATCACATGTAGTTCAGACAAGTAATGAGGCAATGCTGAATAGAAGTTCAGACCTATGGGCTGGACAGCACAGGTACTGGTGGGGCTGGACCTAAAGGCATCTGACTGGACAGTGCTCCCAGGGAAGAGGTGAGCTTGGCTAACCCCAGCCTCTCACAGTGATTAAATATAAAATGATTGTATGCTTTCACAGTGACTTTCATTTACCTCTGTGGGTGCACTGGCTGTGTGCAGTGTCCTTAGCTGGATTCTAGCCTGAGTTATTTTAAGAAACAACCATGACTTTGCTGACAAAGCTTTACAATCTAAAATAGGAATCCACAATCCTTTACTCCTTGGTGTAAAGCCTGAGCACCTTGCTGGTGTGGAACAAGGTTTATAAGGTTGGGTGGAGTTTGCAATCAGAGAGGTCACATCTCCAGTTACTGGTGTAATCATTGGTTTTGGGGTTTTTTTTGCCAATCACTTATTTTTATCATCAGCATTTAATACAGCAGCTCTGGGCTCTACCCCAGGCTCCATGGAGAGCTGCCTTGCAGTTTCTCTGGTCAGCTGGGTTGTGGTCCTTCCCAGCTCAATCCATCTTCATTTGCATTGGGCCAGGCAAGTGCAGTGTGTGCTCAGCAATGGTACCTGTGCCACGAAAAATTCAGACCCATGTTTATCTCCTTGGCTGAGGAGTCTTTTGCTTCGGTGGGAATTGCCAGCACTTTTATGAAGTTGTCTTGTAGTTTTTACAGACCTCATTAACTGTGTGAAGGTTCCACTAGGACCGGTAAGGGTCCTGCAGACTTCTGATAATAAGATTTCAGTCCACAGAAGTACAAAAATGGATGCTGAACCCATTAAGGTACACCTATAGGTTACAGAAATAAAATGGCCTCGGTGTGTCATCTCTGGTTTTACTGCTTTTGCTGCTCAGTGATGTCTCCAGGGGAGATTGTTCCTAGCTCAGTGTTCTTCAGCATAAAACTGTGTTTTTGGTGTGTTTTTTATTCTTGTTCATCAGACTTGGATGGTAAACTTCATTCATCAAGTGTCATCTTGATGGCTACAAACTGGTGGATGCAAAGAAGAGCTCTCAAAGTCAGCCTTGTGCTGAAGTGTTGGAATTTTTGATTATAAAAGATGTCATAGTTGTCTTAAATGGCAAGAAATGGTCAGAAAACTCCCAGATAAATATGTGGGCCCTGGCAAGTTAATTTATATGGAGTAAATGGGTCCAGAGAAAAAAAGGCAATAGCTCAGGTCCCTCATTATATGATGCTATAGCAGTGAAACAAAGCCTGGATTTTTGAGATTAGCCTATGATATCCTTCAGTGAATATTCAATCTTATCCTGCTTTTTTTTTTCTGTATCTTTTTTATAAAAAAGTATAAAGACTTTTTTTTGTGGTTGTCATTGCTATGGCATGAACATAGCTATAGCATTCCCATCTGAACTGACAGTTATCTGTACTTGATAGAAAAAGCAGAGGTGGAAAGGGGAAAAATACCAAGCCTCTGAAATATAAAGTACTAGGTAAGAGTTTCATTTTGACAAATTTCCTGCTTGCTTGCTTCAGCTGTTGGAGTCTCACGCTTCTCTGGTTTACTAGACATGATCTCAACACAGACCTTGAGTGGGTTCAGCACATCTCAACCAGACAAATCCAGTTTCTCTATCTTTAACTTTTGCTGAGTATTGTAGCCACATTTTATGTAGCAGTACTGAATTGTTCTCTAACAATTTGGACAGCTTGAAACAAGCCCTTGTTTCTCTTGGGAGTTTGCCTGGGCTTTGGTAGAAGTGTTTTTCTGCAGGCTGAAGGGAGAGATTTAGGTGCATGCCTGCTGTTCTCCCTTGGCTATTAGAGGACATTCAATGCTTCCTGAGCTGGCAGAGGTTCTCCTGTGTCTGATGTAGACATCCCAGAGCCACCTTTGCTTGTGCTTGAAACCCACTGTTGTTAATCAGGGAAATTGCACTGGGGGGGGGAAGTTTCAGTTCTGCTAATAATTCATTGCAAACACATATTTCATTTTTAATTTCATTATTTTTTAATATGAAACATCTGTTAATATGAAATGTAGAAATTATTTAAAAATAAAATCCCTATCTGTTTTGAAGCCTTATCCTCATTACAACTACCCAATGCAGGAGTTAGATGAATTGAGTGCTGGGAAAAGTGAAGTGATGTAAGTAGGAAAATAATCACTCAAATAGGTGATATAAGATGCCAAATCAGGTCTCTAGGTGAAATTTTGAGGCACAGGCTCCAAGGGCTGAGCCTATTCAGCTGAGGACCCAGATCATTTTCAGGCCTTGTAAGACATAAAAGCACACACTGGGTGCTCTCCTTTTCAGTGTGCCTTCTCCAGGGAGTCAGTGTGCAGCCAGCTGAAAGACTGCTGAAGTGTACCTGATCCTCTTCCACTTCTTCCATTTAAGCAAAAAATAAATATTGGAGAGTGTAGTTTTGTTCTGTTTCTTTTCATTTACTCATCAAAACATATAACATTTTGAAGTCTGTGGTTTGTTTATGCTGCATCTTAACTGCAGCATTTGCAGCAATGTGTACCTGTGCTTTGTTCCACCAACACCATGTTTAAGAGCCAAAACAGTTGTTGCACACAACTGACATTGTCAAACCCGAAATAACCCATAGAGTAAATTTCATTGGAACGGCTTGCCTTTGTAGGGCAAGCAGAAGGATAGAGCTTGCTAATGTCTGAGTGCCAGAGACAGAGGAAAATATTGGGGCTTCACTTTGGGTAACTATTTGGAAAGTCAGATGCTGCTCTTGTATTAGCACTGAGAGACTCAAGAAGCCTCAACAGCCCAGTGTGAGCCTGGAAGAATAACTTATATTTCTGAATAACTAGTTTTATTCTTTGTCTTTTATGTGGAAGAGTTTCTGGTGTTTTACCGTATCTCAATTCCTTACCAGGGATCCGAGGGAAAACAGGGTCCTCCAGGAATTAAAGGCTACGTAGGTGCACCGGTAAGTCATGGCTCCTGTTAAATTTTTAATACTCTAGGAAATTTCTGTACTTTTTCAGTGTGTTCTGCCCAACTATATTTTTTTATTATTATTATTATGAAGCAGTACATGGTATGCCTGACCACTTACTGCCACTATGTCCAAATGGTGACATTTTCTTGATTTCACTGAGTTCCTTCCATCTTCTTTAAAAGACAACAACCTGTAGCCAGTAGAGAGATGTCAGCAGAAGTTAGCTGATTACTGAGATAACAGCTGGTGATTTTGTGATGATCTCGCCATCATTACATTGGTCTGTGATGATGCACCATTTATAAGGTGCTTGAAAACTTCATAAGAATGTCAAGAAAAAGTACTGCCTCTCAGCAAGTTTCCAATCATATTTTCAAAGCTCTCAGGGAATAGCCTTTGGGTTCAGGGGACAAACCTGCCTTGAATGAACAGACAGTCAGACCAAAATAAGTTAGATTCTACCCACTTAGCATCTCTGTCTTGTGGTCTCACCTTGGTAATTATGGAGGCAGCCTTTAAGCTGGTGTTGTAAAGGCTGACTGGATTTTCTGACATTTGAGCACCCAGGTGGGTCCGGCCCACCCCTGGTGTCAATGCAGTCTGGAGGAGAAAGCGATTGTGAACAGCCCTGCTAAGGAGGACTTGAGGGTGCTGGTGGATGAAAAGCTCGCTGTGACCTGGCTATGTGCACTCACAGCCCAGAAAGCCAAACACATCCTGGGCTGCATCCAAAGCAGTGTGGGCAGCAGGTCAAGGGAGGGGATTCTGCCCCTATGCTCTTCTCCCACCTGAAGAACTGCATCCAGCTATGGGGTCCTCAGCACAAGAAAGATTCATGGACCTTTTCGAGCAGGTCCAGAGGAGGGCCATGGAAATGGAGCACCTCTCCTGTGAGGAAAGGCTGAGAGAGGTGAGGTTGTTCAGTCAGGAGAAGAGAAAGCTCCAAGGAGACCTAATTATGGCCTTTCTATATTTAATGAAGGCCTATAAGAAAGATGGGGACAAATTTTTTAGCAGGACCAGTTGTGGTAGGACAAGGGATAATGGTTTTAAACTGAAAGGAGGTGGATTAAGATAATAAGGCAGAAAGTTTTTACAGTGAAAGTGGTGAGACTCTGGGGCAGTTTGCCCAGAATGGTGGTAGGTGCCCCATCCCTGGAAACACTCAAGGCCATCTTAGACTGGGTGCTGAGCAACCTGATCTAGTTGAAAATATCCCTTCTCATTTAGATGATTAGGTAAACCCTCTTAAGTCCTCCAAATATACCCCGAAATGCAGCTCTCATTAGCTGGGAGGTAAACCTCCACTACAGTGTAAAGTGTAAATACAAATATACTAAGAGACTAAGCAGCATTTTAAGTTTTGGCAGTTTCAGAGATATCACTACTGGCTGAACTTATCTGTCTCTCTATAGCTATTAGTTGGTTGCTCAGTTTCCCCAATAAAGGTAAAATACAAGGTGCTTGCCGTGCCAAGGGAAGGTGAAGTATGTTCATACCCATGGAATTGATGGCCTGTGTTAGTGCCACATCAAACTAAGCTCCAGCAGTGTTTCTGGAGCATCTGGGAGGAGATGAATTATGCAGTCCAGAGGAACACTGGTGTTGGATTCACAACACAAAAATGTGCTGGGCCTCTGGGTCAGAGTACATCTAACATTTGCCAGTTCTCAGAGCTACCTGCTGTCTGCCTAGCTGCTGTATCCAGACCCACCAGGAATGGGAATTTTTGCTTTTATGTGTGATAGGTTTTCCCATCAGTATCATCCTCTACCAAAGTCCTCATTGTTTACAAGAACATGAAAAATGCAGAGCATTGGTTGTTTTCCAGACCATCTGCAGCTGTGGTGTGTTCCCTGTCCCTCCACACTGCTGTTGGCAGGAGTGTCATGTGTCTGCAGGCAATACAATATTACAGATGTTCTTCGGACCTCAAGTAGTCCCTGCTCTGTGAGTCTGCTTAGGCCATGCCTGTGGCCAACTTTGAGGACTGGGAACACAGAAAATGTCCTTGAGATTTCACTTGAATAGATTGTGCAGATGTTCACAATGATTTGATGACTAATTAGAGGAGGTAACTATGCCTCTACTTGGATTGAGCATAATAATATCTGTTTCTTTTTATTTTTAGGGTCTACAAGGAGAACGGGGAGAAAAGGGAACACGAGGAGACAAGGTATTTCTGCTGCATGCTAGGAAATGCCAGGCTGTTCTTTTCCTCTGACCATTAGGTGAGGTGGGCTGCCAGGTCAGCAGCTCTGGAGGAGGATGGATGATGGAATTTTCTCATTGTGCTGTGCTTCCCAGTGCTCTTCCACCTCCTGTGGATCTTTGCTGTTCGCTAAACACACATTTAAGGTCTTCTTGTCTGTGTATAGTCAGGAGAGAGAGGAGTGAAGGTATATGAGTGGGGAGATCTAGAGGAGTGTCCTCCTTATGTGCACCATCTGAGGTTTGTGAATGACCACTGACTGCTGCTGACCATGTCTGCACCCAGCATTTCCCCATCTCACTCCAGTTTCTAAGATTATCCAACTTCCTGTGTTTCTGTCTTTTCCCATCACCAGTAGCATTAAGTACGAAATAGTTTCTGTGTTAAAAGATTCATCCAAATGGAGACCATCCCAGTTCTATGTTCTCTCCTGGCTGGGAATAGCTGTTTTACAGAGTACAGGACACTCCGGGATTCAAACTATGTTTATGGCTCAAGGAAGGGACCAAGTGCCTATTATGCCTGGAAGGAGAGATTATGCCTTAAAAGGAGAGATGGGCAGGCATAAAGTCTTAATTATATCCATTTGCTCACTCTGTTGAGAGATATGCACCTAATTTTGCTGTGGACCTGCCTAGCAGTGCTCAAGGGTACTCAGAAATGCCCTGTCTTGCTTGTGATACAAGCTGGTCCTGAGACAAGGTTATGTCTGTGATGGTCTGGCAGCTTTACCTATGTTCAAACTCTCTTCAGTGATGCCTGGTGATATGTGTTTCTGTAAAGGAGGGAGTCATTACTTTGCTAGCACAGCCCATTTCTCAGTCTCCATTTTCTGAGGAGGAAACTAAGTGATTTACACACAACTTTTGCCTGCTGGGAAAAATTATCAATAGACCCTTAGTGTGAGACATTGTGTTTCTCTTTACTGGTGTTCTTTTTGCTGTTTATGATGAAGTAGCCACAATTATATTTTGTATTATCTATCATTGTTGATGCAGCTAGAGCAAAAGGCTGGATCATATTTTATCTTCCTCATACTTTTCCCTCAGCCCTTTGCAGAACTGGCTCAGTGTCCTGAGTCTACCCAGTGCCTCTGCTGCTTTTCCAGAGGTGAGATTATCTAATCTGCTGGAATATTTGGCTCCTGGAAGAAAATCCATCTTTCTGACATCACCATGGTGGGAGAAGAAGCTGGAGCTGTGTGTAGGCAAGGAGCTGACTAAGCTAGAGGAAGATTAAAGTGGTGAAGAAATGAATTAGGTTTTGTTTCATTAGAAGGATATGCACTATGTGCAACTAGAGGTTCCTTGTTTTGTGGTTTTTTTCTTTCTTCTTGGAGCAGCCAAATCTCTGCTACAACAATTGTACTTTGATTTTTTTCCACATTTTAATGATGGTCTCAGAGCACCCACTGCCATTACTTTAACTTCTACCAGTCAGTACTACTGTGAAAGCAGTGGGCGTAAATCTGACGGGCCAAATATTTCCTTGTCTGCTCTTCAGTCTGTAACTTGAATACTGACACCTACACAACCTGTGTTTCTTTGTGCCTGAGGAGAAAAGAGTTTATAATACCAGATGAAACCACTAGCCCATGCACTGAGTATTGTTCTATCAAATCTGCGTCCTTATCATAAAGAAAAAAGCCTACATATCCCATAATACATCTTGCTGCTTTATTCATATGTCCTGAGACCTCAGATGTAAATATTGAGGTTTTAAAGAGAGGTTCTCAAGTCCAGTAGTATTGGTTGCACCTGCACTTTAGCAAAACCACTGCACTGCACAATATGAGGGATATCCCATGTCCTTCTTCACCCAGTGGGCTCATTGTAGACCCCAGGACAGACTCTGTAGAGATAAGCAAGATGCACTCCCTGTCAACATAAGCCCTGTATGTCAGTGATACTTCACATGTTAATTTAGGCATGTACAGCAGTTCAACATGATATGGGGCATTGCTTTTGCTGCATAAGCATGTGTCCATCCTGCAAGTCCTTGTCTGTTTTATTAAGAAGAGCTTGTGTAAGGAGGCAGCAAGGTTGGTCTGCTGCTGCCAGATCCCTCTGTAGTGTTTTTTTGTTTTTTTTTCCTTCTTCAGCCTTTTCCAGGGCCCTGCAGACTCCTGGTGAATCCCTTCTCCAACAAATCATTAAATTTTCTAAGTGGTAGAGGTCTGAGAGAAGCACTGAAGTTTTGGTGGAATTGGAATTTCCCCTCGTTTCTTATGACTCCTCAGCATTTTCTTCCAGTGTTTAAAAGCAGGGAAAGCAGTAGAGAACAGGAGAAAGAAATGGAGGCTTAAAGTGAAAATTTGAGAATAAAACATTAATAGGTTTGTTCTTTCTGTTGGAAAAAAATACCTTTTACCAAGTACCTTTCTTTAAAGAATGGGAAAAATGATAAAAATATTTATTATGACAGATTTTTCAGTAAGACAACAGAAAGCACAATCGTTTGGAGTGTTTTCAAACAGCTTTATTTTATATGTTTGTATAAATAATACATTTGCCTTTCCCAGCCCCCATTACTAGCAGTAAGAAAATCAACACTTCTGTTTTGGCAGCTAAACCAGCATGTGTGAAGTACCCGTTGCTGCAGTATATTGATGTTAAAAATTCTCCTGGGAATACACTGCACATTTTGTCACCAATCTACCAGGCTCTTGCTTAATGAAAGTTTTAAATTCATGATACTCGTAGTTCAGTCAGTGCAAAGGAAACCATCAATGTGCAAACTCTCACCCTAAAAGCAAGTGGATCTAGATGTCTGACGCTGGGTTTTGTCTGCTTTCTGTAGGATATGGGTCTCTAATTTCATTCCTTGAATATATAATTTAAAATAGTATTTATGTTAGAAGACTGATTGACCTTCTAAGGAGGAAAAATGAACAAAGTGATTTGCAAATCCATTTCTGACTTGCCAAATTAATGTAGTTTACTAAAAGAGCTAATCAAATCCCGTACCCTAAGTGTGGGTTTATAGGCAATAACAGAGTTCTAACAGGGATTAATATATCCAAAACATTTAAAAAATATAATAAAACTGTTTATTGTCACAGCTTGTACTTGCAGAATTTGTTTTTGCATGCACATTCACCTTCACATTGGCACTGTGTGTATGTTTGATAGTTTATTTTTAGCTGTGTGTGCAGGATCCAGGCAAAATCTGTGTTCCATTTTAGAGGTTTAAGGAATTTACAGAGTAAAAGCAAGTCCCTGTTTCAAAGAGTTTTTAAACTGAATAGCCTGTAATGGTCAAGGGCCACAATCTCTAAGAGAAAAATGAAACTCAGCAGAAGTATGCCATTGATCCACTCTTCTCTATCAAGAACCTGGATTATAAAGCATGGGATGTGTCAAGTTTGAACATGGAATTACAGTAGAGTCAGAGTCAGAATTCAAAATTGTCTTGAAAACATAATTCCCCAAAGCACAAGATGATAGTGAGAAGGGGAAACTGCAAGAAGATTCATATGTGTAGGACAACAAACTGCACACTGCTAAAGATTGGGAACAACTGATCAAGGAACTATCCTGTGAAAGGGGCTTTGGGGTAAAGGAAACATCATCCTGGGATTTAAACAGAAGAATAGTCTATAAAACATGAAATAATGTTTCTGCCCAAAGCCTCAGCTAAGTCAAGGTTCATGTGCTTAGCTACTGTGAAGTCATGGGAAAATTAGACACTGCACAAAGGGGAGCGACAAAAATGATCAGAAGTCTGAAAAACATGCTCATGATGAAAAGTTAGATGTATTATGATTGTTTAGAGAAGTTTGAAAGGGGAGTTTTGTAGGTCTTCAAAGACATAAAAGGCTATTGTAAATATGAAGGAAACAGTCTATTCTCTGTGGGAGGTTAGGGAAAGACACACCAATCTGGAACTGTAGCAAGAAAAAGGTTTAGGTACAGGGGCAAAAATCATATCTTCAGGTAATAAAAATAAAGGAGTGAAATTGATTGCCTGTGGACTTTATGGACTGTCCAGTTCTGAGGACATATAGGAACAGACTAATTTTTCCCTCAGGTTACAGAAAGGAAAGTTGAAAAATGAAAGGTTTTTTCTTTCCTGGGTAAAACTGAGCTATTAATGGTCTGTGGATTCGTTACTTTTCTAAGAGCTGTTCTGGGCTGATGTTCTCCTAGTCTAAGTTGTCCAGTTTGTATGAACTCATTCTAGTAGGCAGAGGAAGGATGCCATCATAGAAAACTGGAGCACAGCTGCTCCTGGTCACAGCAACTTTTCATGGTACAGATGTGGGAACTTTAGCTGTTGTCACTGTTGGACTGGCTGGAATTTCTCTCCGTATTCCTTACTTGTGGAGCAAATAACATGGACGTGACTTGCAGAGCAGTGACCTAAACCCCACAGATTTGAATTATAGTTGTTCTTTCTGGGTTTTTTTCCAGGGAGAGAGAGGCCTGGATGGGTTCCCTGGAAAGCCAGGTGTGGAGGGGAAGCAGGTACGTCACAAATACTCAACAACTGGAAGCATTTGTTTGGAAAGAGTGGAAGTTGACTCTAAAACTGAGACTTATCCTGGGTGGCTGCCAAGTCATGGCAGGACCCCACTGCATCCATGTTCTAAGGAACTTTGTTGGTACAGTTTTATTTTTGTTTGTTTTTGTTTTAGAAACTATAATACAATATATATTTAAAGGAAATGCTGATCCTTTCAACTTGATAGGTTAAATGTTTGTCTTAATTTTCATTAAATACATAAGAAAACACACATAAAAGTTCAGCTGTTTAAGCCTGATTTTTATGACCTTTTCTTTTTCCTCCCACAACATGAAAGGAAGAGGACTGGATTTAATATATTTGGTTTGTTTTCAATCAGAAAGACTTGAAACTATTTACACATTTTAAGACAAGAAGAAACCAAAAAATTGTCTAAAAGATCAGTACATTCCTGCTGATCAGACATAATGCTTTGTCTAAAACCCGCTATCTGTAGATCCCACAAGACTGTTTTCGTTACTCAGAGTATGATACCTAATGAGAGGCATCCTTTTCTCTCAAGGATCTTCTGGTCTAAATAAGAAAGGACAGAGTAAGAAGCAGAGGTTAGAAATGATTTCCAAAAATGCATCTAATTATTGCCACCCTTGAGCCTGAAGCCTCCAGGCTGCTGCATCTGCTTCCTGCTCTGTTCTTTAGTCACAGTTTACCCTGGATGGAGAAATATGTGTCTAGTTAGCTTTTATCACTATCCTTATAAGATGGAAATGTTTTTTGTTTCTACAAACAGCACTGGAATTCACAATGAGCTGTGTTCACTATGCCCATTACACTGCTTACAGAACTGGTTTCTACTTGCAGCAAATGTAGATAGAGTGGGAAATTGCAAAGGGACGTGAAGATCGATCCTCATTGTCAACTACTTCAGAGGAACAATTTTCCCAAGTGAAACCCTGTTAGAGAAGATGGGTTTTCTGAAGCTTTTTTCTTTTTTCATGTCTAGACACCTAGGAGTGGGCAAATTTTCATGTGTGAATTTTATACTAACTTTTGCATTTGACACTGATATAGTCACTGAGCTGCAATTCTTTTGAACCAGCTGAAATTGGAGTGGTGTTATCATGGCTGTGGCATCTCCATTGTTATGCTCTTTCCTCTCTATGCAGCAGAGCCGAAGCAGCCTCGTGTGTTCTGTTAGCTCCTATCCCAGGGCAGTGGGACATCATTCTGTGTGCTGCCAATATCTGAAGCCTTATGTTTTTCCTGTACTTCAAAAACAAAGAGTTTTCTCTCCATTTTACCTGTTTACAGGGCCCTGCTGGCAACCCCGGCCCTCCCGGTGCTAGTGGGACCAAAGGAGAAAAGGTAAGTTGACATGGGATAACAGGAAGGGTTTGGAAACACAGTTGTTAGTTCTTACTGGAAATATCTGGGCTGTTGGGTTAATATTTACCTCATTTGTGTGTTATTAAGTTTATATATATTTAAATATTTAACTTTTCTGATATGGGCACAAGCAAGTGTTAAAGAGTCTGGTTGTAGCTCCAGTGGTCTTAGTTTAACCCTTATAGTGGGAGTAGAAGGAAATATAGTGTATTTTGGGTCAGAAAATCTTCCTCAGCTAAGAAATGTGGGTGGCAATGTCAGTATGTTTGTGTAGAAGCTGGTTTTCTGACACAGGCGATGTAGAATTGACTCAGAAAGTGCCAATAAAATGACTCGGAGCCTCTTACCTGCAAAATAATTATTCACTGCTCTCAGCAGCAATTTTGACCTTGTTGTTTTAGAGTTGTTAGAGCTTTCAGGGTAGCCTTACGTTTCCCTCTCTGTTAGAGATGATGTTGTGATTTTGATATTTCCGACAGGCCTTTGCCATGAGTGGAAAGGCATGACCGGTTCTGGATTTCTTTCTCTCTTTCTCCTCCAGATAAGGCAATGAGCCTTATCCAAGAATGCAGAGATTGGAAGAAATTCTCTCTGTTCTCTCTGCAGTAACAATCAGTCTTGAGTTCATAACACTTCATCCATATCTCTGAAGCGGCCGCATTTGGTGCTTTCAAAAGATATTTTGCTCCTTGGTCAAATACTTTCAGAAGGATCGATGTGTGTCTCTTCAGCACTTCTTCAGTATGGGCTTTTTTTAGAATAGGCCAGTTTGGATGGGACCCTAAGCAACCTGATGTAGTGGGTGACATCCCTGCCCAAGGCAGGGGGTTTGGAACTAGATATTCTGGACAGGCTGGATTGACAGGCCAAGGCATGAGGTTCAGTAAGGGAAAGGGGCAGGTTCTGCACTTGGGTCACAACATCCCCCTGCAGTACCCCAGGCTGGGGCAGAGTGGCTGGAAAGATGCCTGGTGGGAAAGGACCCTGGGTATACTGGTTGAGTGTGCCTGAATGTGAGGCAGTGTGTGCCCAGGTGGGCAAAAAGGCCAATGACATCCTGGCTTGTATCTGCAATAGTGTGGCCAGCAGGAGCAGAGCAGTGATTGTCCCTCTGTGCTGGCCACTGGTGAGGCCACACCTCAAATCCTGTGTCCCACATGACAAGAAAGAGTGTGTCTAGAGGACAACAGGGCTGGGAGGGGGTCTAGAGAGTAAGTCATATGAGGAGCATCTGAGGGAGCTGGAGTTGTGTAGTCTGGAGAAAAGGAGGCTCAGGAGGGACCTTGTCACTCTCTACAGTTACCTAACAGGAGGTTGTACCCAGGTGGGGGGGCATTCTCTTCTCCCAGTCAACAAGTAACAGGACAAGAAGAAATGGCCTCAAGCTGCACCAGGAGAGGTTCAGATTGGACATGAGGAAGAATTTGTTCAGTGAAAGGGTGGATGAACATTGGAATGGGCTTCCCAGGGAGATGGTGGAGTCAACATCTCTGGAGGTGTTCAAGAAATGATGGAACATTACACTTAGTGCTGTGGTTTAGGTGACATGGTGGGGTTCAGTCAAAGGTTGGACTCGATGATCTTTTCCAGTAATTCTATATTTAAGGTCCTTTCCAACCCAAACCATTCTATGACTCTATGAATAAATAACAAATGGTAATTGAGCTTGTCTTAAGAGAAAAGAATCTGAAAGACAGCTGGGTCATTCAGAGACCTACATGAGTAATGAATAAATAGAGTGTGGGAGGAAGCTAAGTGACAAATTTAGCACCAGTCTGTACCTAAAGTAAAGAATATACCTTCTCAATGTATAGTCTTAAAGCATGATATATGGTGGACATTGCTGGAGAAAAATGGACTGGAACAAATTGGTAGCCTATATGGCAATAAATCATGGGAAAAGAGTGTAGCATCTCAGCGTCCTGCAAACACTATAATATGATTTGCTCTGTAAAATGACTTGGGGAAAGTTCTTACTTCTTTTGCAAAGTTATTTTGGTCATTAACAAACAAAAGCATTTTGATCACCTAAATATCCACCCTCTTGTGGATCTGGTGGGGGGTCTAAGCATCAAACAGGTTTATTTTTGTGGTATGTGGACATCAAATGTAAGATTTTTGAAGCACAAATCTAATGTTACAGCGTATCTAGTGCATCATTCATTTTAAGTCACTAAGTGTCATAAAATCAATGTAAAACATCACAATAATACAGACTACAACCAGTTCCTGCATGTACTCATCTGCAGAGCAGAGGAAGCAGAGTTAATTGAGATTGGTATTGAAAATAAGAATGTGCAACAGCTGGTGGAAAATATGCTCAGAGGTTTGCTTTTGTTTTGCGTTATATTATGTATTGTGCCATGTAGTGTTCTGTTCTGTGTTATATTTTTAATTTTTTTTGTGTTGTCCTGCAGGGTGAACCAGGACTTCCAGGATTGCCTGGCACTTCAGTAAGGATTTTTTCTTTTTTTTTTTTTTCAGCTTTCTCAAACTTTATTGCATGAGAAGAAAAGGTGGAAGTGGGGAGGTGGGGGGATCTTACTGAGAGATGTTCTTAAATATTTGCGGTTTGGTTGTTTTGTTTTTTGAGAGATGTTCTTAAATATTTATGGTTTGGTTGTTTTGTTTTGGTATTTTTTTCCAAAAAAAGCTGCAGCTTTAGGCAGTGAAGATTTTTGAGGAAGGGAAGTGATAGGTTCCAACAAGGAGATGCTCTGCCAAAATTTTGGGATATTGTGAAGTGGAAATATCAGGTCTTGAAGAGGCAATGAAAGCTTTCCTTAGCTGCATTAGACAGAGCAATACTGTGATGGGACTGTGTGGTTTCTGACAGTTTTTGAGTGGCCTTTAGTATACAGAGCCTATGAAAGTTATAAAAGGAAATGAAATTTCAGAATTGAGTTGAATAACTGAGTGCCTTTGACATAGACTGAGTGTGACAGTTGAGGCAGGAGAAGAAAAAGGTGATTTCTAATGAGGGTGAATAATCTTTCCTTGGCTTACATCTGAAAATGTCCTGGTGGAATATAAAACAGCCAGGACCTGATGTGCTGAAATCAGAGAAGTAGAGATGAAAAAACTGAGAAAACAGGAGAGTGGTATTCATCATTCCCGTGGCACTAGGTTAACATCCTTTGTGCATCCCTCCCTCTGCCTCCAGCAGTGCCTTCACTGATGCCAAAGACATCACTGACAGGCAGGTAAGGATGTCCTGAGAACAGTATTGTCTGTATGAAGAGGTCATCTCCAAGCGAATGACAAAAGAACATTTACAACAAAGTATGCAGAGGAGAGGTCTAGAACTGAGTTCTGCATGGGCTGGTAACAAAGCAGTTAGGGTGTATCCCTCTTACTTGCCAAAAAAAAAATAGGATTAAAATGAGGAAAAAGCACTCTTGGACTATAGGTTCTAAAGAATAAGAATGAGAAGCTCCCTGGTAATCATGGGAAAGGCTGCAGGCAATTACCTTACTCAGAATGTGGTAGAAAGTGAAAGAATGAATTAAACTATTAAAAAAATAGTCCTGTTTGGGTAAGAATGTTTTACTGTTCCTGCATAAATGTGATATTAATGATGTGACAGGAGTTGCCAATAAATTTTGAAAGATGTGTGTAAAACCCCCAAATTAGCCTAAAGCACCAGAAGGTGGGTGCAAAAGAGGCACGGCATATCTCAAGCCAGTCTGCTGGTTATGTGATGCTTTCTGCATTCAATTGATCTTCATAATTTAGGGTAAAACAAGTTCTGGGGAATTTACTAACTTGTTTAAATGATGAGATAATGAATTAAGTTCTTACTGTTTGTACAGCTACACAAATCACTTCATAGGTAACTGTGTCAATAGGTAACTTGTGTCAGCCTGAGTGGTTTAAATAGAAAGCATCCACAGCCTGCAACAGGATTTGAGGAGCTGTAGGAGGTTTTGTGCAACTCAGAGGAATATAAAGGGGACAAAAATACCCCGTGGAGGACCATCGTACCTCTGGCACCTTGTCTTTACTTTTTTTATCCTTTGACTCTGCATTTCTATTGCAGGTGCATATTGAAGGCCTAAAAGGAGAGCAAGTAAGAGAGATTCAATATCTATTCTTTCATTGCAAAGATATTTTAATGTAATACTGTTGCCTGTAAGGTTAGATTTTTCTTTAAAATAATACTGTCAAAGGAAGGTGGATGGAAGCATTATCAGGTCATCAAGAAATACGTGTTTCTATTTAGAGCAGAGAAAATAAGGATTTTTTCTGGGCAATGTCCTTTTCAGATGTAGTGAATCTAACGTGAATGAGAAGTATAAATTGTAGAGTCAGCTATGCAATTATTTAATAACAGGGAAGTGTTAACATTAAAGTTAAACTGTATTTGAGTTTTATGCCTAGTTTGTCTCTGAACCTGGGCGCTCAAATAGGGGGGACATACCCATTACTTCAGTCTGTTAGTCCTATGTATTAAAGAAATAAATTTTGATTTTGAGTTGGTAAGTGCATAACTTGCATTTAACTGTTACTTAATAGAATGATATGCATCATATAATTGTTAATTTAAGGCCCTTCAGAGCTGTGCTGGCTTGGGGGAAATGCTCATGGAAGATGCTTGTGCAAGAATTGCTCTTTTCCGCCACCAAACCCCAACCTAGAGTGCTTTACTGGAATATCCAGGATATCCCAGTGCCTTTGGTAGGGGTATTGCCTTTGAAAAACAAAGAGCCAGTTATGGATAAGTGCCTGATGAGTGTGGGTGGACCGGTCTCTGTGCAGTCTAATGAGTGCTGATAACTCAAGTAGCTGGAGGATTAAGGAGAAAAACACCTGGTCTCCGCACTGGTTTTTCAGACCTATGGGGAAAGGGGTTATATAGTTCCTGTAAAGACAGACAACATGACTAATGTGCCTGTCACGTTTTCTTAAAGATACTTTAACACTTCCTTTTTTTTTTTTAAATCTCCAAACATTTCTGTAGGGAAAGCCTGGGCCACAAGGACCACAAGGCCAGCCTGGACTTCCTGGACCTCCAGTAAGTTGTTTCACTGTTTGCAACTCCAAAAGCTGAAACTGAGACTGCAAAATCTTATACATTATTCTGGCACCAAGATGTTTAAACAGTGCCCATAGCCTCCAATTTTCTTCATTTCTTAGAGGAGGTGTCCTGCTGTGGACGGCCACTCTGAACACAGGGAGGTGGCACCTAGGACATGGGCACACTTTGCCTCAAGGCTGTTGTCATGCAGAACCTCATTGTTTTTCTATTTCTAATGTCCTGAAGAGCTGTGTGGGCATTCATCACATCTCAGAGAGGCACTCACTGATAACTTGTGAGCTGTCATGTCATGAAGGTCAGGGAACAGTTGCTGTCAAAGGCATTGGTGTTATGCCACAAGATCCTGGCTAAAATACTGTGTGGATGAAACCTAAGAATTAGGTACATGTATTTATGTTTCAACATGATTTTTGCAACAATTTACACATGCCAACATTTTTAATTTCAAGTTAAATTGCAGCTTATTCTTGTTATATTTTAGGACTCAGCTCTGCAGGACATCTCATTTCAGATTGTCATTCTGCCTCATTTGCAAACACTTTGTTTCCTCTCTTGAATTGTTTGTTGTGTTTCACTATTGATTGGCTTTTGTAAAATTGATGACTTTGTGAAGATGTGTTACTAAGGTAAATCTTGTTTGAATTACATAATTTAAACATAGTTGTGTGCTCTGTATTTAATCAGAGCATTGTCACTTCTATCTTGTTTTCTCATTCTTTTCTGCTCAAAGGACCACATAAGCATCAGGTAAGAGTTGTCTAACTAGCCACATAATAATGGTAGCAACAAAACAGCTAGGAAATTGTTATATAGTTCATTAGTTTGTCTTACTCAACTTTCTAAAACTTTTCACTTTTAAAGGGAGAGCCTGGTCTGGAAGGCAAGCCTGGAGTCCCTGGTTTGCCAGGTCAGAGGGTGAGTTGTGGTGGTTTTTTTTTAATTTAATCTGAGTCTTAAGAGGCTGGGGACAGCTTTGTTCAATAAGGTTTGCTGTTTTCATCCACTTCACATCTACTTTTCTGCTTATTGAAGGATCCTGGATGCCCAGATCCTTTCCTATCTTCCTTTTTTATGGTCCAGCAACTTTCAGTATCTCTTGGAGTCCACAGGTTCTATGCAGTGCAGTTTCTTTCCTTCTATGTACTCTTCTGTATTTATATCTGCTCTATACTGCCAAGAGGATTCTTGATATGACTCTGTGTAGGACCACTAGTAATGTGGTCAGAATAACAGTTCAGAGAACTTTTTGTTGTCCTGAAAGTCGAATTAAGTGCAAAGACATTTGCAATACTTATTATTTTCTATTCTGTTTGGTCTGTACTCAAGGACAAGGTCCCACAAAACGGTAGGTGGTGCACCGTTCTCCACCAGGAACTTAGTTTTCCCATGTATGAAAAAATAATGGATTTTCTCTGACATAGAATTATGCCTTCAAACATTTAAGCACTGCTAAAAAGAAAATTTCATACTGGGCCTGATGTTAATGTATTTGTGCTCTGAACCTGACTTTCCTTGCTTCAGCCCATTCATATGAAGAACATCTCACTAGACAACAGATAAGAGTGGAAGTGGGATACCTGCTTAGCCTTTGTGGAGGCAGTGACATCGGTGACAGTAGTGCTGTTTGATGGGTCAATTTTTGAAGCAGGCACAGAGTCTTGATCAAAGCTTATTCCTTAAAGGAGATCATGGGGGTTGCCTGCAATGTTTTGCACTTGTGTCAGCACCAGTGCTGACAACAGATGGAGTGTGAGCACTACCTTTGAGTGTGGGGGGATGATGGGCAAAGGACAGTACACAGAAGGAATATATTTCATGCTAAGTGATTTTCTACAGACTTTTTGTTGGATTGCATCTATTAAATTGAGCTGTAAGCATGACTTTTAAGAATCTTCACCTTAGAAAGATGGTGCATGCAGTCTTGTGTCAGCACCTCAGTGGAAAAGGGCATTTGCTTACTTTCTTGTACTTTGCCAGTCCTTAGAAAATACCACTTTAGCAAATCACTGTGCAGTGCTTTACTCATTAGTTGGTAAGTTCAGAATTGTCCTGGTTTTAAAGCCTGCTGTAAAACTGTTTCTTGAATAAGATTAATCGAGCATATTAGCTGGGTAAAGGACAGTGATCCGTCAGGATCTGCAACAGGACAGAAAATGCTGCTGCTAATGATCATTTGATTACAGATGTCATTTGATCTGTACTGTCTTTGAATTTTTCCCTAGACTCTGTTGTGTCTAGCTAGTTAGACTTCTCCTAGGGGTCTTTATTAGTCACCAGACATCTTAGGTGAATAGATATATATTTTTTTAATTAAAGGCCATTATTTAGTGATTTAAAACCAAAGTGAGATGAATCAAGGTCCTGGGCTTGGTGGATCCACACAGATCCTGTTTGGGTGTTCAATCTGTTCAGGTTCCAACCTGAACCAAGCAAATGGGCTGTGTTCATTTTATTAGTCAGCTGCTTCCAAGTGGCTGGCACTTGATGTCTGCATTTTGACAATGTTAATCTCACATTAAGAGCACACTGTGGGAAGAAAGATGCTTTGCTGTTCTCATGTGTCCTGTAAAACCTATGAGTGGCAGGCAATACTATCTTGATTTTATTAAAACTGAAAAATAAGTAGAACCCTGAGAGACTGGTTTCGTTTTAGGGTGGTTTTGTGCATTTGTTTTTTTCCCCTCTTCCTATCCTCCTCTTTCTTCTGTGAAATTGAAGAGGATTGAAGTACTTTGATTCTGCTCTTAAGTATTTAATACCTGACCTACTGAAGTATTTGTTGGAAATAAACCAACTTCTTTTCTTGATAGACACAAAAGGTGCAGAAGTATGACGTGCTCCTGGAAAGGATGCAGATCTTTGGGCAATCCAGCCTAAACATAGGGTTCTTCTGAAGTGTACTCAATAACTTGAATTTCAAGAATTTGCCTCCTATTTTGAATGATACAAGTTCATTCAAGTGATTGAAATTTCAGAAGGAAACCAAGAGAAAACATTTATCCTGTGGCAGTACTTCCCACATAGGCATGAGGCAGGAGCTATCTAGACTGCTTTGAGTTTGATGTGCTGGACTGGATCTTAGTTTTATAAAGTTGTATTGTCAAAGTTTTTCCAAGCTCAAAGTACAATCAGCACAAAACAAAACAAAAAAAATGCAGGAGCCTCATAGGGTAGTAAGAATAGTCTCATGAAAAGAAAATTAATGAAGAATGTCTTTATAAAATAATAATCTTTGATGAATGTCCTCCATGTTTAAAACTCTGATGTTCATGAGTCAGGAAGATATGTAAAAATAATAATTCCCCTTTTTTTGAATTACTTCATGCTCGAAATAATTTATGCGAAGGATAGAATGAGAGTGAGTTGGATGTAAAAACAGAAGTAACTCAGAAAATTATATTGCAAGATCCTTTTTTTGAGAGCTAATTGCAAAGTTTGGTGTCAGGGTCTGTCAGTTTGGAGGCAGGAGGACCGAGCACAGCTCCAGGAGCAAGTCACAAAGGGGAGCTCCCTGCACCTTTAATTCAGCTGTTATGTTTCAGCAGGTTTTCATGTACATGTGTCCACATCCCCTGAATGTTTATTCCTGAAATGAGAACACCACAAAAAGCTTAACAGACTTTTCCTGTCTCATTACAAGTAGGTTACAAAGCTTTGAGTCTCAGTAGGTGCTACATATTTGGTTTAGCATAGAGCCTAAGGGATCCTACTAAAATGGGGGACTACTATAAGGTTCCAGGCACACCCTTCACCCAGAGAAGTGTTAAGAGCACTTTTCAGTGCTCTTAAGGGTATCCCTGGAAGGGGGTATCCCTGTTGGCTGTTATGGGAGAGATAAAGCTAACAGATCTCTGGAGGACTGCTGAGCTGTTCATGAGTTTGATGGTGGGACAGAAATACATGTATTTGACTCTCCGTTTTTGACCCTTCTCTCTTCTAAGTGGGTTGTTGCATATGATGTTCCTGTTCAGGCCAGTCACAAATTGAATTTGGCGTCAACACTTTCAACTCTTATTTCTTTGCGTATGAGCTCCCCTTGATTTGAACCACCTTAGACTCACGGGGTCCAAGGGAAGGAGATTGTTCATTGGTAACTCCAAGGGGAGACGTGTAAATAATCTAGGAGGGAGAAAGGAGAATAAGTTTGCCCAGTAAATTAGGCAGACTTTTTGGAAGGAGCCAGTCCCAAGGTGCAGTTTCTGTTGATGTCCAGAAGTCCTTATAACCCTTTATTTTCCCACAACAACCCAAATAATCACCCATAATCTGGCCAACCCTGTTTGTATTTTCATCCTCAAACTACTTGGATACTCCCACTTCAAAATTTGCTGTTGTTATCTAATGCGTGCGAAGACTGCAAAAGGCTGGTGCCTTCAGGGAGATCAAACATTGATTAACACTGCTGGATTTCTTCTGGCTTCTCTAGTAACGTAGAGGTAAAAAGACAGGACTGAAGCAGGTAATCCTAAAACACATCTAGGTTACAGAGGAAACATATTTGGCATTTGTGCTAGGAGTCATAGTTGTTCACAATTAATGATGTTTCCCATAAACTTGATGCCAAATCCACCTCTGTTCTTGGGACCAAACTCCAGAGAAAAACATGCTAAGAAAATATATTTGGCCATTCCGGCTATTGGGACAGCAAGATGGGAAACAGTTTTGGGCCATGATACCTTTCAAAATTTGCCCTGTAGCACAGTGGAGACAATATTTTTCCTGTCTTCTGTCTAGTAGATACCTTTCTGATTGATGATTGTGTTCATACCTATTTGTGAGTGTTTGAAATGCTCAGATGGCATTACCTGCCTTGACAAAGTTCAGCTGTGCAGAAATCAAAATGTAAGCAAGTTAATAAAACGAAGGAAAAAGGGATTGATGGTGTAGATTAAATCCAAAATGAAGCAGTAATTGCCAGTGAGGTAAATACATCCATTTCCAATAAAACATATTTTAACTGTGCTGTTGTTCAAATTGCTGATGAAGGCAAATAGCATATATCATGTAGTTGAAGGATGCACATTCTTAAACACTTAGCAGATTCTAACTCTATAGGTAACAGAGTGTAATTGCTGGGTTTCTCTGTTGTATTATTAGGCAATGTGACATTTCACTGAGCTTTGCTCTCATAGGTACAATTTCTCCCAGCAAGTATTTCAGTCCTTCATAGACAGACTGTAACGTCATGAAGCAAATCTGCTGTAGTTTGACTTTGGCTAACATCTGAGTGGCTCAAATGTTCCCTTTCCAATGGGAAACCACTCTGTCTCCCTGGCAGTATAATTATATGCAGGGATAATTATAATATAATTATATATAAGGGATTTCTCAGTGTTTAAAAAAGCACTAGAGTTTCTCAGCATTATACCCAAGGAAAGAATAAAAGTCTCCCCTTGCGTCTCTCATTGCTGCCATGGATTGGTGTGCCCAGGTAACAGCACGGAAAGAGAGCAGTTGGTTGGTGGGACGGGAAGGAACCAGTTACACTGTGTTGTGTGTTGGCCTCAGTGTTGTAACTGTGGAACCAGCCACCTTGACGTGCAGCTCCCACGCTGACAGGGAGCTGGAGTCTGTGTGCAAGGATGCTCATCTCCCATCTGTGGCTCCACACACCACATCCTGTATGCTCTATTTGAAAGATTATTTATTTATTTAAATTAGTTTCCTACCAATGTCCTTTGCATGGTCATCTTGGCAGTTGGCAAAATGAGCCTCTTTAACTAGGAAATGTATGTTGAATCATGCAATGGTGTGAGTTCTTAAAGTTAAAATGGGCCTTTTTTTTTTGTTTGACAAGAAGAGAAATGATAGATATTGGAAAAGTAGAAGGAACATTCATGAATAGTGGATGTGTTTGAGTGTATAATACACATTTTTGTTGGTATTAGAGTTATGGAAATGATTACAAACTGCTTCTGATATCCAAGAACCCTATAATCACTCCTTTAGTTTTCTTGTTAAATTCTGCATATGACTGCTGATTTTTATTGAAGTTTCTTGGAGTTTTCTTATTAGAAAAATAGTTGAAAGATCAGATTTAGACACACCAGCTAATTTATCTCAGTCAATACCAAGGAAAATATGACAAAAACTTTTGTTTATGGCATTTTAGCTTTTTCATTCATTTAAGTCAGCAGGAAGCTCTTTCACAGGATTTCACAGATTATTCTTAGTTAGAAGGGACCCACAAGGATTATTGAGTTCAGCTCTGAAGAGAATGACCTATACAGGGATTGAACCCATAATTTTGGTGCTATTACTAACATGCTCTAACCAAATGGTGTCTGTTGCCTTCATTTCTAGCTGTTGTGTTTTGTGTACCCACATTATGGTGATTTACCAGTTTGGAGGTGGAAGACTTTGGAAAGGAAAGCCAATATCAATCTTTGCTGTCTAACATCTTCTCCTCTGTTGAATGTGCAGGGTAAAAAGGGAGAACCAGGATTCCCAGGAATCAATGGTCTGATCGGCCCTCAGGTAAGTGATGATTTCTTAATTTTCATAATATGTGGGAAAACAGATTTTTTGGCAACAGGTGACTTGGAACCACAGTGCAGGCTGTGTCACCTTCTTCTCTTCTGCACTATCTTTGAAGCAGGTGTTTTTCCTTTAGGAGCCAGATTAATTTATCCTGTTGGGATTGTCAGGAGTCTGTTTGGCAGCAATTACTTTTACCTTCCACAGTTTTTCAGCATCTTTGAACAGGGACATAAGGAAGTTTCTTTTATGTAATTTCGCTGTTGCTTGTGCATAGAGCAGCATCAGTCCAGAGGGAAAGCACTGATTAGTGTTTTGTAATATTTAGGATAGTGTCTTAGCTAATTGTTGGCTGTGTGAATTGGCAATTGCAGACAGACCTCCTGTGCTGAAGCAAGAGTCTTGAGGGAAGAAGCAGTTTAAATGTATTTACTATTCAAAAAGCACACTTTGAGCTGGTCTTGTGGCTTTTGACACTCACATTTCTACTTGTTATAGAGGAGTAAGTGTTGGCTTATCGAAAAAGATAAGAGACGGGCTTAAAACTTAATGTTTATTCTCCCTGTGAAGAAGGGGGATGTCTTAAGTTAATGTCCCCTTAGCTCCTTTGTTTTAAAGCTTTTAGCAAGTTAATGCTTCAAATTGCACCATCTGTGCAACATCATGAGGGGAAAATAGTACTGTGTGTGTTAAGAACCATCAGAAAGGATTTGGCTTCACCTTAGACCTGCCCTGTATTACAATAACACTGACACTTGCCTCTGGCTTGGTTTCTTGATCACTTTCAAGATGAATTCAGCTGACCTGAGTCACTTTGTAAGGTCAACCCTGCAACAAGAAAAATATCTGTGGAAATGTCCTCCAACAGGAGAGACAAAACCTCACATTGACCTGACCACTCAGGATAAGACTGAGCATTTAATTCCTTCCCTTTTCAGTGATAAATTAACAAACTGGGCTTTGGCTTTGGGATTCTGTTTCAATAATTGGTAAAGTTTTGGGCAAGAGTGGCAAGCCTCCATTGCTGCAGCTGTTGGTGATGTATTGCAACAAACAGCTCAGTGCTGGGCAGCAGATACTGATTGTTCATCTATTTCCACTGGCAAGCTCTGCCCGTGTAACCAGGAGAAACAACCTAGAAATGGTTTGTGTGGCAGACGTTTTGTAATGAGCTGTTCACATGTCTGTGGAGAATGTTAGAGAGGCAGTCCAAGGGCTTGTGACCCTGTGCAGGTGAAGTCCCTTGTGTCCAGCTGGGAACCTTGCCCTGCAAAACACCACTTGATACTGGTTTACATATTTTAAGATTTTTTTTTTCCCCTTTGGTACACTATTCAGTTTGCAAGTGTTTCAGCAGTGGCCTTCAAGGGGAATGAAGACAGTGTTTCTAATGGATTGAAAAGATTTTAGAATCACAGAATATTCTGAGTTGGAAGGAACATACAAACATCATTGAACCCAATTCTTAGCCCTGCACAGGACATCCCCAAAAATCACACCATGTGCCTGCAAGCATTGTCAAAATGCTTCTTGAACTCTTGAATCTAACCCCCTGCTTTTGAGGAGTTTGATTTTGTTTTCTTTGGTTGGTTGTTTTTTGTGCCTTTTTTTTCCCATTGGATAACAACAAAAGGTCCCCTCAAGTCTTCTGAAACATTGGAAGAGGATTTTCCTTCATTTTGGACGAAGATTTTTATCCATGTATTTTTTCTACAATACCTGACAGTTTCCATCTGAATAATGTCACACTTTCTCAGCTCAAGTTCCCTGCAAATTAAATATATATATGCATGTGTTAGTAATTTTATAAATGTATCTGAGACAATTGCTGACATAGCATTAGGTAATTTTCCTCTCTCCACAAGCTAAATAAAGCTAGCAGATTTTAGGTTAATTAAAACTACACAGAATGCTAGTCCCATTGAGAGATGCTTAAATTGACTCTTCCTCCAAGCTAACTGCAAGAAGGGAAAAATATTGTTCATATCCCTGCAGTGGCACTCTGTTCTGGACATATTGCTGCAAATTTTCATATTTCTATTCAGAAAAAATGCTTACATTCAGTTTGTGACAAAACTACTTTTCAGCTTAATAGCACTTTTTGTGACATTAGTTTTTTAAAGCATTCTATCAGCATTTTTTTTTCTTAATTAGACTATGCCCCAAAAATACCCAGGAAGAAAAGTGGTTTTCCTTATACTGTAGTTACATGGATATTTATTTAAGTTATGTATGGAAGTCTGTGTCAGCTGTTCCTGTGCTGTCTCCATGGCATTGAGGGCCAAATGATTAGAATTGGCCATACAGGAAGTAGTTTAGGACACAAAAATAGTCTCCCTTTCCTCTGTTGTTTTAAATATAAATATACTTTTGTTTTTTCACCTGATTACCCCTATTGATATCTGTATGGGCAAAAGGAAGGAGTGGATAGAGGAGCTTTAGAAAGCACATTGTTGCTGAAGGACATAGAAAAGGTCATTTGAAGTTATTATCAAGAAGTTATCATGAAAAATAGCTGCAATCATGCTCTATCCAACTGAGAAGCCCAGAAGATCTGGCAGCTGTGCAAGGGAACTGACCTGAGGGCTACTCCTGTGGGTGCCTTCCAACTCAGGTTATTCCATGATTCTGTGATCCAGTGATGAACCAGAGTTGAGATGAGTCAATCTGACTCTCAAAGACCATTTGAGAGGTAATTTAAATGTCAAACCCTGAAGCAGCACCTAAGAAGCAATTTCTCAGCGAGCCTTATATTGGGGGATGTTTTGTGACAATAGGGTAGCCCTAGCTTTGTCTCTTTCCTTGCACACACCAACTCAAACTAAATTTTAAGCAAAAATAATTTTAAATATTAGTTTTCCTTCCAAATCAAATGTGATGAACCTGTTCCCATTTTTATTTGCTCCATGTTGTCTAGTCAGCACTCCCAAAAATATGCATTTATTTTCCAGTGACCTTTAGAAACAGTGCATCTTCTAACATCATTAAGCCATGGAATAGACACCCTGGGTAGCTTTTCATCTCTGGACGTGAATGATTTTCTGGCAGCAAGGACACAGACATCTGAACTCATATTATGTTTATGTTATTATTTATTTGTGCTATTTTAGTGTCCAGGAACCTTAATCATGGGCCAAACTTCCATTGCAGTAGGCCGTTCAAATGAAGACTGAAAAATGAACATTTCTCTAAAGAGCTCTCAGCTGAAATAGATGGGTGGGTTCCAAGCATGGGAAAACAGGCTGTCCATTTCTGCAGGGTCACCTGAGACCTTGGCACATCTTGTCTATCCCCTCATCTGGTGACAGAAAGAGTTCAGGGAAGGGCTGAAGGCAGTTGATGAGGTACTTTTGCAAATGATTTTCTAGGCATGAGGGGTATCATGAGGAGGAAGAAGACCTGCAGGCAGGCAGAGCACACTGAGAGAGTCATGAGGGCTGCGCTTGCAGGCTCAGCAGGGAGGGGAGAAGATGCCCCAGTGCTTATTGAGAGCTCAGACACTCTGAGCTGTATCACAGAATTACCCGGGCTGGGGTTCAGCTCCAAATGCAAGGCCTTGTTGGGTTAAAAATGGCAATGCAGGTCTCTGCTCCTGTTGAGGAAGATCTAGTCATTAGTGGATATTATCAGTGGAGCCTGAAGCTCTCCTAAAACAGGCACCTACAAATGGTCCACTGAGCCACTCCTGAGAATCCCTGAGCTGAGCGGGTACACTCTGGATCCCTGTGAGACAGCAGAACAAGTCAAAACGCTTTGAGATTTAAAGAAAAATGTCATACCTCACCCTTGCAGTATTTCTGGGCTGTTATTGAGGTTTGCCTTATGCTAGATAACCTGGTGGTGTAAGTATGATCTGAGAGGAAGACCAGTACAAGCTGTACCTATTGCAGTCATGGCTGGCAGTAATTTAATTAGTATAGACTTGTCTGTAGGGTGTGAGCTCAACCCCAGCTTTTCTTAAGTAATTCAGGAAATAAATGATCTCCTCTGAACTGCATAGTGTCCTTAATGTCCTTTTTGTAATGCAAGTTAATACTGCAAAATGTAAGAAATGGATATGGGCCCCAGCTGCAAAGCTCAATTGAATTCAAACTTTGCCAGTGCTGCTTGAAATTGGAAGATATTGCTCAGAGCTATCCTTAATAAGAACTATATCTTTAAAATAAATAAATAAAAAGTCTTCACCTGTGCAGATTACGAATAACATTGAAACAAAAGATATTAAAGGAGGGGGTTTTTGTTGTTTTTCTCATTTGCTGCACTGACTCAAGCAAACATACAGGGAAATAAATCTTCCTCTGTAGACAAAAGAGATCATGTCCATAGCTTACACTAAGTGACAAAATTAAACAAATGCTGCCTTTCACTGGAAGCAGGAAACTCTCCTGGAGAGTCTACTACGTACAAAGTCAACTTTATTTAGTACTTTTACAGAGCTGCAAAAACAGTTTAGAGAATTTTTTGTAGACAAAACTTTTATTTTAAATTTAGTGTTGGCACTCCAATTCCTGTTGGTTCTCCATCTGTTGAAATGACTGGAGAGCTCATCCATTCATGAATTATGGCACTGCCACTGATTCTGACTATGGGATGTGTATTGTGGGTAAATGCTCAGATCTGTTGGCTTTTCAGGCTTTTGGCTTTTCAGGCTTTTGGCGTCATCAGCAACAGCTTTTTTCTATATCCTCTGACTTTGTCTTAATTTGTAGGGCAAGATTTAAGCAAAGAGCAACATGGTGCTCTAATGCAGAATTACTGAAAATAATTCAGGAATAATTTCAATTTTAGATTGGATATTAGGAGAAATTTCTTTACTGAAAGGGTGGTCAAGCATTGGAACAGGCTGCCCAGGGAAGTGGTAGAACCACTGTCCCTGGAGCTATTTAATAGGTGTGTAGATGTGGAATTTAGAGACAATTCTCTGATTCTCTAATTCTAATTCACAGTAGTTGTGCTGGTGAATACTGCATTGTCTGGGGTGAGAAATGAAAAGGATATTTGAGGAGCTGATCCCAGAGTCCACTCAGATGCAGCAGAGGAGAAGTGGATAGCTGGAGTAGCAAGAGAAATGGTGAGACACTAGCTGCAACAGCTCCATTCCTGATGGCAAAGGAGGGGAAGTAAAGGGAAGACAGCACAGAACCAACAGGAAGGGTCTGTGGGGTGTTTCTGAGGTGAAATCACAGGAAGTAATTGGTTTTGAAGTGGAGACAAGCACAGGCAGTGGAGGGGAAAATGCTGTCAGCTCCTTAGTTACTCGATTTGCTCTAATTCTGGCAGGAGACAGGGTGCTCCTTCGTGTCCCTTCTTCTTGTTCATAACGCTGGTACACTGCTTAAAAAGCCCAGACCACAGTCTGTTTTAACATGGGTTAAGTGCTTATCTAAGCCTTTCTCATGATATAAGAGAATTCAGTCATCAGCATGGAGTAATATACAGAAAATATGTCTTTGCAAGCTTTGTCTCCAGAGACAGATATCTGGAAAAGCCATCAGACTTCAGTTTTCATTGTGGAATGGCATTTGTTCACCTCCCTCTAAGGCTTAGTCATCCCTTCTTTCATGGAAAAGATATTTAAGTCAAGCAGCCTACTGATGAAGTCACAGGCAAAGGTTTCTGTTCCTTCTCAGAGTTTCCTTAGGGAGTTCAGAACCTGAATCTTAATAGCTCTGCCTTTCCCAGCCTGTCTTTCAGCAAGGTCCACACCGGAAGAGGAGACCATCCTTTAGTGGATCCTGGAGCACAAGCACAGCTGTTCTTCCAATATGAACAGTCTTAGATTTCTTTCCTGAGCACTGTCCTTGCATTACATTGTCTATGGAATGGAGCTGGATGAAACACAAACCTGAAGAAATTCACCCCCCGCAATGTTCTTAAAGGTGTCCCAACCACTTCTATACAATAGTTGGATTTTAGATTTTAGTGAATATTTGAAATACTTTTGTTCAAAAGCAAGAGTTTTAAAATATTTTGGTTTAAAAATTTTGATAAAAGATCTACATTTTGCGTTTGTTTTCCAAACTGAGTTTGTGTAGTCCTGTTTTAGAATGAAGTTTTCATCTGTCATTTTTTGCTTCAACATGTCCAAAGAACACATCAGAGTTACCAGCCAGAAAAAATGCAGTTCATGGTTATTTCCTTCTAGATCAGAGTTTTAATGGGACAACACTGAGGTCTGGATTTAGGACACCTGTATAATTCACCAAATGATCTCTGAAGAAGGTGATTGTATAAATAAGATGCTTTAATCTAGATTCACTTATAAAGCAAAGCAAACTGATGGTATGAGATTTATGAGGTAAACATTAAACACAGTTCTGCTGCTGCTGCAGTTTTATGGTAGTGGAGTTTTTTTAAACACAAATAAATGCTGTCAGTTTCATTCATTCTAGCACTTGAAAATATTTCTTGCTCTGAATTAGAAGTCAGGAGAAAGGCTACAATAACAGATATTTATATAGAAGTGAAACAGAATTGCTCTGCACAGTAGCAAAAGGGAGGGCTGTATAAAGGACATTTATGATGTGTTTCTGCCATTTTATGTCTCTTTGTAACATCACTTGCTGTAGCCCAGGTTGCAGACAGCAAGACACCCAGTAGGACAGTAGATGCACTGGTGTGCAGTCAGCAGGAGCAGGCTCTCAGCACCCTGGGCATCTCCAAGGCATACTGCTGGTCATTGCACAAAACTGTTCTATGCCCATCTCAGAGAAGATTTTATCAGAAGAGCTTCCCACTAGTGAGTAGCATTTGCTGGTGCAAGATGTGGTGAAGCCACCTGTAAAACAGTTTGGACTGATATCCAGGTAATTATCTCTTGGAGACCAATGGAATGGAATTATTAATGCCAATTTAGGAAAAGGATAGTGGGCTTCTGTTTCAGTCCTTAGGTTGCATAAGATTATTGTGGTCTAGAATACAGAAAGTTTAAGAATAATTAGAAATTATCTTGGATAGTGAGAATACCAAGAGTTACTGGGAGAAATAGTTGGGATGAGGAGGATGTACCATCACACATTTTAGGGATTACACTGGTTGTTGACAGATACTTGAGTAAGACTTTGCTTTCATGTCAGATTGACCCCTGTCAGTCTGTCACTGTGTGGGGAACTTGTATCTTTTTGCAGTTCCTTGGGCAGAGGCTGAGTCCTGCCTGGGGTTTTTCACCTCTTGGTAGAAGATCCCAGTTATAGGGCCATGAAAGATATGTGTTTCATGGTGGGAGATGGTTCACTCATTGGCAGAGAGAGCAAGAACAAAATTAATTTACTAGGAAGGAACCAATGGAATTGTCAGGGAAAGCCTGCAAAGCTGTTTTACAGTTTCTTTCCTCCATATACACAGTCCAATCTGAATCAGTTTGTTTTTCTAGTTTTGCCTTCTTTTCCAGTACTCCACTCACTCTTCATGAAAACCCCTTCTTGGAACCTATACCTTCTGTAGGGTCTCTCAGCAATACCATGTAGAGGTGGAGTAGGGCCACGTCAAATTTCCATTATCCCAGGTGTCTGAGGTCACTCCATCCAGTTGTGTCTGTGTGTGGCCTTTTCTCTTGTGCTGGGCCAATTTGGACTGTCGAGTTTTTCTTGGAATGGTGAAGCCTTTTTTAAGTGATGGATAGTCTTGTCCAAGTACCTCCTGATGTGTCTAGCATCTTTAACTGCAGGACCCACCTGCAAGATTCCCCAGAAATTATCAGCATCAATGCATCCCAAGGCACATCTTTCAGGGGATGTTTTAGTGTGTTCACTTTTGAGGCACTCTACAAATGATAATTTTGACACGATAACTCCATGTCTGCTCTGAGTTGCAGTGAATGCCGATCATGGGAGGCAAGAGCATCTACAGGACCCTTTGTTGGTCACTTTGCCCCATCTACTGGTGAGAGACTGTCTTACTTAGCTTCTGGCTGAATTTTGCCAGTGTATTCTATAAAGATCACTTATCTGCGACTGTCTCTGCCAAATCATGCCACAAATAGCTCCTTGTCCTCACTTTTTTACACTGGTTTCTTCTTCTCTTCAGCTACATTTCTTCTTAAACATAAATAATATTGATCCATGACTGTAATACCTTAATATTGAATGGTGACAGGGAAAATGCTATCTGGTCATTTACTGTCTTGTATCAATTGCTCAGCTTCAAGTCTTTACAGAGGGTTTTGGTGGGGGGGTGTGTGGTGTTGTTTGTTGTTTTCTAAGTACAATCCACACCACAACTGCCCTATGCTGAAAACTGAAAGTAATGAAATTGTTGTGTTAGAAGGACAAAATGAGTCAGACAGGGTAACATTTCAACTCAGTCATATACCCATTTCTCATATCTGTCCTCATGCTGTTTGCTCAGGTCCTGATCCAAAAAATACATGAACACATGCTTTGTTCTGAGCACAGGAGAAATCCTGTCTTGTCTACAAGGGAAGCTGGCAGTGGCAAACACCTCTGCTTATCAGACAGCATGTTAAGGTCTGTCAAGTCTGGAAACAAATTTCTCAGCTAGGAATCCGAATTTAACAATTTGCTCAATACACAAAAATTCCTTTGTAAATTGGATGGCTATTGAGAGAATATTTTCCCTAAGAGAAGGACCTGTTGAAGGAATATAAGTATGTTAAGATATTTCCAAGTGAACATGTTCATTGAAGTATGAATTTGTGAGGACCTTTCACTATCAGCCAGGCTGATGTAAAGCAACAAAATTTTGGTGCATTTGTTTTAAAACACTTGAATAACCACAGGGTTTCTCCATACACTTGGATTCATATTTTTAATCCCATGGCCCAAAAAACACCCAAGCTCAAACCACAAGCCTGTTCTATTCATTAGTTACTTTCATCAGTCTTTTCTCAGAGGTAAATTGTTCACATTGAAACAACATGAATCAAGGTTGAATAAGACTGGATACTCCAAGAAATCCCACTGATCAAGCTTTGTGTTGTAGGTACTGTTGATGGCCTTCATCTCCTCTGTCTGTTGTCCTGGAGTGGAGGATGGAGTTCACCTTATAGCAATGCTCATAGTTGCTTAAGCAGAAGATCCTGTTCTACTTGGATCCATCTTGCATTTTTTGAGTAGAAGTTAATGAAATAAAGCTCAGTGATTTTGCCCATTTCCTACAGGGCCCTTACTACACAGGGAAGGATCTGAGGCTTTCAGCCATTATAGATAGTTTGATACATTGGCTTTGCTTCCTCTCTTGCAGGGACCTCCAGGGCCCCCAGGCATTGCTGGACCCCCTGGACCACCTGGAGCACCGGTAAGAAAGCTTGGTGGGTTTTTGTTTCATATCAAGGAGAAGAAAAAACATCTGTGGAGAATTTTAGGTCATGGTTTTCATAGGGAACAGAATTAGTTTCTCTTATATTTTCTCACAAAACCACAGCTGGTCCTAGAGGACAGTGCTGAGCCTTGGAGCCACATCGGTGTTCCCTGGGGATAAGTCAACGTCTACAGGACTCCCCACGGATAGACCTGACTGCCATGGGAGGGAAAACTGCTCTTCAACTGAAAGCAGCCATCTCCAGTGAGATTCCTGTAAAGGACAGAAATACCGATTTATTTTTTCTTCTGATTTCACTTTTCAGGGATTGCCAGGAGAGATTGGAGTTTCTGGTAAAACTGGACCACCGGGACCAGCTGTAAGTGTTGAGGAACTGTTTCACTCAGCTCCAAGCTCTCCATTACTTCTGATCATTTAATTCTCAAGTCTGCTTAATTTCCCATATCTTGTCTGCACACCAGGTTTTAACAAGGGCTCCAACATTTTCAGCTTTAATGCAGGCATTAGTCTCTGATGCCTTTTGTGAACCAAAATTTTACCTGGTACAGCCCCACTTTTCCTACACAGTGGGACCATGATATTTTTCGTATATGACACCTTTCAAATGTCCTTTCTGTATTTGACACCATAATGTTTTTCCAAACCTGGGATTTCTTGAATGAGACCAAAAAATTCACAATTAAAATCTCAGATTTATCAGAGCATAGAAATTTCTGTTGGGTCTTAAGTCAAGAAGGTGAATTATTTAATACTTTGCAGAACTGCCACCTACAACCTGCAGTGTTTGGGGATTGACTGACATTCAGAAGGGGAAGAAAAGTTCTCACTATTTTAAATGCATTACAGGAAGTAATTTTAATTCTTATCTTGCTGAACCATTCAGTCACTATGAGTTCTATAATTTAATTTCAGGAGTCTATAATTACCAATATTTAAAAAGGAGAAATAGATGTAAAAAAATCCTCGTGGCTACAGATAATAGAGCCTTATAGAGAATAAGTTAAAATGTAAGTAAGATAAGTAAAAGTTTATTTAACAATCCACAGTGTATAGAAGTGCTATATTGATGTTTCTCTGTAACAACACTGACATCCAGTGGTCATTCACTAAAACTGGGATACTGGAAAAAGGGCCAAGCAAATATGTGCAATCTGAGAATTTTTGTGGGTTTTGAGTCACAGGAAAAAAGGCAAAGCAAAATGTATGATGTGGTTCTTTTCTTAAACTTTTGTGAGTGGCAAGAGGGATGAACTGAGCAATTTTATGCTGAGTTTGCAGATAAGAATTTGAAGAACTTGTGCTTAGAGCTTATGATTTCCTTTTGTTTAGGGGTTGCCTGGCAAAGATGGACTCAATGGGCTTCCTGGGCTTCCAGGTCAAAAGGCAAGTGTCACCACATACTGGGATTAAGCTGCTTACTTGGGCAGATCGCTGGGGTGAGCTACCAAGGATTAGCAGGAAGGTGGGCACATCTCCAAACATCCCACCCCATACCTCTGAGCCACCAGTGTAGATCCAGGGCCAAGTCAGCTGGCGTGGTTGCACTCTACTGACTCACGATGAAGATGGAGATGGTTGCAAATACAGCAGGAAAGAAAGATCCTCTTTCAGTCTTCAGCTACTATGTCCTATTTGGCAAACACAGCTCAGCATCGCAAACAGAGAAGCTTTTACTGTCATTCAGGAAATCCAGTGACTCTGGCAAGTCAAGGCACATATCCAAGGCACAAAGAAGAGTAAAGTACTGTACCTGGCTCCAGAGATGTTCCTTTCTTTCCTTCCTGAAAGACTGGAAAAAAAGAGATGCTATTCCCATAAGGCATAAATCTATGTGGCAGAAGGATGATTATTTTCTATTTCTTATGGCCCAATTGAAAGCTTCTCCAAATGACAGATTGGACAACTCCTGTTGTCTCTGCAGTGGGAGAAGGGAGATAGATTTAGAGATAGGAGACACTCTGATTGCCTTGCCATCCCTGTGCAAATTAATGTCAAAGAAATGTGCTATATTTTGACTACAAAGGCCAAACTAAATGCGATATTGGTTTAAGGACAACAGCTCTTAACCATCTCTTGCCTTGGATTGCATTGGCGGTCTTGCTTCTGATACTTGAGCTCAGGTTTATCAGAGTCCCCAGTTTCCATTTATTGATGAGGAAAGATGAGAAATTTGAAGCTCACAACATATTTCTGATGTTTAATAAACTTTGGATTTATCCACAGTCCTGTGTAATACTGCTTCCCAGTTATGCAACATATTTCAACCCCTGCAGCCTCTGCTGTCCATGCTGGCACCACCAGCATTGGAAGATAAGTTTGAAAGTATTTCCATAGTAGACCCAGTGACCCAGGTCCCAGTCCCGGAATTTTATATTTTTTTCAAAACACTTTCTAACTTCCTAACCAGGTATAGTTTGAAGAAACTGAATGGAGGTGTTTTTCAGATAATTCACTATGGACATCTTTAATGTAATAGTGGTTGACTTTGTGTTATTCCAGAAATTTTCCAGTAGGGTGACAGGTGCTGGAGATATGATTGCACTAGAATGGAAAAAACATTCCAGGAAGCATATTCTTACATAGCTTCATTTACTCCCTCAGGCTGATACTGAGGAGCTGAGCTAAAATATTCCTCACCATTGCCTGCAAACATGCTCCACTACCAGAGGAGCTTATGTACTGACTTCTTGTGTTCCCTGCAGGGAGAACAAGGAGAAAAGGGTGAGGCAGGCTTTCCTGGAGGAGCTGGCCCTAAGGTAAGGGATTTTATTTCATAGCCCCTGAGTCAATCAAAGTGTAATTTTGGAATGTCTTATACTGACATTAGAGGACTCTTACTCTCCTGAAGTTGGAGACGTAAGTGGATGAGCAGATGAGGCTCATTGCCTTTCAGAGTTCATGGTGTTCCAAAATACCAAACCCTGTTTGATGCTCCTCTCTCAGGCCTAAGTGAGGGAAATCTGACCTGGACCTTTTGTTGGCTCCCTGTGTTCTGCATTCCCAAGCCATCAAGAAGGCAATTTTGGTGCCTTATGGGATGTTGGTAGAACAACGTGGACAAGGACAGTAGGGGACATATTTTACTAATGAGAAAGTGAAGGGTCAGGTCCTTACAGTGTTAAAGTTTTGCTTTTTTTTTTTTTCCAGGGTGAACCGGGGAGCCGTGGCCAGCCTGGTGAACAGGTGAGCAGGAAAAATAGTCTTAGGAGAAAGGCCTACTTGTCAAAGCAATATAAAGTGACCACATGCAATAACAAAGCTATTTGCCAGTGACAAGATCTGTGCATGTCATTTGCATTTGTGGTTGAAGATGTAACAGATGGGTGGATGAGACTCATGGCTGAACTGAGTAAAGCAAAAATACCAGAACAAAAATGTGCAAAATCTAACTTTTCATTATATTCTGGAAAATTTAATAATCTTGTTCCTGGTGGATAGGGGAGAACAAGAAGGCAGAGTGGCTTAAGAGCTTATTTTTCTTCACACCTCATGTTAATTAACACAGGGTGCTGGTTCTGGAAGATGAGGACCTTATTTGCAACTATTTGATGCAAAGGCTGATGCTGTTGTTTCTAAGTTGTAAATGCTTGCTAGGAAATAGCAACCCTAGATGACTGTTACACAGCTGTCTCAGTCTTTTTGCGTTGGAATTTGGAGTTCAGGACTTTACTGCTGAGCTCAGTGAAGAACCAGGACAACGTCCTGCAACGTCCTAAAGCACACAGCTGTCCAGGGCTCATTAACCATGGATGTTGACATTGTCATCTGCATGTCAACTTTTCAACTGCAGTATGAAATCGTGTAGAAAGAGAAGTCCGTATAAGACAATGTCTTGTATCTTACAATTTAAGACCTGCAGACTTATATACCAGCAATGGAAAAGTCTTAGAGCCACAGTCATCTTACTCCTACCAGTCTCAGTCCAGTCTTCTGCTATAAAGATAAAACAAGGGGATGGTCATGGCCTCTGCTTACATGTTGGCTTGTGCAATAAAGCAGAACATACAGCACCAACTGGACTTGGATGGAATAAGGGAAGAAGCTGTCCATGAAGAGTCTCAAGTAGCAGCTTTCCTCAAGCTGCAGCAGTCTCCCCATGGCCATAACATTCTAGGAATTGCTGACCGTTTTTCCTATTTGTCATGGTGTTGCAGTCAGACTCCCAGCTGCTATCTACCCCTTTCCTGTGATGAGTGGATGAGGGAACTGCATTTATTTAGCCTGGAGAAGAGGAGGCTCAGGGAAAACCTTATTTCTCTCTACAACTGCCTGAAAGGAGGTTGTAGCCAAGTGGAGGTCAGTCTCTTCTTCCAGGTACAAGTGACAGAGCAAGGGGATATGGCCTTTAGCTGCACCCAGGGAGGTTTCAGTTGGATATTAGGAAAAATTTCTTCACAGGAAACATTGTCAATCACTGGAACAGACTGTCCAGGGAACTGGTGGAGTCACTATCCCTGGAAGTGTTCAAAAAATGTGTGGGTATGGTACCAGAGGACATGATTTAGTGGTGAACATAGAGGTGGTGCAGGGTGGATAGTTGGGCTTGATGATCTTGGAAGTCTTTACTAACCTTAATGATTCTATGATTCTATTATTGAGGGAATAAGGCTACAATTTTGAGGTACAAGTTGAGGTTTATTGGGATAAGGCCCTTAAGTGGATAACAATTAGACCACCCTGCAAGTGAGGACTGTTCTGCTTTTATTCCAAAATTCCTTATAATTTACCTAATACATATCATTCAATTTGCAGGGAAGTATCCTGACCTGCCATCCCAAGTAAGGGGAGATCACCACGGCATGGGCAAGTGATTCCTTAGGAGCACTTGCTTCAGCCTCCAAGGGAAGAGTGGTTTCTATACCCTTCCTTGGTGTCAATTCACTGTACTCAGGCAAACAAACTACCAGGCTTGCAGTTTTCAGGCAGGCTTGGTCCCAGTGCAGTGAAGGGTCAGACCCCAACCATAGCACTGCCCCTTGAATCATCTCTCCACACAGGTCTGCTCTGAATTCTAACACCATCTTCCAGAACACTTGCCCCTCTCTCCACAGCATGGTGTTCTCCACACATTTCATAAATGTTCTCTTTACTGTCACCTCAGTCATAAATTAGATACTGGATAGAGCAGACCCTTAGAGGACTTCACTTTGTATATCCTCTGAATTTTGCCAGGAAACAACTAATAGCAGGTGTGTGAATGTTGTTTCTTCAATCAGTTGTACACCACCCTCCAGAAACCCTCCTACACGACATTTCTGTGCTTTACTAATGAGAACATCTTGTTGACCTGTGTCAGATGTCTCACTAAAGTAAAGATACATGATAAAAATTCTTCCTCCTTATTTACTTTGTTATTGTGGGAAGGGAACTGGATGGATTTGATATGATTAGTTTTTCAGAAATCCGTGTTGGCTGTTTCATATTATCTGTCCTTGAACTTGTACAAACTCACTGATGTTTTGCTTCAGGACCTTTCCAGAGGCCAAATTTACACCACATGTTTTTATTTTCCCTCCAGATTCTCCTTTTTTCTCTCCTTTAATGTTAGGCACTCCGATTGTTGTCCTGATCTCTGGGATCTCAACATATTCCCATCCCTGGAAGAGCTCACGGCCAGGTTGGATGGGGTTCTGAGCAACCTGATCTAGTGAAAGGTGTCCCTGCCCAAGGCAGAGGAGTTGGAACGAGATGGTCTTTGTGGTCTCTTCCAGCCCAAACCATTTTAGGATTCTGTGATTCCATGACCAGCCAGGATCACCAGACCCTCTGTCACCAAATGTCACTTTCTTTAAAATTCTCCCAACATCATCCTGATGTTCTGGTCATCCTCAGTCACCACAGAATCTTGTTCATCACCTGATTTTGTCTGCAGGCTCATTTCACCTGTATCATGATAATGTTTTGGGTCTTCCCATACCTGAGATAATTTTTTTAGAACAGGGATTGCCTTTTCTTAGTTCAGTATTTGTACAAGATTGAGTGAATTTGGGTCCTGTCCGTGACCGAGATCCTTTGTTATATTGCACTACAAATGCAGAGAACAGAATATTATAAATAGAAAACCACATGGCTGTTTTCAGATGACAAACTGGGTCAACTACAAGCTAAATTTGAGAATACTTGATATATTTAGGAGAAACCACATGACACAGATATCATAATTACTCCAATAGCAAGTATTACAAAGCAGAAAATCAAAGGTAATGTTCAAACAGAAATAAATCTAAATGTGCAATAGTGCATTCAGAAAATTCTAGATCTCTTTGTCAGGTGACATCTACGTGTTTCAGATTAATACAGTGCAGTTTTTGTATTCCCAGACTACATCAGATCATTAAAGATGAAAATAGAAGTTAAATTTAATTTGTTTAGCTGCTTTTATTTTCTTGCTTGGTCCTGCTACCGAGCAGCATGAAGAAGGCATGTTGTGAATTCCATGGCATAAATTAACAGGCAGAAAGGAGAAGTTTTCACTGCTGTTTAAAGTAATTATTAAAAAAAATAAAAACCAACAAGGAAATTCTTTGACATTCAAACTAATCCCATTATCTCTCAGCGAACTACATCTATAATCAATCCCTTGAGAAAGCTGGGGTAGGATCTGTCCTACAGCATTCTAGATTTCACACACTTCTTTGTCCTATTTCCAGGGTGAAGCAGGTTTTCCAGGTCGTCAAGGTTTACCTGGACTGAGAGGAGAAAAAGGAGACCGGGTGAGTGACTATGAACCACAGTTTGACCCTTTGTGGCCATCTGGCATTGGGATGACTTATCCTGAGTGCCCCTAGAAGATGTTCTCTCTTGGTGAGATTGCTGTGGTGAGCAGCTGATTGGCATCTAGCAAGGTCAGCAAGAACCCCTTCCAAAAAGGCATTTCCTGCCTCATGACTGTTTCTCCTTGCAGCAGAGGTGCTAATGAACAGTGTTTATCCTAAATGCAGAAGGTTGTGACTGATGCAATGCTGACTGTGAGGCAGTAGGAGAGAACTCCCTTTCAGAAATACCTGCCCTTTTTTAAAAGAACATTAACAATTTTTGATTAAAAAAAAAAAAAATCACAAATCCCCCTTGTCACTAAGCCCTGGAGAAGATTCCAGATGGCTTGGTTATTTTCTGATGGTCTAACTTTCACCCACACCCTGGTGTCTACTGCTTCCCCTAGCTGGCTCCAGACCTCTGGAGGCATCTTCACACCAGGAAATATTTCTATCAGGGGCCTGACAATAAATTTAACCATGTAAATGAGGTCTGTACTCCTGAGAGTTGATCACATGCTTGAATGTGAACAAGAAGGATCAAAAATCAGCTGAGTTCTTTCCATTGAGTTTGCTCCATTATATACATTGCAGAGCATAGAATATAGAATATATTCTGTTAGAAGTGTTCAAGGACAGATGGGATGGAGTTTAGAGCAACCTTGTCTAGTGGAAAGTGTCCTGGCCCATGACAGGGCTTGAAACTACGTGATCTTTAAGGTCCCTTCCAACCCAAACCATTCCATGATTATGTGATTCACTCTCTATAATATTATAGAAATGTAGGTCAGGTAGCTCCAATTTGAATGCAGGATAAATACTCTTTGTGTATACACTTTGAGGAGTATCACATCATCCTTGTTTAGCATCTCATGTTCAGAAGGCCAGGTTACCTGGGCAAAATAGAGAGTTAGGCACCAGGAAATAGATGATTCAGAAATCTCTTATATAAATGAAACAGTAATATGAATATCCACTTTGGATCTTAACTCCTGTTCTGCTGCCTTTCTTGTCCTGCTGGAAAAAAATCTTTATTTTTTTAACTGCATCAGGCAGTAGGATCTTCTACAAGCAAGTTATTTTAGGATTGGTGCTTTCCTTTCCATGAACTCAATTGATATTCATTCGTTTTGAAAATAATGTGGATTTTATGATGCCATTTTCAAAATTTTACATTTTTAATTTCTTGCTTTACCTCTTGAAAGATAGCTAAGATAACTGAAAGTGTAAAATATTTTGGTGGGAGTGATGCAATCAAATCAAAATGTGAATATTTCCTGCTTTCCTTTCCATGTTTTTAGGGAGAAACTGGAAGAGATGGTCTCCCAGGAATGAAAGGTGAAAGAGGAGAAAAGGTAAGTCATGAAATGATCACAATATTCCTTAGACAGGAAGGAAAAGAGGTAATGGGGAAGAGACAAGTGATAAAAGAGAGTATCTGAGAAAGATCAGAAACATTGGAAGACTTTTAGCTCAGCTTTACAGAGAAGCAGCAGAAACAGCTGTGTGTGGGATGAAGACAATCACTTATTGAGCAATGCAAGATGATGAAATTAAGGTCAATTTCTTTAATTCAAGGAAAATTTTCTCTGTTTTATAATTGGCTGATAAAAATGAGCCCGGAAAAGAAGAAGTTTTCTGTGCCTGCCTGAAGTGTGTTAGAACAATAATTTAAGGAGCAGTCTGGGCTTTTGCCATCACAAGACCATTAATTTTGGTGAAAATGAGGTAACTAGACAAAGGTAATGTCCACCAAAATTTACATTCAAGCCTGTGAACATGAAGGTGAAGAAGAATCACTGACTTTGCAGATGCTTGTGGATGTATGGCAAAAAATTGCCCTCATTGTAGTGGCAATAACATTTAGGATGTGGGTGCCACTTTCTTGTTCTTCCTAGGATACATCATTTCTCAGTTTATCAGTGGCTTTCACCATTTCTGGAGGTGGTAATTCTTTCATGGATGGTCAATTGACAACAATGATGTACCTGAATCTCCTATATCTGGGAGGTTAAGTAGTATTGTTCATAGTTCTTGGCTTTGAAGTGTCAGGGGACTGATGTTGGTGGAGCACAGCCCCCAGGAAAGTCAGTGTCAGCCACAACACTCAGATAATGCTTGTGAGATACTCCAGCAACAGTACAGTTTTAACTCAAAAATTAAGAGGACAGCTGGATTTAGAAACTTAAATATTTTATGAAAAACAGGAATTTTTTTTTTCCATCAGTGAAAAAGTTCAGCTAAAACGTGTTTTTCAATCAAGAGTTTTACTCAAATTTGATTTAAAAGACAAATTCAATATCCTACACTGGATGGGGTAACTTTAGAAATGAACTGTGAATTCAGGTCAGTGATAAAATCATAAAGTGATAAAGACAAAAAAGTGAGAATCTTGCATGTAATAAAGCAAGGCCAGCAAAACTTCTGGCCAGAGCACTGGGGTACAGTCCACCCATCAGAGACGTGCATTGGGATTTTCAGTGTCACTGAGCTGGTTGGTTACGTTGCATCTCATCTGGTAACGCTGCATCTTCTAGCAGGTAATATTGAGTTTTATTTGGGCATCTTTTCATATCTTTAGTTACCTTTTTCTCCTCTCTCCAGGGTGACAGGGGTTCCCCTGGACCACCAGGCTTACCTGGAACAGTAAGTAAGATTGTGTTCAGTTCTGCAACAGTATTCAAGGCATCATCACACTTCCTTTGTATAAATTCCTCAAAAACAAATCTTTTCAAGTTCCTTACTTCCCTGCAGCAACCTTAGGACCTGTTTGCTCTGAGATTATCTCCCTTTGCTTCAGAGAAGCAGTATCAAGATGCATTTGGTCTTTTTATTTTTTGGGGAGGTTGTGCCTTCCTTTACCTCTTTGCAAACAGCATTTTTTATGCCCTTGCCTTGTGGTAGCACTTGATTTGTTTAGCAGCTATGGGTGCTGTTTGAAGAAGGTCATGGCTGAAAACAGAGAGTACATTCCTGCAGATTTTCCAGGGTAAAACTAGATTTTGCCCACTGGGATCTCAGGGTAAGACTGGTTCACTCAATAAACCAGTGAAAAACAGCTTGTCTTCCTGGGGAACAATTCACCTTTTTCCAGCAAGGGCAAAAGGTTCCACTTCTCATTGACATGAACTTTTGGGGTGGACCACTGAGTTTCAGTGATGCTGCAGCCCCTCAGATCCTCCCTGGCATATAGTGCCATGTTGTGCTGCAAGCCCAGAAAGACCCTCTCATCCCAGATTATTCTTGGTTCAGCCCTGGATCCAACACACAAACCAGTCACACCTGGCTGCATGTACTCTTTTTGCTAATGAAAAACTCCAAAAAACCCAACAGACCACGAATACATCAATTTATTGTTTTAAGTATAAGCCTGAAAAATTACTTTTGGGAGCCCAAGTGTAATTACAATGATGTTCACTGGTGATTGAACCAGCATCCACTGAATGTAAACACACAAACCTCACAGTTCCCTCCAGCAAAATCTGAGTAAGCAGCTTGGAAGAAGCCTATGATTGTAACCAGAGGACTTACCCCAGTCACAGATCCTCCAAGAACTGGCAGATATCTGCTCATCATCTCTGCTCACTACAGCAGGATAGAGTTGCCACATTCACAGACTATGGAGAAAATTTGAATCAAGGTCTGTTGGTGAAAATCAAGTGTCTTGAGACTTTCATGTAATGGATGATGTATTATAATTTATTCCCTGCCATTCGTTGGACCTCTTCAATCTGTGCCAAAGGGTGCTTCATGTAGGCAAACTCCATCTCTGTCACAGAAGATGACCCAGTCACAACATCAAGAAAAAATCTCTTAGAAAAGGTGGAGAAGGCAACTCACAAACATGTTACAACATGGCCAGACATAGCAAAGACATGTCTGACTGCTCAAGTTCCTGTGTTGTAGGGAGAAAAAACTTCTATGTCAGCTGTTAAAAATAGATGATGATTTTGACATATCTTCAGTTCATCAAGAACTGGTTTTTTTCTTCCTTATTTTATCAGCTTTGATAAAACATACTCTCTCTACAAAATTTCTCGGTTTTTTTCGTGGCCAGTCCTTTCGTGGCCAGAATGACTGTATATTCCCTAAGACAATTACATTGAGATATCATGTACATGGTACAAAGCAGAGAGAGAGCACACCAAGCTCAACCTTGGTGTCAGGAAATTTAATAATATAGAAGATGGCTTCAAGTGGAAAAGTGAGCTGGAGATTGCTAACAGTAAACTTGTTAAAAAGGGGAAAGACTTCTTGTTTTTTCATAGCAGTGGGACATGTTTTTGAGTTTATACTCATATTTAAAATACTCTAGGAAATATCTGATATTTGTAGGCTTCTTTCCAAACGGCCAGATGTAACAATGAGTTGATCATTTATAAGCCTGTTGATGGATGTATGGAATGTATAAACTGTAATGGCAAGGAGAACACAAGTTATTGCATTTCAAGAAAACACAGTCAATTGGTCTTGTAACACTCTGGTTTCTGTTCCAGACAGCCTTCTTCACCCCACACCCCAGGATTCCTGTAAGTAACATCTCTAATAAACATGGCTTCTGGCTTATCACCTCTTGTATCTGATAGACATACGGCACCTTAATGTTTTCTGTGTTATTTAAATGCTTTCAGTAAAAAACTCGCTTTGTGTCTGGTTCTGGGCATCTTCACCATTGTAAACAACCATGATGAGAAGTCCAAAGATGTTCTGGTAGAAAGAGCATTCAAACCAAATGTGGCTGGAACACAGCTGTATGCTCACCCAGTCTCTTAAACCAAGTTTAAAATGAAGTTTTATTTCCCACTTGCAACACACAGTGGGAGATAAATGACATAACATGGTCTGTGAATAAGTTTGTTGCAGATCAGGAGGTTTTATGAATGGCAGAGGTAGGCTCTAAGAGTGCCATTAGAAAGGAATGCATATGTGCTAGGTTCTTCAGAGGCTGAAGAAGGAAACAAGGATGTGAGGTAGTACTGGAAATAGAGATAAGACTCTTTTGTTTGCTTTTTTTTCCCTTGGCTCATAGTTTGCACTTATATATGTATATATATTCACACTAAGGAAACACACAGAACAACAATGTCTTATGTGATGTTTGTAGTTCTACAATCGCAGAAGGAGTTATTTGTTTCTTTTGCTTTGAGTGCATTGCTCCTGTAAATAAGCTGCAAGGCAGTAAGATATAAAAGGCTTGCAGTGGGTCAGCTGGTCAGTGTGCTGGGATTTCTCCATGTGCCAGACAGATGTCATGACACGATAGCACAGGTCTGCACTTAGCACTGAGAGCTTTGGGAGGAGAGTGGAGGTAAGAATAGTTACCTTTGATTTACAGGTCTAAAAATTGAAGTGTTAGAAGGTGGTGATAAGCCTTAGGAGAGTGTCATGGGTTATGTTATAGAGGTGGCAGGGCCAGCAGGGTGCTGAATCTTGGCATGCACTCTCCGGAAACCAATCCTTGCCACTGCTTCCCATTGAGTGTATGGTGTATAACACCAGGGAACTTTTTCATATTTATTTAGGCTATTCAGTTAGAATCATGAAATATTTTTGGAGATGGGGTGAGAGATGCCTGGAAAGAGGAAAAAGAAGTAAAAGAAGATGTGTCTCTCACTCTGCCTTCTGTCCTCCACTGCAGCTGGGCACAGCTGTGTCCCCACTGCATTTACTGTCCTTTAAGTGGCACAGAAATTACTAAGACATAATTGAGACTACAGGGGACACTGCCAAGAGCAGGTCATGGAAGTTGAAAGCCCTGCTCTGGCCCAGGTTGGTGACAGCTGTTACCTGTCACTGTGTCACTTCTGTGCACTGAGCTGTAGGTAAAAAGTGGGTGGCAGTAGATTAAGACCAGCTGCCAGTGGGCAGCACTAACACACAGTGTTAACAGCCCCGGCAGAGAATCATGGACTTGGCAAACTTGGAAGGACTCGCAGTCAGATTTGCTGGTGGGTTGAATTAGAGAAACTCAGTTGAGCCCTGGGCTGTATCAAAAGCAAGTGATTCTACCCCTCTGATCTGGCGAGACCCCTCCTGGAGTGCTGCTTCCAGCTCTGGGACCCCTGACATAAGAAGGACATGGACCTGTTGGAGCACCTCTGGAGCACCTCTCCTCTGAGGAAAGGCTGAGACAATTGTTTCTGTTCAGCCTGGAGAAGACAAGGCTCCAGGAAGACCTTACAGCACCTTCCAGTACCTAAAGGTACAAGAGAGCTGCAGAGGGACTTTTGACACAGACATGTAGTGACAGGGCAAGGGGAAATGGCTTTAAACTGAAAGAGGAAAGGTTTAGATTATGTATTTGGAAGTAGTTTTTTACTGTGAGAGTGTTGAGGCACTGGAACAGGCTGCTCAGAGAAGCTGTGGATTCCCTATCCCTGGAAGTGTTCAAGGTCGGGTTGGATGGGACTTTGAGAAACCTGGTCTAGTTGGTGGCATCTCTGCCCATGGCAGGGGTTTGGAACTAGATTATCTTTAAATTCCCTTCCTATCCAAACCATCTTGTGATTCTGCAATGAAATGCTTCCTCTACCCACATCCGTGGTGGTTAGAGTTTGCACTATTGTGCAAGTCAAGTGTTAAGGAAAAAGCGGGAGAAAGAAGAGTATTAAAAAAACTTCCTCCCTTTACCTGATGAATTATTTCTTCTGTTTGCAGTCTTGTTTTCTCTGGTAATATGTGTTCTTATTCTAACTCAGTAACGCCACCCCTGCCTACATTTGTACTGATGTAGGCCTGTGCTTTGTTGTTATGCTCTCTAAAAAGAATTTCAGGCACCATTGTACAAGTTTTCAGCTTTGGACCCTTCACTTGAGCCACTTTAGGTGGCCCTGATATCTTTCTGAAGGACACTAGATGGCATCAGGGACTGCCTAGTTAAAAGTTGATCTAACAGAATGCTACTTGTAGAGTAAAATTCCTCCCATTATTTATCACAGATGATAATATTTATTCATAATGCATAATAAATACAAGCATAAGAAATATTTATGCAGATACATTTATTTTGTCTGTTAGAGAATCATTTGAAAATGGACTGTGAATTCCCAGGTGTTGTAGAAATGATTGGCAAATAGCTGACATGAATAAAATTCAAGCTGATTTGTCTGGCTCTGCATTTTGACTGATCACTATTCCTTGCATGTGTATGTCGCTAAAATCACTGATGTTCTTACTCTTCCTTGATTGCATAATTGAAACACTTTGTGTGATAAATAATGAATAAGTAATGATTGCTGTTGCCTGAGTACATATGTTCATATCAATATACAAATGTGAGTATTTATGTAGTGCCTGGTTTATTCCAGATAGTTCCATAATTGTGTACTTTCCTGTTCAATTTATAAAAAGCAGAAATATGGATTTATTGATTACTGTTCTAGAGCTCAGGACAAAGCTGATGAACTTCTGTCTGAAAGCATCTTCAATTTACTGTAAGGAGGAAGAACAGGAATAAATTAATCCTATTAGCCAGTGATGGTGGTGCATGAAATAATGTCCTGACATTGCAGGAGGGAGCAGAAGCTGCACGAATGTATGGAGATGTTAATAGAACTAGAAATCAGGAATAGCTGCATGGTGCACTCTTCTGGAAGTGCTCAAGATGAGAGCCTGAACACCTTTCTCTTATAGATGGGATAGGGAACTCTCTGTATGTGGGATCATTCCTCCAGCTGTTTTCCATGGAGAAAAAATGTTCTCCTTTTAAACTGATTTTTTTTTTCAATTATTATTATAACAGACCAAGAAGTCTAGACAGGGATCTCCAAGTCTTAGTGTAGGATATCAGTTTTGATTCATCGACCTCAAAGTCCTTTGCAGAAGCTACTCTATGATAAATGGATAACTGATTGAAAAAGCCCTCTTACCACACAGGACTAGTGTGACTTCTGGACATGGAAACAGCCTTTATTTCTCTCTTTGTCGCATTGTTTTATATCAGGGTGAACCTGGACCAAAAGGGGAGAAAGGAGATCGAGGAACCAGTGGAGAACCTGTAAGCACAGCCAAGTGTTTCTTCTGTTGGTTTTGAACTTCAGCAATGACAGGACGTGAGAGCTGCCTGTTTTGGAGGGAGAGGGTGGGACATGCTTCTTCCATACTGGGATGTCTCTCTCATCAGAAATAGCCACAGTAGTGCTTGTCTTTGTATGAACTGTAGAGGAAGATACATGACTACATGTATTTAGACACCTAATCTGTAGTTCTGGGCCTTAGTAGCTGAAAAATGGACCCTGGGGTTTGCTAGACAGAGTTTGGCTGTCAGTAAAGTTGTACAGGATTTACTAAGGGCTTTTAAGGTGGTGTGGCCCAGCTAAATTGTGCATTTGGGTACTGCATTTGTATTTTGGACTGCTCTTCTTCTGGATCCCCAGGAAAGACAGAGTCCTGTGTAGTCACAGCTTCTGTAAAGAGCAGTCTTTCTTCTCTCAGTGAGAGAAGGGAGGATCATCTTCTGCTCAGGAAAAGAAAGGAGCAGTTCCCTTCATATCCTTCATTTCTCCCTCTGTTTTTGCAGGGATTGCCCGGGGTCCCTGGTAAACAAGGTGCCCCAGGACTTGCAGGAGTACAGGTAAGAGGGCCCAGCCTTGAAGAAAATTGTTGCCATGACCAGAGACAAGTGCCCTCAAGGTCTATATCACTATAAATAATTCTCCCCCTACGGACCTGCAGCCCATTTCTTCATTCTCATTGTTGCAAGTTCAGGGACTTCTATAGAGGTATTTACTTGTGCTGGACATCAGGAAAACAGGAGGAAAATGAACTGAGAAATATGGTATCTCTGTAGCATGATCAGTATTGTCTGAGTGACTTCTTCCAACTTCATGATCCTTCAAGAGGGCATCTTGTACTGATGCCACAGGTCTCACAGATAAGTCACTGCAGTACATTGTCAAAACATTGTAGAGCAGTCAGATTCAACCCCAGTCCTTTTGACCTTGAATGAACTATGGCTCATGTGAAATGGTTTTATAGTCTCAATCATCTTGGCAAATTTCTTGGCTGACGCATGTTGTTTCCGGTCGTCACTGAGGTGTTTTCATGTCAACATGGGTAGGTGTTCATTCTGCCATGATATGTGCTGTGCCCAAGCCATATAATCATCAATATTTGGGCATCAACGGCTTAAACAGGTTAACAGCAGACTTAGCATTCTGAAATAAGCCTAAACTGTAATTCCATGCAACTTTTAACTAGTGTCCACTAAATGGGGGATGGTTCAGTGAATAGACCTTGTTCTGCCAAAATTCTTCAGAAAGGGCTGTGGGATGGGAGGGACTAGGACAAACCCCCTGCACAGTGATCTGTTTTGACCATTTCTAAGTGACTCATGTTTATGTTTGAGAACTTCAGGCAAATCCTCCTCTGTGAAAGGAGACCATCAGAGTTCATCTGGAAGTGAAGTAGCTGGTAGGCCTGAGGATAGGAAGGAGTTTCACCCAGATGAATACCTGCAAGTTTCAGCATCCTGTGCTGAAAAACAGCCTCTGAGCTGATCAGCCATTAGTAATTCTTCTTAAGCCCCTGGGTTTTATTTTTATATTTCCTTTCCTTGCTGCATAGAGAACCAGGAGCTATTTCCTTAGCTGTTAACTCTTCTGTGCATTGGTTAACAAAAACTATTGCCTAGTGCACATTCAGTCGTTTTGAAGTCCTTTTATCTGGCAGGCAGTTCCCTCCCATGTCTAATCAGCTGGTATCTCTCTCTTCTTTCTGCACAGGGTGCAAAGGGGGAGAAGGGAGCCCGAGGAGAAGCTGGAGTCCCTGGAGAGACTGTGAGTAACTGCTTCTCTTGCAGCACTTTTCCCTGGCAGTAACACTCCTGAAGGGACACTGAAGTCAATGCCTTGCATTTTAGTAGTCCCAGGCTGCTTGGGCACAGGGCATATCCTAATCTGCAGCTGGAAGAGTCAATGCTTGGGGGCAAACATGCCCATCTGCACCAAACAGAGAATACCCCAATCAGGGCAGCTCGAAACTGTGCCTCCTTTTTTGCCCAAATCTCTCCCTGTCTAACAAAACTCCCTTTTCTGGGTGAGGTGCTGGCAGAGCTTGAGACTGCACTGTGATATCAGCCCAGCCCAGGCAGCCAGCTGGAGCAGGGAGCTGATCAGCAGCAGCATGAATAGCTTTTTGATCACGGTTGCTTTTAGGTTTCCTCATCCATTCTGCCTTTTTGAATACTGGCTCATCTAGAGGACTCATCCCACACCTCTTTTTGAGGTGTGCATTGTTGGGAGCGCTGCTGTTGCCCGTGCTAAGGAACAGCAAAGGTTTTCAGTCCCATTTTGTTGTGAGAGCACATAAGGCCTTTGCAGCTGAGTAAGAGGCCATAGACTTTCTTTGCAAGCAGAGAAGGAAGAAAGACTGAAGAACTATTTGAAATAATGATTGAGAGAGAGGATGCTTGTGATCAGAAGAAGGAGGGAATAGGAAGTCCAAATTATGCATCTTAGTGCACTGTCATTTATTCTTACACCTTTGTGTTCATGGTTTTCCTTTTTGGATTGGTCCCTAGACATTAGAGCATGATGTGAATAACACGAAGGTCATAGGTTTGATCCCCATATGGGCCATGCACTTAAGAGTTGGGCTCAATGATCCTTATGGGTCCCTTCCAACTCAGAATATTCTGTGATATTGTCCCTAAGCAGTGCTTTCACCCTAAACCTTGAACTAGGCATTCACTCTTGGCTGAAGAACCCCTTAGTATTTTTAGGGAGGAACAAAAAAAAAAAAAATTAAGGCAAAAAACATCCCCTTCCACCAAACCTACCCATTGGTTTTGCTTCTTTGTATAACCTCTTGATTATGTTAATGATATGGAAATGCAGGTATATACAGGAACCTTCTGTTTTTGCCATTCTTTCACGGACTGGCACTGCTCCAAGTGTTTCTATTGGCTCACAGACCAGCATCTGTAAATAAAAGAAATGAGGAAACCTTTAAACTTCTGCTGTTGGGAAGGCTGAGAATTGGGATTGCTCAAGCTGGTGAAGAGAAGGCTCCAGGGAGACATTAGAACCCCTTCCAGTACCTAAAGGAGAGCTGCAAGAGAGTTGAAGAGGGACTTTTTAAAAGGGCATATAGTGATAGGACAAGGGAAAATGGCTTTAAGATGAGAGTAGGTTTAGATTAGGTATTAGGAAGAAATTCTTTACTCTGAGAGTGGTGAGGCCCTGGCACAGGGTGCTCAAAGCAGTTGTGGATGCCCCATTCCTGAAAGTGCTGAAGGCCAGGTCAAATGGGGCTTTGATCAGCCTGGTCTAGTAGAAGGTGTCCCTGCCCATGGCAGGAGGGTTGGAACGGGATGATGTTTAAGGTCCCTTCCAACCCAAATCTATGATTGTATGAAATATCTAAATATAGCCTGGTAATCCCAAACACACATCTCTGTGAGGACATAAATAATCAGATGTATGTCCTCTAAAGCCTCCCATGAATTTTTAGGGACACACGTGGATTTTTTCACCCTACAAAGTTTTCACTTGCAGATGGAAAAGACCTGCAATTCAGAACTACACATTCTCAATATTTTGGGCTGTTCATCTATTTAGTACAAATGAGTGTTTTCAGATTTTGTTGCCCAGAGCAGAGAAAGGTAGAATTCTCAACAAACCATATTTTGTTCACCTAGGTGTTTTTTTTTTAATGATAAATCAACATACTTTCTTCTGTTCTTTTGATGTTTCTGGCCCAGACGTTTTGTCCTGTATCTCAGCTAGATTTAGGATTTATTTTGATGGAAGGTAACTTTAAGCTCCCAAACAGTGCCTTCATCCATTGTGTATTGTTTCATTCTTCTTTACACTAAAAAGTTTATCACAAACTTGCTATTTTTTGCTTGCTTCTTGTACAACACCTTGTTTTACATGAAATCCAATCTCCCTTGGAACATCTTGTTCCTATGATGATACAAGTTGTGACTTACACATGCACACACATACTTAATTTTCTCAAAACAGGGTGTGAGTGGACCAGCAGGGCCCCCAGGTCCAAGAGGCTTGCCAGGAAATGTGGTATGTATACACCAGTGTATTTGTTTTCCCATCTGTGCCCTGATTTCTTTATTTAATGTGCTTAGTTTTCCCTTCCATAGGGATTACTATCAGGTTCAAAAGGCTGTGTTTCATTACACTATTTTCTTATGGTAGAATTGAAAGATCTGGAGGCACCAGGGAATGATGTATCTATGAAACATCTTCTCATATTCGTTTTTAACAAGAGGGAAGCATGGAGCTGCTTCATTCCTCACCAAAATGTCAAAAGCAAATTTTGCTGCCAGCTCTTCAAGAGGAAAATTTCAATGTTTGTTGTCTCTTTGGTTTTGTTCTCTTTGCCTTGTTTTCGTTTGTCCTTTTCTTTTGTAAAGACGACTTCTTGATATAAAAATAGTGGTAAACTCCCCTTTTATTATGAAATCACATAGGCATTTGATCCTACAATCAGAGCCTTGATATCAATGTGGTGTCCCCCTACCTCGGTAGATGTTCATCACCATCATTAAGTTGTACATGATAAAACTTTTCATGTTTGCTAAAAAAGTCTTTGGACTAACTCTCCTCCCAGCTCCACTAGTGTAATTTTCTTTCTAGTTCCTGGGGATTCTGTGGGTTTGGACTGGAGTAGGTGAAAAAAAGCATTTAGACCTCATGATATAATGTATTCAGGCACAGAGGACTCTTTGAGACAGAGTTTATTATGTGAGCAATCCAAGAAAACCTAACCTAAATTGCCTTTGTACTAATTGTTAAGATACATTTAATTTAACTGTATTAATTTAGTAATTTAATTTCAAATTGAAAAGTGATACTGAAAATCAAGACCTTTCTCAATTTCATATTCCGTTAAGCAAAGTTTTATACCAGCAATACCAATATATTACCTATAAAACCTAATACAATTGGAAATAATTTTTAGCGGTGCAGAAAGGAAAATAATTATCACATCCATTCTGAGATCAATCCAATCTTAATGGTACCATGACATGATTTCACATCTTAAAATGGAGTACCACTTCAAAATATGTTTTGATGAGTTAGAAAGGTACAGTATTTGATTTAGATCTCTAAATCATCTATATTTTGACATGGGATCCTTTGAGATCTGCCAAGACATGAAAAGGATGGAAAACTGCAGTAGAGGAGTAAATAGACATAGCTATGTTTCTCGATGTTTGGCTTTGGAGAGCAGTACCCATAAAAAAAATAATATTGGAAGGCTTTTAGCTTCTGTGATACAGAGATGATGATTGAAGGGTGGTTGGTAATGGATTAAGAACAGTTAAGTGTTTCAGAAAATGAAATAAAAAGTTACTAGTAGAAGCAGAATGCACAAATCTAAGATTAGCTCTATTTCTGCTATTGCAGTTCAACTCCCTTTCGTATTGAAAAGAAATCCTCCTTTAAGGACCTGGTACGCAGCTCTTCTGTGGTGTTCTTGGGATTACAGGTTGTCTGTACTGGGAAATGTAGAGCTGATACTGATCCTTGAGGCAGACTGTACTGAACCCACAGGTCTACACCTTTGCTTTAGGATCAAATACTGTCTACAAAGAAACTTCTAAGCTTTAAAATTCTTTTCTCTCCAGGGTGTGCCTGGAGGCCCTGGACTGCCAGGAAAGGCAGGAGAAAAGGGGGAAAGGGTGAGTTTGTTCTTTGATGGATCTGTTTCTTTTTTTTTTCTTGGGTATTTTAAGTAACTGGACAGAAGCAATCTGAACTAGGAAATCATTTCATAGGTTCATGCACAGTTAAGACACATGGACTCATTAGATCATTGTGTCTGAACTCCTCTATTACATGTGCTATAAGGTTTTCACCCTGTTACAGCCTTTATAATTAATCTAATAAACCACTGAGATATGACTGGATATAGTGAAGTCACTGCTACACATTTTGAAATTATGATCTTCTGCCATCCTCCTTGCCTGACAAGAGCAAGCATTCGATGTTTCAAGAAACTCATATTCATCACTGTAAATCCAAAGCTGGAAGAAAAAGCGGCTTTCCTGATTTTATAAAACAGATTTCTGCTTTCCTGAAAAGCTGTTATAACTGGACCTTTAGTTCAGCTTTCCAGTGCAGTTCTTGTTTACCATTTGCCTACCATGCCTCATTCTTATGTTCCATCTCACAGGCTTTCTGAGTTCAGGGATTGATTTGGTCATACAGTGCACCCTGCCCAGAATGCTGGAGTCCTGATCTTTGTTTGCTAGAGTAGGAATGATTAATCAGAAATATGGCCTTATATATGCATATATTTGGGGCTTAAGAGGGAATGAATCCTATCCCCTTCAGTCAAATCTTCCAAATTACTGAGCTCCACCTCAGGGTCATGTGAGGACCAAGGGCTCTCTCATGTGCTGTCATGGACAGAGTGATGTACTTGCAAGAAAGAAGCAACAATATATTTTATTGATATAAGACACTGACTTCAGAGAGTTCAATGGTAAATGCCACATTGGTTTAAGAAGATTCATTGCAAGGTACTCTTGATTATTTACTGCACAGACAACAGAGTCATAAAAAATTGTCAGGGAGACTCTTCCATTGAGTCGTGAAGGATTACATTCTAAACTCCTTCTCAGAGAGGAGTTTAGGTGTGACTGGGTCCAGATGTAGTCCCAAACTTGGCCAGCTTTTTGTGTAAAGGATTATATGTGCCCTGCCAATCCTTTATATCACTTATCTAAGGTTTCAAAGTTTCAACACACTTATTCTCAATTCACTTACTTGAGTGTCTGATGTGCTAACGTGGCAATTCAAAGTCTGTTTGAAGTCTCCTTTTACTTTCCTTAAGGAAAATTACAAGTGCCTTGAGATTACTGAAGGAAAAGACTTTCCATAAAAGAGTGTTTCCTATGATACCACAAGGAATCCAGATGAAAAAGCTAGAAAAGATGCATATCTTTCAGTCCCAATGAAAGACCTGAGACAGGAATGGTTTTTAGTGGGCCGCTAAGAGTTCTGATGGATTGTCTTCTACAGGGTGATCCTGGAAAAGAAGGAAAAGTGGGTTTACCAGGGCCACCTGGTGCACCAGGGCCTGCTGGAGAGCCAGGTTTGCCTGGGAAGGGTAAAGATGGAGCACAGGTAAGTAGATCTGGCAAGCTTTGTGCTTGAGTAGTTCAATATGAGACAGACAAGCATGACTTCTGCAGGAGAACAGTGGATTTACCAGAATCCATGAAAGGCCTGGCTGTGCAAAATGCCCCAGATCCAACCACTGCATCCAAAAAGGCAGAGAGAACTGAAGCTGTATTTCTAAACATTAAACCCTCTGTGGTGTGCTGTGGTGGCCACTGAAAATGGAGACCTCCACAAGGAGTAGCCATTGACCTTGTAACCAATTAAAGAATTATTAGCTTGATGGAAGATCCCTAAAATCATTTAATTCTAGCCAAGTTAGCAGATGATTTAATTTTGCTTATGTGTTTTCAGTAAAATATAGCCAGGATGGTGTGAGGTCAAGAGGGTGATGGGGGCATTACTTGCTGCAATAACTATAACAAAATCCAGGCTTCTCTTTGGCCGGATGGTGACTGTTTTCTTGTTTTGCCTCTGTCGCTTTAGGGGGAAAGAGGACCACCAGGCTTGCCAGGACCCTTTGGACATAAGGTGAGCATGGACTACATTGTGGACTGCTACTCTCAATCGCTGGAACTGGTAAAAAAACGGTGAAAACATGGTCTTTTTTTTCCCCCGGAAAATAGAGTTTGTGAAGCTTTCACTCAAAAATGCAGTCCTGGCCTTTTTGGAGGTTACTTTCTCTATTATTCCAGTATGTCTGTACATGTAGATACTAGCTCTGTACACTTGGTACATTGAAAATTTCTTTCAGCATTATGTGAATTCTGCACAGACTAAGGGCTAAATGCACACTTTTACAGGGAAACTGTGACTGGGGGCCTTTAATCCACAAGCTAGAGAGACATTACATGGCTCAAGGATGATCTACCCTTGAGACCAGTTGTCAGCCCCTCAAACACTCTTCCATAGCACTTGTTCCCTTCACCTCTCCAAGGAGATGTGAATTATTTTCCAATGGGACAAAATTGTCCTGATTTGCCCTCATACATTTAAGGCAAAAACTAGCTAGCTGATGAGGTTAGTGACACTAAATTCTTCTGGTGAACGTAATGTTTACTCTCCTATAAGTACACAGCAAAGAGAGAAAGGAATAAAGCAGCAAAAGCCTTTACTTCTGAAAGACCTAGATTGTGTTTGACCATGTCCTGTTCTGGACTGGAAGAAGAATAGGATGTTAAAGTGGATTCTGTAATTGTTATAAGTAGGATTATAGCAGTATGAGACTCAATCCAGCTACATCCCATATTTTTTTAAATAACCAAACTGCTATGAATATTTTTTTTTATTTTGCTGTCTTTTGTATAAATGCATTGTAGTCTGTTGTATATATCTTTGACAGTTCAGACCACACACTACACCCACACAGATGCACACAAATAGACTGAGAATTAATATAAAAGTCAGAAAAAACCACTGAAAGAAATCTGATAAAATACTCTATTCAATATCAACAGAAAAAGCTAAGAACCTTAATTGTGCACAGAGAACACTATTGAATTTTTTGTATGCAATTATCTTCTTGAATAAAATAACAGAGAGGGGATCTGCTGGAATGTTTGAACTCATCAGAATACATTTTTTCTCACTCTCCTTGCAGTATTGTTTCTTTGTAGTATAAGATTAGTTTAAGAAGAAAGAAAGAAAGGGAAAAATATAGGAGATATTGGAGATTGAAATTTGGGTGAGCAGAATCCACAGGTAACAATTTTTCTATCATGCTTCTATATAGCTAGAAATAGTGTCATAATAGATAGCATAAATAAGGCTCATTATAAGTCTACTCTATATCTATTATAAATCTACTACCAATGTGAGACAGCTGCAATGCAATCCATAACAGTCTTATTGATTTCTCACTATAACTAGAAAACAGATGTTAAATTAAAGTATTGCAGCTGAATTTTTTCTTAGCCCTCTGTCTGCAGTGTCAGTTGAACAGTTAAGTTGTTTTCTGTGCTATTCAGGTTTTACTTTGAAAATCCTGTTTTCTAGAGGGGAGAACTCTCCTTTTGCAGTACAGTGCTCAATAGAGAGTGGTAGAAGTGCTGACTTACTTTTTACCAGAGGAATTTAATACACTTCTGTGAGCGGGTCTATGTTGGAAAAGGAAAGAGTAATTTAAGATGTGATAAACCATCCCAAATTCTGTTTTCCCCAGATAAGTAATCTCTATTTAGCAATTTTTTTTGCTTAGCTATCTGCGATAGAAATTCAGAGAGAAAAAAGTGTGTTGTGGTTCTTGGTGAGTCCCCAAGCCAAGTAGAATGCCTGATACCCTGAGTGAGGTCACCATCACTGGAAGTGCTCAGGAGGATCCTGGGCACATGGTTTAGGGGTGATTAAGATGGTACTGGGTTGGACTAGATGATCTTGAAAGTCTCTTCCAACCTTGATGATTCTGTGCTTCTGTGAAATGCTTGGAGCGGGATTCTGTGTACTGAAATAAATGAAAATAGTTGCAGAGGTAGCGTTCCCACTCAGTTATATGATGTGGCACACTGATGTTGTGCGAGTGCTTGCAGAGGTGAGCTGGCACTCCAGTGATGGAAGAGAACAGTTTTCTTGGCATGATGAGACATTAACTGTGCCATGTCCCCGTGCTGCCACAGCCTGATACTGTTCCTCTGTGGGCAGAATCAGGTCAGGATGTATCAGTGTGACAGTCTGTTGTATAACCTAATTGCATTTCAGCACATTTTCTCATCAGTGCTCAAAGCTTTTAACTTCTTCCTTTGTTTCAGGGTGAGAGAGGACCTCCTGGCCTCCCTGGACAGCCAGGAGACAGAGGTGTGCCAGGAATTGGCCTGGCTGGACCTCCTGTAAGTAACAGATCCTGCTGCAACCTGTAACAAGGTGAAAAATTAGCCACTGCCACCTGGGGAATGTGTTGCTTGTGCTCTGTTATTCTGAGCCTGTGCGTCCTTGTACCTTCTGAAGATGGAAATTCCAGACTAGTCCAGAGGCTGCCATTCATGGCTCAGATGTCACATGTCTTCTGTGAGAGCTCCTGATGCATTCAGTTTTAGTTGAAATAGAGGGGCAAAAAAGGTGCTGTAGGAGTGATTGGTAACACTGGCTGTCACTCCTGAATTTTCTGCATCATCCTGACACCCTGGCTGTGGATGTGAATGGAGATCTGTGCTGAGCCAGCAGCTCTGGCTGCTACCTTGCTGTTACCCTGTTTGAAGGGATGAATGTAACACACATGCCCACATCAGTGACACAGTGGCACTGATGGCAAAATACAAAATCAGATTGCTTAAATTGCTGTGCTCCAAGAGGGCCATCATCCCCATCATTTCCCACAAATATTTAATGAGTTGGACCTCATCTGGCTCTGCCCTCACCTCCTTCATATCAGTAGGTCACAAGGTGTAATGGGTAGTCTGCTCTGGAAAAATCTGAGTTTTCCTGTTGGTGGGGTTTGGTCACTCCAGTACTTGTCATGTACAACTCCTTTTGAGATGAGGATTTGGGAGTGTTCTGGCTGTAGCCTTCCTCAGACACCTCCAGATATGCACTGAATTTGCTAGTGAAATATGTTTAGGAGGAAGCAAAGTGTTCCTAGCTGTAATTGCTAGAGAACACCTGAAACCTTGCATTCTTTTATTCTTCTGGTATACCTTGTACATGCCATAATCCTGTACCAACCAGTCAATGTTTGGTTACTAATGCTCCGTTTAGTTGGATATAAATTTCCCAATTAGTACAGGAAACTACTTTGAAATGATAAGTCATATTGCTGGGTCATAGTGATACTTAATATTTGCTTTTACCATGCAAAATTCTATCTAAGTTAAAGCAGATTGGGTCAGTCATGTTTCACACTGTGACTGTCGTGGCCTTTGTGGTCGTCACTGGGTTACCAATAACTGAAGATTACCTGGGTGTCATTTGTTAAGATTTATCTAAGGAACAGCGGTGTTTTTGCACTTTTAAATGTTCAGTCATTAATATTAAAATTAAACTAGCAAGTGAGTATCTGGCTTGTTTGAAAGTCACTAGCTTGTGGGTGGTTTTTAATTACAGATTTTTAGATTCAGTATAGGGTTAGATGAGTTCACCTCTGCATCTTGATGTACGCAAGATGACACTTATTCTTCACTGGGGCTTTAGCATCCTCATATCCCCGAACACAAATGACTAACAACTTGACTCCAAATGCAGACATTGCTTGTCTCACACCAGAAAATTCCTTCTCTCTGTGTCATCATTATTTGCCCACTGTCAGGATGTGTAGCCACCTACACACCACACTATTCTCAATTGTTAAGTTTTATTTATTTAATCTGCTTCACTAAATACTTTAAAAAACCCCACCCAAACCAAACCACTATTTTTGATGGTTTTTTCCCTGCTGTAGATTCATCATAACCTCAGCTCCAGATAAAAACCACAGTATAACCCTGAATCGGTCAGGCTGTCAGAAAGACTGAGCCCCACTGAAAAAACACCCCATAACAAAATCAGAGTAAAATCAGTGGAGCTGCTTCAGTGCCTATTACACACTGAATTAAAAGTGTCAGCCTCTACCCTTTTTAGCAATGTGACAAAATTGTGTTTATAATACTTCAGCTTCTGAGCTGAGAGCCAGCAACTCTTTAATTGAAATCCTCACCCTGTTTCCTCCTGTGCCCTTAACCTCTCTCAGGCTTTGCTCCCTGCACAAAAAATATATATAGCTGAGGATTTTTTTTTTACCTTATCTGCTAAAGTATTGAGTTACAATTTACATAACACTGAGCTATGAACTTGAGCATTAACAGAGTGTGTTCTTCCTGGCAGAAGATGGAACTACTTGGAGAATTGGGGTGAATTCACATGTTTATGCTGAATTTGCCCAATGGATGCGTACACTGAAATAAGTAGAAAGGTTTTCATCTTGCCCTGCCTTGCCTTGTTGATACTACCATGTGTTCAGAATTATGCATTTAGCCATTGCTTGAGCACAGCATTAAGGTGTCTCGCATGGAGGACTGTATGAGGATCAGTGAGTTACTGTGCCTGAAATAGAAAGAAAAAGGAGAGGAGTTATAGTGCGAGCCAATTTATTTGAACACAGCCCCAGGGATGTGATGCTAAGCCTTGTTTTGTGTGTGTTTGGAATACTAGATTGATTCATCCATGCTGTATACAGCTCCTGTGCCACTTCTGTGGTGTTCCTACAGAAGTGGGTACCTTCTAGTTCCCCACTCTACTCAGCTGCACTTTTTAAAGTTGCATCCTCAAAGAAATATCATACATAAAGCCCACTAGGCTGCTTGCTTTGACCTAAATTAAAGATCTCAGAGGTCTAGTGAGATGTCCCAGCACAAGAGATGTTGTGATTCTGTGTCCCCACAAACAGCCAGGAGTGAGGCTGTGCACGGATTGTCAAAGGGCATATTCAGTGCGCACACACACACTCATGTGAGCAACCAATGCAGAGAAAATCTCCTAATGCTTCAGGACCCTCCCTGATGAGCCAAACGGGGATGTAAATTTCAAGTGTTTTGATTGCTCTGTCTTTTCTGTTTTCAGGGCCCTGCAGGACCCCCAGGAGACAAAGGATCACTGGTACAGTATGTCTTTCTAGCTATACCCAAATTTTAAGGGGGAGGGGGCAACCACATGATTTGTGTTTCTACCAGTGATTTCATGAAGGCACATGTAATTAGTTTGATTTTGCCCAAGGATTGGTCACAGGGTGGCTGAACCTCCAAAGGGAACTTCTCTTGTGCATTCCCAGGTACTTATTTGCTATATTGAGTTGTGAGAAATAGTTGATAGAGAGTCTTGGCCTGGGGACAACTTTTCCCTATGTGCCTATAGTCCTATAAGAGAAAGAATGAGTTACTTGTTTCATCCTTCATTCAAAACATTATATCAAGGCACATAATTCAGGGCACACTGCTATGCCTTATAGCCAAGGTCTCAAAGGTTTAAATAAAAGCATTTTCAAGCATTTTTCTTACTGAAATTTTACAGACTTCCATATTCATTAAACACACTTTGTTCCTCAACATTCAGTTTTACAAGGATGCAATCTATTAATGTGAAACAAATGACTGCACCATGTTCTCATAGACACTGGGATAAATTTCCAGCACAACAGCCAGTTTCACCCAGTGTGATAGCTTGGCACTGAGGAACTGGACCTTCTTTTCTCCTCTACCATCCTGTGTTCAGTCATATTTTCTCCCTGTTCAAAAACTTGCCACCTATAGAGGGTCATTATTACCTTTCCAGTCAATGTATGTGAAGCTTGACTTTAGTGATGCTCATGAAGTCCCTTGAGGCACAGAAATGACTGATCTTAGGATAGTGCACTGTGAGATTTAATTATATTTTTCCTAAACTCTCTCATGGTTGTTTAACTGCTAGTTATTTTTTCCCCCAATAACTACTAGGCTTAGGATTTCTTTTCTTCAGCTAAGAAGCACCTCATACATACTACTCACATTACTGGGTTTGTCTGCTCTCTCCCTACCAGGGTCCCCGTGGAGTACCTGGTATCCCTGGACCACAGGGGCCTCCTGGCCAGGATGTAAGTAAAATAAAAGTGTAAGTGCTCAATAAATTTGTCAATGCTTGAATCTAATATCGCTAAAAACTTATAATCACTGAGTGTTACTAGGATGGTCTGAGGGAGATGATTCACAGAAGTGGAGAGCTTACAAGTTAGGGTGTCAGAGGAGAAAGCATTTGGGATAAGAATTGCCTCAAGGAAAGCCATGGACTTCACTACTGAACCATTTTAAAATGACACTGGAGAAGGGACTTGGCAGCAAACACTGGGGAATAATCCCACGGTGGAAAAGGATGGTTAAGCTGTCTAGGAACTTCTTAGAAGCCTCTGAGATAAGTACCCTGTAGTATTTCCATGAAAACAGGGCCAAAACTGTTAAAAAAGTTTTTCATGAGTTCATTTTGCTGCTGCTATTGTGCGTGTTAGATGACATTTTAACCTCTTGGTGTGTTGTCCTCTCTCCTGCTGTCTCAGTGGGTGAGTCATGGAGCTGAGGAATAGAGAGGAATATGAAGAGTCCTAGCTGGAAAACTGGCCCCTCTCGCTGCCTGGGTTTGTTGCAGTGCTGAGTCAGAAAGATGAGCATTCTTTTTCTCTGTGCTTTGGAAATCAGTCCTCTGAAGGAGGCTCTGAAGATTTTGAAAGGCTTGATTTTAGGATTTGTGCCTGTTGAGGGAACACTGCGGGGAGGGGGCAGTGATCTTCTGTAATTCTCCTCAGTTCTGTTTCATGATACTGTCGTGTCATTAACTCCACAACAAGTGATTTTCAACGCTAGTGTGGCTTTATTGACATGCACCAGGTGGCCTAAAAGGTGTACTGTTTTCTTCCCACCTACTTGTTGCCCAGAGGGGTTATGGATGCCCCATCCTTGGAAGTGTTTAAGGCCATAGTGGATGTGGCTTGGAGCAACCTGGTCTGGTGGAAGGTGACTCTGCCCATGGCAGGGGTTTGGAACTAGATGATCTTTAAGGTCCTTTCCAACCCAAAACATTCTATGATTCTATTATGCATAACAAGACAAATTATAGTGCCAGGGTGTTCTTCCACAGCCCACAATTGCCTCTATCAGCCTGTGTCCCTGAGCAGCTACAGATGTGGAATTGATTGTGTCCTGCTGACTGTCTCTAGATCTCCTCACCTTGCCTCAGATGTCTGGGACTTTTAATCAAGAGGTTTTAAACAGAAGATACAATAGATGGGTTTATTACAACTACATTGTATGAGGAAAGTGCCAGAGGCAGCTTTTCAGAGTCTCTGGATCTTCTCAGGTCACCGTTGTCTGGTCAACTTTTGGAGATGCAACAGTACAGTTTTTGTATCTTTTCCCTACAGGTGATTAAGCCAAACAGAACCATTCCTCATTTTACTTGTGAACACATTATTACACTCACTGTTTTGATTACACTGAGTATCTCTTTTAGAAACTCTCTGGCTGATCACGTGTTAAGCCATTCTACTTGTGTTTCAGGAAGTGTTAATGGAACTACAGGGCACATTCCAGCATTTCTTGGTGTTACAGCGGGGATAACCTATTTTGGCAGGATCATGCATTCACATTTTCTTGATCTCCATTCTCATTTGACTAGTACAGAGAATTTTTTGTTCTGTTTTTGCGCTCTTGGATATCAATACAGTGTTCCTGTATTCTCTGAAGCGTGCCCATTTTTGTACTCTGCTGTGTTCAAACAGTATGCCATCAGTTAGGAAAGCTCCAATTTGAATTGCTAATATGAATTTGCCATGCAACTCCCAAGCCGTTCAGTGTCAATTGCCTTAATGACTCGCCTCAGTGTCTTGTATGTTGCTGTGGCCTTTGCAAATGTATTCCATGTTTTTTTCTGAGATTGGAAAAATCTTTTAAATCACATTTACATACAATAAATTATTCTCTTCGTTATTTTTTTTTCAGTGGCAAACTGATCAGATGTTTGTGGAAGTGTCTGTTATAAATTGTTGTATTTCCTTATACTGCAAATCAGATTTACAATTGCATTCGGGGAGGTAGAACAGTCCATACTTCTTTTGCAATAGCTTTGGCCAGAATTATCTCCCATACGTGAATAAATTGTTAATTTTTTTTTTCATGAATACATTCTGACTTTCTTCTAGTGCCCTAAAAGCATGTGCCATTTCTTTTTTGTGAGAGCACTGCCCCAGGTTACGTTTTGAAATATGTTGGCAACTCAATCAAATACAGAGAGTTCTCAGGGCAGTGTCTCATTTTATTAAAATCTAGGTTTTGAAAATAGTTGTCCAGTTTTACAGTACAGTTGTACTGGTTTGGCCTTGTTCTGTTCCTCTAAGCAAAAGGCTTGGTATTTATTTGTCCTCTAGAGTTCACTATGTCCATAAATACCTACAAATGCCCTTCTTCTGGGACAAAACTGGGACACATTGTCTTTTCCCATATAGATTATTTTCTTGTCTTTAAGGTTCTTTTGTTTTTTTTCTGATTAAATTTTTGAGGTCTTTGTTTTTCCCAATAATAAAACAAATTTGTCCCATAAAAGAAATACTGCATATTGTTCCTACTTTAATGCCCTCAGTCACTTTAAAAAATTACTTGCTTTTGGCAAAAAAAAAAAAATCCAAATCACATTATAATCTGTAGTATTCCTGTAACGGGTATTAAAATAGTGTAGCCTTAAGTACCTTCTGTCAGAGGTATTGGCCAAACTCCTAGTCTGAGAATTATAAAAAAATATTTCAGCTTGTTAATGATGTTAAATGCATGGCTGTCTCCTCCAGATGCTGCAGACCAAGTCTCTCCTGACTGATAGGTAGATTGAAATTAGATATTAGGAAGAAATTCTTTACTGTGCAGATGGTGAGGCACTGGCATGGGATGCCCAGAGAAGCTGTGGATGCCCCATCCCTGAAATTGTTCAAGGCCAGGTTGGATGAAGCAACCTGAGCTAGTGGAAGGTATCCCTGGCCATGGGATTGTCTTTAAGGTCTCTTCCAACCCAAACCATTCTATGATTCTTTGAAAAGGTTTCTAAGAAGATATGATAGGACAAACCACATCAATTAGTGTGACAAGATTTGTTTCTTGTTAGGTCTGTGTCTTGGCATATTTAGTTTCTGATTTCCTCCTTTTCCCTTAATTTCCCAATTGACAAGGTCCTGGGTCAGATAATCTTGCTGGAATAAATCTCCTCACACTTCCACATGCCTTCATCAATCAGTGTGAATACCCATGTTTGGTTCCAATCACTGCCATCCTTATTTGTTGGTTGAGTTTGTATCCTTGACGTTCTACTTTATGGCTTTTTCCTTATTTTCCCTTGTTGCATTGAAAAAAAGATCTCTGACCAGATACCCCCAAAGAAGCAGGCACTCTCTGGCCAAATACCCTTACACTACATGTTTTGGAAATTATCCTCTGACTGCTCCTGGGAGATGAAATGTTTCTGTTCAGCGCACTTGCTTAATGCCCTTAGATTAGGAAACAATCTGAATGAGACATTCTCTTATCCTACTATTAACAGTGAGGGCACCCATTTAGTAGGCTCTTTCTGTATTTTGATTATGGTAATTTTAATTAGCATAAACATTGAATTAATAACTTTTTAATTAGGTTAATTATTCATGCTAACTAAGTTCCAGCATTACTGGGAAGCTAATCTTCCCCTGCATTTACTTGCATCATTACAGAACCTTTGTGTATGCATATATTACTGCCATTAGATTTGAAAAGTAGAGTTTTCTTTTCTAGACTTGATTGTCCCATGCAGTTAGAGGGACAGTTCCAAGGAGCCTTTGTGTTTGTTTTAGGGTACTTACACCCCAAACCAGAGTGCAGTTATTAAACCTCCTATTGTCTCTTTATTGCTGTGACTTGCAACTTGTTTAGGCTATTGCATTTCAAGTTTAGTTTTCAGTCTTGTAATAAGCCAGTGTGACTTACACACTTTCCTTATACACTTATTTTTCCTTGTAGACTTTCTTTAAGATGTGTGTTTTCACATACACCACTTAACTGAGCATCATTTTTCAGCATAACATCATCAGTTTCCATCAGTCCCCAGTTAAAGATCATTCCTGTGTGTCAAATAGTCTGGATCCTGTGCATCACACCTGCACAGTGCTGGCATCTTTTCCCTGTATTGGTGTGCTGCACCACTCATTGGAAATTCCACTTCATGACAGCCACTGTTGGCTGCAAGTTCCTGAAAGTGATCAAGTTTTAGGAGCTTTCCAACACCGGTTGTTATTTGGGTCTGCCCATTTTCCCACATCCTGTTAGCAGAATTTCTTTTCAGTGCCATGCAGTTTTTTGGTCAGACTTTATTTATTTTTAATTTAAAAATAAATAAAGACTAATTTATTTTTATTTTTTTTTAATTTTCTGGCTTTCTCTTTTCTGCTTTCCTCTCCTGTTAGGTTGTCAGATGCAGTTATATCCTCCATGCCATCATTCTAGCCTTTTCATTCTGCTCTGAGCAATCTGAAATTGTTTCAGGGGAGGTTTAGGTTGGATATTAGGAAAAGGTTCTTAACCCAGATGGTGGCCAGACACAGGAACAGGGTGCCCAGGGTAGTGGTCACAGCACCAAGCCTGATAGAGCTAGCTCAAGAAGTGTTTTGACAATGCTCTCAGACACATGGTGTGATTCTTGGGACTGTCCTGTGCAGGGCCAGGGGTTGAACTCAGTGATCTCTGTGGGTCCCTTCCCACTCAGGATACTCTGATGCTGTGATTCTATGCTTGCAGTTTGATTCTTTTTATCAGCCTTTTCTAACTCCAGGCCTTTATAGACCAACAGTCTTTCCTTTACTTTGGACTCTGCTTCCATTTGCCTGTTCTCTGATAATGCACCATGCTGAAGTGCCATCAGCCTACATCTGGTTTGTTCTTTTTGGCTCAGAAAAACATTCTTCAAAAGGGCACTCTCTGTTTGCAGTCTTGTACCTTTCCATTGTTTGACTTCTCCTGGGGATTCAGTGACTTCCAGGTTTGTCAGCCGTGGCATAGAGCTTAATCTTTTTTTCTTTCTCATTTGCATCCTGTTAAAGATATCACCAGCTCTGCATCAATGTGCAAGAAAATAGGTCCATCCCTTTTTTTGTCAAAGCAATCTGGTACCATGTAGATATCATAGCTGTCCTTAAATCTTTGCCACATCTTCAATTTTATTCACTTTCTTCTTGTGTGTCTTTTCACATAACGAAGAAGCCTTTTCCTGTATTCTTCTTTTAAAAAAAATCTTCTTTAAATACTCAAATTACACTGCTAGTACCATGTTCATGTTTTAGATCCCAAAGCAAAAGGCTGTCAGTGAGCCCTATGGCAGAAAGAGTTTATTTATAGCTATGCTACTACTCAGCATGAAAGACATTTCTGATCTGTCTTTTCTGTGTTGCCTTCTGATCCAGGATTATTCTCATGGCTCAAGTCTTTGTTTGCATTGCATCACACTTTCGAAAGCAAGTGCTGTGTGAGTCTTCCTGAGGAAAGTAGGTCTTGGAATATAAGATCTGTGTAATTGTTATTTAGTCAGCTCTCTTCCCACTTGCAGAAGTGGCTGAGAACCACAGCAGAGATGATGTCAAAAGCATGACCTGACAATTAGCTCCTGTGAAAGAGAGAGGACTTTGAGAACATCCCCCAGTCCTCTAGATTCACTTTGATGCTCTGTGGAAGAGACAAAACTATAAATGGCTATAATATTTTCTTATATTTATTCAATTCCCCAGAAGGACGTTTGTCTTTCAGACCTTATCTTCTCTTTGTCCTCCCCTGCAGAAGGTTAAGTTCCTGGGAAACAAGCATTCATCCATGGACTTCAGTTCCACTTCAAGTCCACTTCAAGTCCACTTCAGTTTCTGTTTAATACTCATCTCTTAGAAAGTCAAGGTAGCTGGAGAGTTGTTGCTCACTCAGAAGTGTTTAATGTGGATATAGAAGAAGGCAATCAATCTATTTTCCCGTTTTAGACCTCCTCTAAAAGCAAGACATACAGGATTTAAGTACTGAGACACAAGGATGAAATTCAAGTTTCCCCTATAGCTATAGCTGTGTAGCACACACAGTACACTTCAGTCATTAATTCCCAGGTGGCTAAGTACGTCCCCATCTGGTTGTCTTCATAAATAATACGACAAACTGATTGGAGACAATGGAGTAACCTGAGACAAGGTGACTCACAGAAAACTGAGTCCCCTTCCCCTTAATCAATTTTTAATGGAGCTTTCCAGGTGAAAATTCTGGATAGTCTCAGAGTCACCTGCTGAGCCAAGACTGATTGAGAGCCACTACTTGTATCTTCGGTATGTTGGTCAACATCCAGATTTTGATGCAGCCCAGAAAGCCAGTCTAGTCCTGGGCTGTATCCAGAGAAGTGTGGGCAACAGGTCGAGGTGGGTGATTCTGCCCCTCTGCTCCACTCTGGTGAGACCCCACCTGCGGTGCAGCATCCGTCTCTGGGGTCCCCAGCACAGGATGGACACGGCCCTGTTGGAGCGAGTCCAGAGGAGGCCACCAAGATGATTAGAGGGATGGAGTACTTTCCCTACAAGGAAAGGCTGAGAGAATTCAGATCATTCAGGATCATTCATGGAAAAGAGAAGGCTTCAGGGTGACCTAATTGTGACCTTCCAGTACCTGAAGGGAGTCTACAAGAAAGATGGAGAGGGACTTTTGACAAGGGCATGTAGTAACAGGAAAAGGGAGAATTATTTCAAACTGACAGCAAGTTTAAATTAGCTATTAAGAAGAAGTTTTTTACTGTGAGGTTGGTGAGACACTGGAACAGGTTGCCCAGAGAAGTTGTGTTGTCCGTCCTTGTCAGTACTCAAAACCAGGCTGGACAGGGCTTTGAGCAACCTGGTCTAGTGGAAGGTGCCCCTGCCCATGACGAGGGGTTGGAAGTAGATGTTATTTAAGGTCCCATCCAATCTAAATCTATGATCCTGTGAACATCCTGGTTGGCAGATCTGGAACCATCCCAGAGAGCACTCCAGGTGGGACCTGCTGCAGGATGAACAGAACAGAACACAGATAAGGTGCTTTTATACGGTCAGTAGAAACTGTTGCTTTAGAAGCAAAAATGGTCAGGTAGGACAGCTTTTGTATGTGATTAAGATAAGACAGACGGAAACTGTTTTGTATGTTCTCTAAGGTTGTCAATATGGACAGAACATGCATATGTGATGGCACAGGGCAATGGACCAGGTATCTACAGGAATTCAGCAGAGAATGGTTTTGAGGAATCTCACCAAGCCTATCTTAAAAATCCACTACAAGGATCCTCACAATGCAGATTTCTGTGGCCATGTGGACAGTGACCAACTGTCCTGTTCAAGAAACTCAATTTCCCATGCGAGAATTACTTTATGTAAAGATTTTACAATAATCCTTAGACATGGTTTTTGTTTTGTTTTTAACAAACTAATCACGTGCTAATGACAGGTAAGAGAAGCCCACTGAGAGGTGGGGGTTGTCCCTTTTCCAAAACATGACTTTCTGGGCCTAAAATTCTAAAGATGCTGGTAATTTCTATGCCTTCATCTAATGAAAACTGATACCACTACAGCTCCCCAGACAAACAAACAAACAAATAAAACAGCAGAAAGGCTCACTGCTGTTTGAGGTGCAAGGGACCTGTTTGCAAGGTCTAGATTTTACATGTTACAGAGATTTAAATCTTCATCCTTCACACTATTGCAGCTCACAGTGTTTCCTGTGACCAGAAGACAAGCTAAAACAATTTCAGTCTCTGTGTGACTCAGATGATTTTAGCAAGGTCACATGTGTGTAAATGAGATTTAGGAGGGGGTCAGAGGACATTAAAGTTGCAGGTAGTTGGAGGAGTTCACTGTTTGTCACATGCAAGGAGCGGTGCTGCTCAGTGGCACAAAGCAGAATGTGTGTTAGTCCAGAGCAGTCAGCAGAGTGTAGGAGTAACCAGGTGGTTATTGTATGATAATTTCACAATTTTTTCTTTCTCTTGATCTGTAGGGTCTACCTGGAAATCCAGGGGAAAGAGGACCTCCTGGAAAACCTGTATGTAACTTTACTTTTATGTTACATCTTCCTTTTAACTCAGTTTCCACCTGTACACCTCAACTCAGAAGAGCACTCCGGTGCTTTTCCACTGCTGCTTTTCCCAGTAGAGCAGAGGGAAAAACACTAAGACCCACTAAGAAGTTATGATAAAAATACCTATGATGCCTTTGGGATAGTATGAAAATAACTGGATATTTGTAAAAAGTCAAAATTTTAAAGGCACTTTCTTAGCACCACTGTACAGTGCTCTTAGCAAGAATTCTTCTCAGATGTGAATTGCCTATTTGCCCCAGTGAGTCCTAGGCAAAGAAAGGGAAACCAATGAGCACGTTCAGAAAAAAAAATCTAATGTTTTGTTGCCTTTTAAAATTGCCTGAGATAATGAATTTCTCATCCCACAGGGTTCCCCACCCCTGCTCTCTCCAGAGGACATAAATCTCCTCATAAAGGTAATTAGCCTTTGATGAGGGTTAGAGTTTATCTCTGTGTTTGATTCAGACCTGACTATCACTCTGTGGTGGGAAAGTGTCTGAACTACAAGTGCAAAATGTGTCTTTAAACACTTTGTCAAAGCTTGAAACTTGTAAGGCTCCTACTTGCACTGGTATTGGGACATTAGAGCTCATACTGGAGACAAAATCCCATCACCAGCAGTGAAACGACCTACAAAGATCTCTATAAAAGCTTTGAGCCTTTCTCAGTTCTTTCTGAGGCATGCATTCCCAAGGAAAAATAAACATTATCAAGTTGTATTATCTAAACCAGAGAATAGAAACCATTTTAATAAAATATCTGATCTTTTTCACATATACCTTCGACAGGGACTGGAGTAATTTTGAACTATGAGTGCAAAGTTAGTTTGCGTTATTCACCTAAAAGGATTCAGGTAATTAACCCCAGAAGGACCCATGTTTCAAAAGTGATGATCTGTCTGCTTTTATTCTCCATGTAGAGACTTCTCTGGGAAACAAGTCAGTCTTTGAAAAACGTTGACTGCAAAATCTTTACAGATTTCGATGGGCTGAGTTAGGAGTTTTTTACACTGTCTTGAAACATGGCAAGAAATCCTTTATTATTGATTAAAACAAAATAAAAAATTACTTTCTTTTACCAACCATATTAACAAAAGGACCCTTTTAAGACTGCTACTGTGAAATGACTTCTTTGAAGAGCTGTCTTTGTTTTGTGGTGCCTAGTATGGTTCTGGAGGCTTCACTGTGAGGTATTTTTTTTGTTTTCTAATCTGGACAAGAACAAGAGACTCATTCTTGGGTACAGGATGCCATTTAGGTGTTCTGTCATTTTCTTCCTTTGCTTATGTTATGGCATATTCTTTCTGCTTGGCGTTTTTTCACTCCATGCTTGGTACAGATCTATATAAAACAGCATCTTGAAATCCCAGATTAAAGTAGAGCTCTGCTGTTCTGGGTGTTTCTCAAGTACTGACAATGTAAGTAGATAAAGGTGCATATAGGGTCTGAGTCTCAGAAAGACAATTTACCCCACAATTTTGCAACCTATCATTGACAGAGGTGGGTGTTGGAGCAAAGTCTCCTGATCCTCAGCCTGATGATCTGTCTGTTGTGCTACTCTATCTCTTATGGGCAGGATTCCCTCCCCTTTTGCTGAAGGGATTCTGCCTTTGAAATGAAAATGTCATGCACATTATTTTTAATTTCCTGAGGATAGTTGAAGTGTAAGGGCTATTGAGATAATACTTCAAAGAGTTTTGGAAGGGGGGAGTGTTTCTCTGTGATAAAATTTGGCCAGGACACTGTGACATTCACAAACTCCATCAGATGAGTTCTCCTTGGCCATGCCAGCTGCTAAATACAGTTTCACCTGCAGAAACTGACATTGTGCTGCACCTGTTTTTCCTTAGAAATCTGCCCTTGGGCTGTAACCCAGCTCTTTCAAACTGGTACAGACACAATTTTCTAGTAGTCCTGTAGCTTCAAAACAATGCTGTTCCTGGTAGCCTTGCTTTGTGACAATTTGACCTCTCCATCAGGAGGAGGTTTTTCCTTGGTTTCTTCATTCTGGGTAATCTGTTGGAATGTAGAACTGATAGGAAACTCCCCATGGGATCATGTGGGAGCTCAGCTGCTGACATTGACTCTGCTCCACACCACCCTCATTACAGTTCTGTAAGGCAAATTCACCCCAATCCTACCCAGTGAGGTAAAACCTCAAAGGTTTGTATATTATACCAGCACCACAATTCTGTGTTCATAGTGGGTGTCCGTAGGGTCTGCTGAGTGCCTGCAGCCTGTTGCTGATGTGTTTCTCCACATTCTCTGCTAGGATGTGTGCAGTGAATGTCCTCCTGGCCCACCAGGACTGCCAGGCATCCCAGGCTTCAAAGGTGATAAAGGTCTCCGAGGACCACCAGGTAGAGATGGCCAGGATGGGAAAATGGTAAGAGATGCCTTGGATCTGGTGTAACCTTGCCTTTCTCATAATATTGTTGATAGTTTGTTATAAAATGGTTCCTTTTTTTTTTTTTTAATTTTGGTCGACAACCTACTGAATCTTTTACAGATGCCCGTGGAATCAATGGATTAAACTAGTCTTTACCTCTGCCTCTTCTGCATTGCAGGGAATTGCTGGTCCCAGAGGTCCTGCAGGCCCACCTGGGCTTGATGGCCCAAAGGTTGGTTGGCTTTTTTCCGTTGTCTAATGAAAATTTATTTGTGACTCCTTAGTCATGCTAATTAGCCTGGGAACAGGTTGTCCAGAGAAGCTGGGGATGCCCATCTCTGAAAGTGTTCAAAACCAAGCTGGATGAGGCTATGAGCAACCTGGTTTAGTGAAAGCTGTCCCTTCCCATGGCAGGGAGTTGGAACTAGATGGTCTTTAAGGTCCCTTCCAACCCAGACCATTCTATGATACTGTGAGGATAATGGATGAAACAGAATCTTAGTGAGGTCCATCTCTGTGTAAAGAATTAGGAGTGGCCTGTGGGGTGGGCAGAACTGCACAGGTCCCCACATGGACACTCTTTCACTTCAATAGTGTCTTCTGCCATCCCTTTGTTCACACACAGACATGAACATGTAAAGGTCCTGATTCTTGATGTTGAATTTCTTTACATTGCTGTTCTGAAACAGATAAGGACTTGGGAATAAGTTTCAACCCAAACCAGGTGAGGAAGAAATTAAAGCCTCAGCAGTAGCCACCATGTCTGTTCCTCTCCTCTTTGAATCCTAAATTCTGGAACCACTTGAACTGAGGCTGCTGTGACTGCTGCGCTTCACGAGCACCATCTGCCATGGTGGTTTTATCCACACACTCTGAATATTTCCTGAAACAAGTTATAGGAAGAACTTGTTTCAACTATATTTTTATGTTCTAGGGACATAGTGTAACACAAAACTTCCGTTTTCTGAAGTTTTCCAGTGGTGTCACATTTCAAGCATTGCCCATGAAGAGGTCTGCCATCAGTCAGCTCCCAGTGTCAGTGCCTGATCACAACTGAAATCTTTACAACTGCCTAATGTGAAATAAAACAAATCAGTGGAGGGAGGGAGAAGGTGCTTTCATGATGGACCACAGTTTCCTCCCCACATCCCTGCAATACTGGCCCACTGTCTAAAATAATTCTGCTATTTTAACATCCTTTGTATTTGGTCTTACAAGACTGAAGGTGTAGGACAAACTAGTAGAGATTCATAAATTAGTTTTATATCTTGCCATTAAAACTGTTGGGGAGAGCACTACAGTCTCAAAAAGAAACATAGAGTTGATCAAAATGAAAGTATGTTCCAGGATAAAATTTGCAAGAGAATTAGTAACCCATAATAACTGGCAGAAATGCCAAGCAGTCTGAGACATACCACATCTGCTGCTTTCTTCTATGTTATGAGAAAGCTGAGATTTAGGCAGCAAAATTGAATGTGTAGGTGAAATAACAGGACAAATTTCAAACTGTACATGTGCATAAAATTGAGCAATTGATAAATTAGTCTAACTTAAATTCAGTAAAAGGACTTTGCAAATGCTATAAGAAAATATTGTAAGACCACTGGGAAGATGCAAACACAAAGACGGTCTTTGTAACTCCTTTCTAAATATGCTAGGAGATACTTGCAGTAAAAGACTCAATTGACTCTGTGGCATATTGGCCTTACCAACACCAACCAACCAATTAGGTCCCATTCTGAAACAGAGCAATAGAACTGCAGATCTTTGTTCATCAGCACCTTCATTCCTTCTGTCTGGACGAATTAGACCTCTTTTATTTAATAAATAGCAACCCTCCCTCTCGCCCTTGTCTCCTAGCTCTCATATAGTAAACCAGAGTATTATTTCCACAACCAGCAGTTCTTGTTCTGTGCATTTTTCATAACTTGTTCACCATCACCTCAGTATTTTTCCCTGTGTGAGACTCATCCTGCCTTACTTTAAGCACTGAAAATGCAGATATCTATATTTGAGTTAGCTGTCTGTTCTGTGTCACTAGGACAGAAAAAGACAGAGACAAAGAGGGGAACGCTTTCTGGGTATGGATCTTCAGACTGCACCTTGGAAATGCCATTTTTATTGCTGTTGTCCCTGAAGGGAGGGGAGATTACCAGCTCACACTGTGGGAGCCTTTGTTGGGCCAGAAGATTCCTTATCATGATGTGATTTAGTGAACTTCCTAACAGCCTGCCTGCTTTTTAAGGATGTATAATTCCCTTTTATGTCTATGAGACTACAACGTTAAAAAAACCAGCTATGCCAGGCCTGCTCAAAGGCCATTCTTCACATATATTCCTGGCTCCAGCATTGGTAGTGAAAGTCTAAGAACCCGAGTGAAGGGCAAGGAGGGCTTAGTCCTAATTCATGAGTTTTATGCTCTAATGTCCAAGTGCTTTATGAACTAGGTCAGAAAGCTGTCACAATACTGAACTGAAGTGACTTTTAATGGCCTTTTTTCTTTTTTTTTTTATTATTATTATCAGGGTGCTAAAGGAGACCGTGGTATGACTGGGGATGTAGGAGAAAAAGGTGAACAGGTAAAAACAGAGTGTGCTTTCCAGCAGTGCTGTTACTGTTCTTATCCCTTCATCAGTAATAACTATGATGTCTGTGGAACTCTTCTCAGAGGCAAAGCAGGCAGATGGGAATTCTTCATCACTGATAAACTACAAATGGGCTATGCTGAAAACTATAGCAATCCTCCACAGGTTGCCATCCTCATCTCCAGTAAAAACTTTCCTGTATCATCTGTTTCCTCAGCTCTGGGTTGAATGCATTCAGTTCTCTACATTACCTAACCCCTAGTAATTTCCTCAGATAATCCCTAGATGAAATCCAGGAGATCAGGTGTCTTTGGGTTGAAAATTTCAGTATTTCTATTTGTCTTAGACGAATGTAAAGATGACCCCTTTTAGGAGGGACTGAGTTGTCACAGGAAAGAGGAGACTGGTTTAAATTAGAGCAAATTTTCATAGGTAATTTTTCCAAGGGATGAGTCACTAGTTTAAGGTGAAAATCAGCATCTCTTCAATGAGATTTGTAGGGTATTTTAAACAGGTTTGATGATTTGATTTCCTGCCTGAATTCCTGTATGTACAGTTCCACAATATCTGTTCTCATTTTGCATTAGCATAGACTGAAGTACACATTGGAAAAAGTACACCTGCAATATAATTATGTTATTTCTGAAGCATGCACCTTGAAAACCAAGGTTTTGCTTTAAAAAGCTGTAGTTCTTTATTTCCTTATAATCCTTTCTCTCTCTGTGTTGTCACATTTTCATGCTACTTCACAATAGTCAATTACCGATTAACTCTTATACAACTAGAGGTGTGAATATTCCCTAAAGAACATCTCTCTTTTCATTCTACAGGGCCACCCTGGAATGCCTGGCTTCTCAGGGACTCCTGGAAACCCTGGTCCACCTGTAAGTTCCTTTGTTGCAAAGATGATCCTGTAATTTTCTTATTAATAACAGTTGTTGCAAGCTCCATGTGGAAGAAAGGACCATTCCTATCTGTCTGTGCATTGAATTTTCATTTTCCAGTGGGTTCCTAATGGTCCCCTGAGTGCCATAGAGTTCCCCACTCATGGGTAATTGCTGCTTAATACATTGGCCACTTTTCACTGATTGCTTCAACTCACTCTGTAAATTGATGCTAAGCTTCAGTTGCTCTCTTTATACAACACAATGATGATGAAAACTCTTCCACAGAGACTATTTAGTATGTGTATAGGTGTTTTCCTGTATGTGAAATGAGTTGTTAGTCTAGAACCAGCAAATCTAAGAGCATTTTAGTTCTCAATTTTACACAGTAGTATGAGACTGGATTTTCTCCAATTTTCATATCATGTGGATTACTTTTGAATTAAAAGGCCTTTTACATGTCCCTCTCCATCAGAGTCCTCATTCCTAGCTCTGCTCTCTCCATTAATACAATTATGCTTCTTTGTATGTATAAGAGAGGTGACAGTGCAGAATCAGAGCTGACATAACTTGGCTCTCCTGCTGCTGATATCTCCACTTTCCACACTTCAAGTATTGTGAGTTTTCCTGAGAGAAGGACTTTTCTTTCCAAACTGCCTTTCTTTGCCCACAGTCATCACTGCTAATATTGCTGCTTACAGTGCAGTTTGGCTCTGCCGTGCTGAGGGGGTGCCACCTTCATCTGTACTGGAGATCAGCACAGTCTGAATTTACATTGCACTGACTAAATGACAGGACATACCAGAAAATGGGATTAATTTAAAATTCTATATTCAAATGGAAGCAATCCCTAAAGGATGCTGGATGCTTTGCCATTGGGGCAACATGTGGACTTGCTTTGTGGGTCATTTGTGCTCCATTTGAGAATTATTGTAGGAGAAGTTAATAACAGACACATTTACTGTGTCTGTGTTAACCTGATACTGCCACAGCAAACAGGGTTATTTCAGTAAGATTAAAACACTTCAAATTGTTCTATGAGACCCTCTGAACAGACTCACAGCCAAAGGAAAGTGCAAAGTAAAACTGAGCCTGTCAAAGCAGAAAAAATTTGATGACCCCAAGATAATTTTGCTCTTCAGCTTTTGCTGACTTTTCCCTCTGTCTCTATTGCCTTGTGGCTCCAGGAGTTTGCCTGCCACAGATTGTGCTTCATAATTTCTGTTCTCCCATGATTTCTGTTCTTCAGAGCTATTTTTGTCACAAGATTGGCTTTTTCCTATTTGTCTCCTATTTTCAGAAACAGAAATATCTGACTTTTTCTGGCTTTGGAGGCTGATTGAGTGCAGGGGTTGGCATTGCTTTTTGCTCGTAAAAGAAGAAATGGAATGAATGCTGAACTGAGTGACTGAAGAAAACTCCAGAGTTGCCAGCTGCAGTACAGAGTATGTTGAGAAACATGTTGATGTTGATGCATGAATCATTCACATTTTTTCTGCTTTATTTTGTTTAGGGATCAGATGGGGCACCAGGACCAATAGGACCTGCAGGAAACCCAGGAGACATAGTAAGCTCTAAGCTCTGTGCTTCACCACTGGCTTTACCTGTGTTTAGCTCTGTGAAGTAAAGCTGAGCTGCAACCCATGTAATGTCCTCTGAAAGCTCCCCAAAATATTCAGCCTGTATCAACTCTACACCTATAAGTAGGACCTCCACAATAACCACAGATTACTCTGTTCTTGAACTTTTTTTTTTACCCACCAAATGAATCTCCAAATTAGCTAGAGCATAATCCAGTCCATGGGACCTCTGTGGAGGTTTTTGTACCTCTTGTCTGTCTGTCCTTGATATTAACATCTCTTAGCCTCTAGAATAGGATTGCTAAATCTGTTAGGATGCTTCATGACCTAGGTTAATACCTAAACTCTCTGTGGGGATTATCAAAATATAACCAGCAACCTGTTGAAGGGTCATGGCTCAGATGCCAGGGCCTGACACCATTCCCTGGCACCTCTGAAAATACCAGTACAGGTAAAACCTTTGAGAACCCCACGAAGAATTTTGCTACTTCTGTTTCATTTGAAGGGGTTTTTTTGATGCCACTTTATGGTAATGCATGAGAAAACCCTGGGAGAGACAGGTAATCTGATTGATGCTAACTTCAGTTTGAAAAGTTAAAAATGAACCTTCCCTGAGGAATGCAAGTTGTTGAGCTGGAACAGTTTAAGACTGTGTAATTCTGTGATTAATTTCTAGATCAGGATTTCCTAAGGAGCAAGGTGCCTTTTTTCAGATCCATTTCACAACCAGAATTTCATCATAATTGAACAGTGATGGTCCTTCTGATGGTTGTTATGAAATCAGTGAGCACTCTCAGCAGAGAGGCCAGAGTCTAGATGGACACACTGGCTGAAATTCCATTTCAAATGGATGATCAAGGTTGTGACACTGTGAAAGACCTGGGATGCTATTGTCCAGTCCGGTGGAGTAAGGGAATTTCTTGTGAGTCTCAGCAAAGCACTTCTTGTAACTACTCATTTGATGGTTATAAAATATAGATCTATTTCCTGACTGGACACCTAATTCAGGAAATTAAGGACAAAATATTAAATATAATTACCTTCAGAAAAAAATTACCAGTGATTTCAGTGGTTTCTCAATATGTAAGGACTCACAGCTAATACAGAAATTTTTAGGTAAAAAGAGAGCCTTCCAGTTTAAACTAGAAGGAATTCAAGAAAACCTCAGAGACTGTGACATGGGCTACAAGACCAGCTTTTCAATATTGTCCCTTGTCAAACTATGTGATAAGTCATCTGATAGAAGCATCTGGGAAGTTTCTCTGACCCGCAGTGTTTGTTCTTTCCTTCCAGGGCAAAGATGGTCTGCCAGGTTCCCAGGGCCCACCGGGGCTGCCTGGACCTCCAGTGAGTACAATTAAGCATCTTCCTATTCAATACATTAAACTATTCATACACATATAGGCGTGTAAAACAAAGAGGTTTTTTTGAGGTTCTTTGAAAGCAATGCGTGGTCTGTGACAGTCTCTGTCATGCTGATGCAATGTCCTTGGTCCAGGACAGTATGAATGTTGTATTTGATCATTTAAAAGCAATGTCAATTACCAATGTGAATCAAGTCTGTTCCTTGTTTATGTCCTAATTGGAAGAAATAGTCTTAGGTAGAGCAAAAAAATCAACCAATAGCTTTAATGTAAGAGCACAAGAATTCATAGAGTGAGATATTGACTTTATCTGAATCCACAATCAAAATTATTCCTTTGCACTATACCCAAGTGCATCTTGGCTATAGACTCCTCTCTTCTGGAAAAAGTAATAGTACAACATTTTGGAAGATTTTTAATCTGTCATGCACATAGAGTCAGAGATATTTCTAGTGTAAAGTAGCCTATCTGAATTAAGATAATGGCATTATAGTGATTTATAGTAGCTGTTTTTATAATCCTGTTTTAAGATTGTTGGAGTGCTCACCTTGCTGGAAAGGAGAAAGCACTTAGATTTGCCATCTTGGAAAGGGAAGCAGTTTATGCTGTTACAGTGGTGTGGCAGGGAGAGGTTTATGGCTGAGCTATAAAAGAAGGGTGGTTTAGGCAAACATAAGCATGCCATGATGAGCAGAATTGTCATGCTAACATAAACCCCACCAATCTTCCCTATCGATTCCTTATACCCTGTTTTGCATTTCATTTACAGGGCATTGCTGGGAATGATGGCAAAGATGGTAAACCAGGATCCCCTGGGGAACCGGTAATGTAATTTAAAACTCTTTTGCTCAGGCAATCAGAGCCAGCATGAGTTGTTGTTTTTAGAGCCTCCTATCTTTGAACTCCTTAGGGGGAAGAAGGAGCCTGTTTGCACCTCTGTTTTGAACACCAGAAGGACTATATTGTCTTGAGCAATCTATAAGCATCACACATGAGCAATTTTGAAAAGAAACTGGGTTCTTTTACTTTTACAACTACCATAAATACACTAAAACTTAGTGACTCCACTTTTACAGCTACTGTAAACACTGCAGAGAAAGAAGGTTGTCTTGTAACATTAAACCTAGTGATCCATCTTTTAGGTAGAAGTTTATGAGGTATAAAAACTTTAGAGGAGGTATCTTTAAAGAGACTTTCTGTGTATTACTCTGAGAGATCTGTTTTAGATGTTAGAATTAGAGAGTTTATATTTGGCTTTCTCTACTCAGTGTATACTTGCATTTGGCGAGGGAAAAAAGCTGAGCCATGAAGTTGTCAACTAAAAGGAAATGTTAATAGATTTGGCAGCGAATGTTATTTCTTGCAACTGTATGTGTTACATGAAGATTGTGCTTCTAGTATCAGTCATTGCCAGCCTCTATCTGTGACTCATGAAATGGGACTTAGTGATTCTGGGAAGGGCCAAGTTCCCAGTCATTAGGATAACTGGTATGTAGAGGAGTGCTTGACACAGCAGCTGCAGATTGTGTTTCCACCAAAATACCCCATTTCTCTGTGCAGCTGCTGATTTTGAACATGCTGATTAGGTATTGTTGCTGCTTTGTGCGTTACCCCTCTGACACTAAAACGCTGCAAAGGTGCACCAGTCCAGATGTGTAAACTTCCTCCAAACCTCAAAGTGCAGGTGACAGTGCAGGTTGGGCTGTGTATGGGAACATCTGTCACTGCTCTCCTGTGTGCTCAGACATTGCTGGATAAACCCTAGTCGGCCATAGTTCTCAGTGATGTTATGTCTAAGGGAGAAGAGTGGGAAGTTTTTAACAGCAGAGAGATGGACCAGAGACTCTCTCTAACATGAGCATTATTCTTTCCCATAGGGAAAGCCTGGAGAACCAGGGCTCCCAGGCCAGGAGGGTGCCAGAGGTTTACCGGTAGGTTGTGCTCTGAAGAGTTCAATCCCCTCCCTCTTCTGAACTGTAGTCAGGAAGAGCATTTGTTGGGCAGATGAGGTTCTTTACTGATGCAAACACATAACCAGTCATGGCATTGTGACTAAATTAACATATAAATAAGCACCAAAAATAGAACACAGACATTTCCAAATCCTTCACACTTAGAGAAGAGTAAATCCCTTATCTGAGAGTTAAAGCATATAACTTCTTGGAACTGCACTACCAGAAGGCAGAGTCACAGCTGTAGCCCTTGCGTTCTGTGTCCTCTGAAAGAGCAGGGGGCAGCAAAATTTAGGGCTGGTCGCACCAGGAATACACAGACCAGAGTCTTGGGTTTAGAACATAAGGAAGTGTGGAAACCTTTTCCTGTGATGTGGCCCTTCCTCATTACTCTCTGGGACTCCATGCAGACCAGTTCACAGTAACTTTAGGCAAAACTGTGAAGGTTTCTGAGCAAACATTCAAGCTAAAGCTTTCTTCATGCTTCATGCATCAGGGTGATGGATAATTATTGATTTCCTTCTCTTGTGCAGGGTTTCAAAGGACAGAGAGGAGATACAGGTCCCCCAGGTCCACGGGTAAGTAGCTTCTACCTCATGCATGATCCTTTGGGTAAAGATGGTGCAAATTGAAGTTGTCCTGTCTGAGGCAATAGGTAAAAATGATGACAGTGTTTAACGTGGCTGTCTTCAACTACGATTCTATGGGCCACATCTCTGGCATAAAATGACAGCAGGTGTCTTCATTCCCTCTGCTGAACTTCTGATTCTGGCTAAGGTGAGGTAGCTGATAGAGCTGAGTTCTCTGATGTTGCCTTTGAGAAAGCCCTTTGTTGGGAAGCCTTGAGGATGCCTCCATGCCATATCCTGCTGGTACAAACCCTGACTTGCAAGGAGAGGAACCCTGCTGCACTTGTTGGACAAGTACTAGCTCTCCTCCTGAAGAAGTGCAAAATAAATGCAAATAAAAAACTTACAGAAATGTGAAGAGAAATGTCCTGTGTCGCCTGTGGATCATAAAACCCAAACTTTAAGTTGTGCATGAGAAGTTCTCCACTGTGTTCTGAGCTTCTTGGTGTAAAAGTTGGAAGGCAAAAATTAATGTTCTTCCACCTAATTCTGCCTTTTTACAGGAAAATAAAATTCTCTGCTTGCAGAAGCTTATCTGAAAAATCCACTGCTGGAATTCCTCATCTCTTCCTCATTATTACAGCTTCTGTATCATGAATATGTTGGTGGTTTTCAGTAACAAATAATCTGCTGGAAAGCAGAGCACTGCCTTGTGCATCACTTACAGGAGATGCTTCAGAGGTATTTTTATAAGCTGCACGTCATATAAGATGAACGAGGCTCTTGTTGACTTCAAAAACGTTTTCACTGAGCTCAGTCCAGTATTGCAGAAACTCCATACCTCTTATAGTGGTGGTACTGGTATGAATTTGACCTTGAGCTGATCCCTCTTTCCTTTTTGCTGAATTGCAGGGGGAGCCAGGTGTGACAGGTCCTGCTGGTCGTGAGGGGCCACCAGGGAAGGATGTAAGTTTACCATTTTGAGCAGAAATTAATCTCCTTATCCCTGACAAATGAAAATTTTAATTCACAGTGACCCTGACCTGAAACAGCTGCAGAAACTGCAATAAAGGGTGAATTACTGCAGGGAATGATTTGTGCAATGATCATTAGGGGAAACAAAGAATTAGAGGGCCTTTGTCACTGCTCAACTGCTGGCACTAAAATGTCAGCTACATCTTTGGAAAAGCAGAGAGAGCAGCATTGTATGAAACCCAGGCTGTGCTGTGCAGTCATGGACCTGCCTTCTGCTGCCTGTCTCCGAGCAGAGCTTCATCCTGCAGGTCCCACCGCTCCAGGTTCTGTCACGCTTCCTCTGCCACAGCTGTACCTGACTGAGTGTGCCGCTCCACTGAAATCTAGGAAATACCTATGGAATAAGTTGCTGCTGCTCAGAAGAAAAAGAGATGGTACAAACAGATCCTCTGGCACTATTAGTGTCAAGTGCAGCCACATAACAGAGTCCTGGGAGAGCGCAGCTGGCGTGGGATCCTGCAGTGGCTGCTGAGCAGTGTACCAAGCAGCTGATGTGCCACTGCCATGGGACATGGAGAAGTGGCTTCTCATTTGCACCCCCTTGTATCACTGGCAACTGTTGTGCTGTAAATGGTACCCTACAAAGCAAAATGTAAGAGAGACCTAAAGGAACCTCTCAGAGAAGATAGAAGCAGCTCTGAAGCATCCCTGAAGAGAGGACAGAGTAGTCAATTCTTGGAAAGTGTTAGAGAATCTCTGTCCCTGAGCAATACATCTTTAAGATTATCTCATAATAACATGATAAAAATGGTTTCTGCCTGTAATCTGGCTGCATTTAGTGATAGATGTTAAAATTCAAAGGGTTGGTCTTTCTCATAAATAACTGAAAGGGGGTAGTGAGACTTCTTTAATGGTGTTTCCCCTAATACGTGAACAGTGTAATTTAATAGGAACATTTTAAAATGTTTGTTCACTTTCCTGCATGCCAGATCTTTCTCACTCACCGGAATACTTTTCTTCCCTTCAGGGTGATCCTGGTCCTGTAGGACCACAGGGCCCTCGAGGACTCCGAGGGCAGCCGGTGAGTTTTCTCTTCTGACAAGCCATTTCTGGAGGCACATTATGGTTCATAGAGTGGTTTGGATTGAGGGAACCTTAAATCTAATTTAGTTCCAACCCCTGCCATGCTAAGGAACATCTTCTACTAGACCCGGTTGCTCGGAGCCCCATTCAGCCTGGCCTTGACCACTTCCAGGGGTGGGGTGTCCCTTCATTGTGTGTAATGGGGATGTGCTGCAGTCCAAACTCTCGCTTTGGAAGAAGAGTCTTAAGGAAGGTTCAGATGATGCTTAATTAAAACACTTTTCATACTTTGAGAAAGACAAGATTGATATTGCTAGAAACTGGTGAAGACTTAGAATATTGCAATGGACTGATGGTTGCTGACTCAGGTGGAAGAACATTTTAATGGATTCTGTCAGGACTACAGTGTCAGAAATGCTCATATTCCAGTCCTGCCTATGGAATCTCACTCACTTCTCACATGTTCTCAGATTTCAAAAGTAGACACTAACAGCAAGTGCCCAGGTTGAGATATGTGGGGTCCAGCTGTGATCTGTTCACCTGCACAATTTTATTATGACTTCAGTGGAGAAATGGCAATTTAGTTGACATTTCAAAAAGCGCCATTTGGGATGGCTCAGAAATTAGTTTTATTAATTTTGTGAGGTTTAAAAATCTGTCTTTAAAATGAACCCTTATCAAATTTGAATGGAGGTCTCTTTTGCTGAGCCTTGGCACATCTTTAATGTGATGCAATGAGTAAGTTCTTTTCCTTCTTGCAAGACATGCTAGTTAAATAGATTCTGCAGCATGTTCCATAATCAGAGCAAAACACTAATTCAGCCAGCAATGCCAGGAGCTGGAGTGGCAGGTCCCTCTGATCTGGGAGGTTTGGGGTTTAGATTAGAGTGCAGGAACATACGGAGAGCTCCTGTGTTTACTCTGTAATGCATCTCATTATTCCTGTACTGTTGGCATCACTCACTAATGTGTCATGCCCCTGCACAACACTAGCAAAGAGTAAAAATATTTGAAGAGATAAAAAGTATCATAACTTCAGGCCACATTGTTCTTTGGGGAAGAGATCTTTGAGCATTTGTATGTTGGAGGGCAAAGTATCAGTTTCTCTTATTTTTCCTCTGTTTTGTTTATTCTCTAACAAGGAGTGTGTCATGATTTTGAATATTGCCAGTGCAAGGGTTGGTCTTTATGGTCAACTATGGTGCAGGGAAAAACACCCCTGCATAGTGAGTTGAGAAAAGCAGGGTGTAGAACTTCATGTTACCAAACTTTAGTCCGTGTAGATGCTCAGCTACTTTGTTAAGGAACAGTGAGAAACACAATATTTTAAAGGATGTTTTGGCTCATTCTGAGTTGTCTGGTGTCAGGTAAGTATCAAATGCCTCAAGGCTTTAGAAGAAATGTTTCTCTCCATTTCCCAAAAAAAGAGGAAGCCTGAGATGATGAAAAAGAGTCTTGTCTGAACACTGGTGACTTGCAGCAGCCATAGTAGGCAACTCTATCCATCCAGGAGGATGCTACATATGATAGGGACAAGGGTGGAGGAAAGGAGGAGGAGGAGAAGTACTGGTTTGGTCCTTCTCAGACTAGAGAATTTGGGTTCTTATGTCTTCATTTTTTCCTGAGATGGAGTCAGACATATGAAATCAGGGATGCACGAGTTGTGGGTCAATTGTAAATAAGATACTCTACAGTCTGTCAAGAGAGGAGGTAGAGCAGTGTTAAAGAAATCCCTGCTGCAGGTGGATACTTTTAATTCTAGTATACATTACATCACTAACCTTTTTCCTTTTGACACAGGGCAAGAATGGATTGCCTGGATCTGCAGGAGAACGTGGTCCAGCAGGTATCCCAGTAAGTACCACAAACAGAAATTTGTGCAGTGAGGAGAGATGATTGAGGGACCATAGGTGGAGTGGCTTGTGTGTAGCTGGTTACCATTCCTGAAGTTTCCATATCTGAAGAATGGTGATCTAAAAAGCACTGGCTGGCCTTGACTTTGGAGAGGGTTTGGCTACGTTATTGGAATTGAGATGGTAACTGGGTCATCACTTTTCCCAGTGAAAATTAAGTGTTCACAGCAAACGGAAATGATTGATTACCTGGTATGGAAAAAAGATTGGCATGCCCCATCTTCACCACTAGATTTAATTTTGTCAAGCAGAGAGCATGCAGCCAGCAGAGTTGTCACAAGGAAGGAAAGGGCCTCAGGGAGCTGGCAGTCTGCCATCGAGGAACAGCAGCAGCAGAAAAATCCTCCCCAGGCACTTGAAGAAGAGCAGACAGCAGGCAGTAAACCAAGATCACGAAGCAGAATGAAACTCCCCTGAGGCCATCCTGTGGGGAAAGAACAGCTTGGTAATGAAGAGCTGTAAGGACAGTGAGGAGCTAGTGCTTTGTTGTTTTTTTTTTTTTTTTTTTTTTTTTACTCTGTTCTACTGCTGAAAACTATCCAGAATTCAGCAAATCCATGCAAATATACTGTTGTGTCCAGCACCATCAATTGCAATGCAAGGCTCTTCCCTTTCCTTGCCCATGGAGACAGTACAGCTTGCTGGGCTGCTGGATTCAGAGGGAAACAAAGGCAGAGCAGGAGGAATCTGAAAAAATGCAGTAGGACTTCATTTTCTGTGGCTCTTGCAATATCTTAAAGCCACCCCAGCCTCACCACAGACTTGTGCCCTGATCAGTCATTGCTTTGCTGCAGGGATGTCTCAGAAAAGCAAATATCACCTTTCTGTGTGGGGAGGTGATAACTCAGAGGTTACAGGTGGGACAGGTGTGGTGCAGTCTCACAGCCTTTCTACATCAAAAAATAAGTGCCACAGCTTTTTTCTCCTTGACATGAGTTCTTACCTTCCTGAGACTGCTGCCATTGCTTCTTAGCCCAAGGTTCCTCACTGTTACCACTTCAAACTTTGTTTCTTGTTTTCATTACACCCACCCCTGTTCCCAGTTCCTATCACTGTTTTTTTTACTTTCTGAATCTTCACCAGCTTGCTGTGGCTTTGGGATGCCTTGTGAATGCCAAATGGGGATTATTTTTTAATCATCATAGTGTTATCACATTACCTAGACCGTCAGCAAGTGACCCAGGGACTAACCAGGCAGCTTCCTGCACAAACACAGCACCACAGCAGCCTCTGCTCCAGAGGATTTAGAGTCCAAAAATAACAGAGGAGATTGAAAAAGGATAAAGTCAGATGGATGAGAAAGGGGAAACAATGAGGCAGTGTTGGTCAGCAGAACAGACAGTCATCTCATCAGTATCCTTCTCTGTCATTAAAATGAATCCTTTCCCTTTCATAAAGGTTATTTTTTTGAGCTCTACATGAATCCATTTATTTTGAAGTGCACTAATTTCCTTCACAACGTGGTGTGACAGGGCAATATTTTATATTTTTATAAAAAAAAAATATGTGAGAAAGGTTATTATGGCAGTAAATGTGGGGTTTTTTTCAACCTTCACTATTGCTGACTTGTAATCACAAGGTAAAACTTGCCAGGAGCCTTCTCCTTTTGCATCTGCTGTTTGACAGTGCCCATCCCAATTCACTGTGCTCATGTTTAAGCCTGCACACAGCAACACAGCCCAGCCCCTGAAGTCTCCGGGACTACTTGCATACCCAAAATCCACATTCTTTGTGTCTGCCAGGCTCACTGGTATTCACCCTACATAAATTTTACTCTAAGAAAACAGGCTGTGTTTTGAATTAGAAGGTAGGGAACAAAGTTGTGAAAGAGAAGGTTAAAATAAGACTTAAAACTATATAAAAAGTGATTGTGAAATGTTTCCGTATCATGAACTGTCATTTAAACTGCCCTGATCTGTAGGAAAAAGGGATAGTTTGACGGAGTATCACAAGAGATAAGTGAAAAGCAGACATTTTATAAATTGAATCTGGAAATAAAGGCAGAAGAGCAGCTCTGTAGCTGTCTGTGGGTTGTGTTTTTGGATTTGAACAGTGTGACCACCTGCACTGTTTCCATGTCATCACCCATCACTGCATTTCCACTCTCAACCCCCTTATGAACCATGTGACACCAGAATAACCACGGAACACACCTCCTGTCCCTGCTATAATTGTCTTTTCCTTTTCATCTTCTCCCAGGGATCCCACATAGATTATTAAGAATGCAACCATGGTATTTGCAACCTGCTTTTCTAAATTACTTTGTTCTGCCTTCCCTTGTCAGTATTAGGAGCCCTGCTGCTACAGTGAAATTTCCCAGTTGCAGTGTAAATGTAAATGCATGCTCTAGAAAATGGATGTTGGAGAAAGGGCTGCCAGCGTCTGTCTCATTTCTATCCTAAGGGTCCTAAAGGAAATAAAGGAGAAACTGGCAGCCCAGGACTCCCTGGCTTCATAGGACCCCGAGGACCACCTGTAAGTATGTCTCAGAATGGATTAGACCCTCTTTGTTACCCACTTTTAAATATTGGACTGATAAAGATGGGACATGATTGTCTTCAATTAGATAAAAAAACATAAGCAGGAGCTCTGACAAATCCAGAAGCCTTATAAATTCACTTCCAAAGTAAACTGGACTGCAATAATACCATTTTTCATGTGAATGAACATCCATAATCTCATGGAGCTGGTACATGTCAGTCAGCCCTAATAATGTGTGCATGGTTCAATAGTCTTCTTAATATAGGTATGGGGTAAGTTTTCAAATTATCTCTCTGCATGAACCCAGATGGACTAAATAGGGAAATTATAAGTGATAATGATACAGGTATTTCTGATATTTGCTATTCTGAGGAAAATTCCTTTGTTGCCAGCAACAGAAGTATATTGAAATTAAAGCATTCGTGTATCTCCCAAAGGGATCTAGAATAATACCTATGCACATGCAAATATTACAGCCTCAAAACCCAGTATCTTTAGATCTTCAAAAGTGAGAAAAACATGTTAAATTCCATTGGAAGGATGGAAAAGGTGAATGCTGGTTAAATATTTTCATTTCTAGATCTATTCTGGGAAAAATGAATTTTAAAAGATGTGACTAGCAGAGCTGAATCTTCCAAAGAATGTTTCTTTTTTCTGTCTGTATCTTTTTTATATTTTATTTTATCTTATAATTTGAAAGGGAGTTTCATGATGAAATAGGAGAAAGAAATATTTCCCTGGAAAATTTATTTAAAGCAGCAAACATAGTGGCCATTTCAAACTGAAGTGGCCCTAAGGAATACCCAAGTGAGTCTGATGCTGCCTGATTAGGAGCTGATGTGATCAAGCATGTGTGGTTAGTTCCATTACTCATGGATATGTGTATAACTGCTAGCACTGCCCAACGTGTTATGTTTCCAGGTTATGGGGTAAACACCACCTGCATGCACATGTTACAGATATGATCATGTGTGTTGGTTGAAAATGGGCTACAAAGGTCACTCTTTCCATTCATGATGTGGGAAAGTGGGCAGAATTTCAGATATAACTAGATTAATGTTTGCTTTGTTTTACCTGCACTTCAGGACTGCAGTGATATTTTTTCACTGAAATGGTAAAATGCAAACTGTATTGTTCAATTATCACATTATAAATGCAGTGGAAATAATTTGAAAAATATATAGGAAAAATTCTAATAGGGTATTTGTTCAAATTGAGATTATTTAATATGGTTCTGAAAGATAGGCAAGATTTCAGGCTTGAAATTCCTTTATCACTGGCTCTGTATGTCTATTTCAGTTGGTGTAATAGAAGATGGTACTTCTACCTACAAAATTTGTGTGACATATCTTTAGAATGTTATGATACTGGTGCTGTTTAAGTTAAACCAGACCATATAAAGTATATGAAGTTTTGTGCAGTGTTGGTAAGAAAAAGGGAAAAAATACTGAAAACAGAAACGCACTTTTAGAAATATCTGTCCTTCTCTCAGCTGGTTTATTAGAAATTATTTCCTGTTATTTACATTTACATGGGATGCAACATTACTAAAAATTGTTTTATAGATAGTAGGATGTGTTTTTCCAGGCCTAACCAATGTCAAGGATAAATCAATCCAAACCTGCTGCTGTGTAGAAGAGGAGTTGTAATCTTAACAGAAAGCAAGGCTTAAGGTTATTAGGTAGAGTCTTTCTTCCAACTCCTTCCAGTGAGCTGCTAAATTCACTTTCTGTGTATCTTAGGGAGAGCCAGGAGAGAAAGGTCCCCCTGGGAAAGAGGTGAGTTAAATTTCCAGTTGTTTCAAAATAGGGCTGGTGTCTTGGGTAAAAACATCAAGGGTGATATCTGGGTCTCAACAAATGCTTTGGTTTGGAAGGGACCTTAAAGGTCATCTCGTTCCAGCCCCTCTGCCATGGGCAGGGACACCTTCCACTAGACTATGTTCCTCAGAACCCCATCCAACCTGGCCTTGAACACTTCCAAGGATGGGGCAGCCACAGCTTCTCTGGGCAACCTGTTCCAGTGCCTCATCACCCTTATAGTGAAGAATTTCTTCCAAATATCCTACCCTCTTTCATTGTGAAGGCATTACGCCTTGTCCTGTCACTACAGTCCCTGATAAAATGTTTGTTCCCATCTTTCTTATAACCCCACCCTGGAGCCTTCTTCCCTTCTCTGGGCTGAACACCCCAAGCTCTCCCAGCCTGTCTCCACAGCAGAGGGGCTTCAGCCCTTGGAGCATCTTTATGGCCTCCTTTGGACTTGGTCCAACAGGTTCACCTCCTTATGTAGATGGCACCAGAGCTGGATACACTACTTCAGGTGGGGTCTTACCAGAGTGGAGTAGAGGGGGACCGTCACCTCCCTTGACCTGCTTGCCATGCTTCTTTTTTTCTTGAATTGTTGATAATTGAGAGCAAGTGGGGACCTCTGAGGAAGCTGTGGGACCATCAGGATAATAAATTTTCCTCAACTCACAAAAATCATTGCAGAGGTATGTGTTTTATAATTTACTGTTATTATAAATAACTCTTTTATGTTTACCTTTATTTTGTTACAGGGCATACCAGGGAAACAGGGTGAAATTGGCTCCAAAGGAGAGAGGGTATGTTGGAGAATATCATTAATTATTTCATTATGTTGAAATAAAGAGAGCTATTTTGAGTTAGGGGCTGGGGGTAGGGGTCATTCAAGAGTGAAACATGGCCTGTGCTTCCCAATCTCCCAGTTCTCTCTTTAATCATTCTCCATCAGTAATAATTTGTGGATCATTTGTAGTGCACCAGATGTTGTATTTAGTAATTTTGCCAGCTCAGCTCTTAGTGTTTTGTTGCATTTGGAAAGCAGAATTTTGCCTCTTATTTTGTGGTGGCAATGTCTCTCTTTTCACTTAGGGCGAGCCTGGCATCAAAGGAGAAAAAGGCCCCCAAGGAGAAACGGGCCCTCCAGGTGATCCTGGGATACCTGGTCATAAGGGCCATCCAGGACTGATGGGTCCCCACGGACCCCCAGGTGACACTGGGCAAGTTGGACCTCCTGGTCCTCCGGGACAGCCAGGATTTCCAGGACCAAGGGTAAGACTGCCAGAGAAGGGCCTTGTACTTTTTCACTGTTGCAGTGAAAGATGAGAGATGTCCCTCAGGTTATATTGGGGTCGACAGAAATTACAGCAAGAGTGTGTTATAATGGGGAGTCAGAGCTTTTATCTCTTGATGCACAATAAGGGGAGCTATAGCACATCTCAGGGAATCAGAATGGTTTGGATTGGAAAGAACGTTAAAGAGCATCAAGTTCCAACCCCCCTGCCATGGGCAGGGACACCTTCCAGTAGACCAGGTTACTCAAAACCCTATCCAACCTGGCCTTGAACACTTTCAGGGATGGGGAACGAGGAAGCATTGTGGGGGTGTTGAATTGTACTCAGGGAGCTGAGCAATCCAGACCCATAGCAAGGGCAGCCAGTCACTGATGCCTCTTACCCCTAAATGCCTAAATCAGGTCCTATGACTGTGGCCACAGCACTGGAGTCTGAAAAAAATTCTTTGTATTAGAGCAATAATGTGGAGAATTTTATGTGGAGGATTAACGCCTTCCTCTGCCCTGGTTGTTAGGAGAGACAAAATGCTGAGCCCTGGAAAGGTCACTGCTCTATTCCTGGAAATCCTGGAGACAGCTCATCAGAATTCATGAAATACTATTTTTGTTTAATATTCTCTTTTTTTTTTTTTATTCCCCTAATGGGAAACAATCTCACTACTGAGAATGCCTGAGGGTGGTGTGTGTATCAGAATGAGAAAAACTACCAATATCGGTGAAACCACCATGCCCATCCTGAGGATGAATTTGAGTTCACCTCAGAAGAGAATAAACAGTGAAATAATCTCTAATATAAAAGCTGAGTAAATTTTAGAGAAACTATTTCTTTGTGTTTCTCAACAATACAGAGAATTGATGAAATCAAGTGATGGTTGTGGAGGCTGAATGCAACTAATAGGGTTAAAACTTGAAAAGATAATTTGAAAAGCTTCAAAGTATGTTCAACAATTGTGTTTCTTACTGGGATATTCACTAAGAGCCATCACAAATGGTTAGTACTTAATGACAAAATTGTTTCTATTGTCACCAAGGAACACAACTTTTTCTCATGCAAAATCTGTCTTGAGAAAGAGGCAGCGAATAGATCAACTCTATACTTACCAGCAGTGTTATTGATTAAAATTGAAATGTCACTTAGCTATTTAATAAAACCTCAATTTTTTAATGAAGTGTAACTTCTGATTCAGAAGAGCTCACTAGGTTTTCATAAAGAGGACACAAACTACATCCTTGTATGTTAGAAGGATAGGTGTGTGGGAAAAGCAACACTTTAATGCAAGTATCTGAGACAAAAGAATGCAGGTTTTAGATTGACCAGAAGTATTTTCACAACTGACAGAAATTCAAAGAATAATTTTAGCCCAAAACTGCAAAGTATATTTCAAGTGAAACATCTCACTTTCTGATTTACTAAGGAAAACATTTGATCTTATGGCTTGAAAATGGTTTATATTTTAAATGTAACTATGTTTTTTCTTTTGAGTTCATGCAAAGACAAGAGATTGGTTACCCTAAAACCCCACCTTTTCTTTTTTTTTCTTTTTTTTTCTTTTTTTTTCTTTTTTTTTCTTTTTTTTTCTTTTTTTTTTTAATGTACTTGGGAAGCCATAACCTAAAAAATTCTCCTTCCACTTAACAAAAATCTTTCATAATTTTTTCAGTTGCATCATCCAGAGTTGTTGTTCACATCTCTTTGAGTTTTGACAGCTATTACATCTGTAGAACAGCAAATTCACACAGAAGAGCTGGGAGGAGGGATGAAAGATACTGTGCCTTTGGGGCTGGGTAGGGGGCCAAGGCCAGGAAGCCACATCCCCTGTCTCTCTCCAACAGCCTGAAATCAGGCAGAACCTTGTACTGGTTTGGAAGAATAGGTATCATATGCATAAACTGGCTTCTGTTTCCTGAGATAAGGCCTGTTGGCAGGCGATGCATCCAGTCGGAGTGTTTTTAGTGAGTCCAGGTACCCGTAGTTACTACCCTGGGGGCACATGTGCATCTCTCTGCAAGGAAATGTGCCACGATGAAAAAGGACGTGAGATCTCTGCTGTGATCTAGTCGGGCAGAGGATGTCTCCTGATGCAATTTCTACTACTTATCCTATGAGTGTATAGGAAGGAGGAATGAGATTTTCTCTAGGAAGGAGATGGGAACAGTGTTCCAACTATGCCCTCAGACCAGCTTACACTGTTGAGCCCCTGTTTGCCAGCAGGTTGGAAACTGTGGATGCCTTTGACACCATCTCCCACAGCACACTCCTGGAAAAGCTGGAAGCCCACAGCTTGGACAGGTGAACTTTTCTGGGTTAGGAACTGGTTGGATGGCTGAGCCTGGAAAATGATGCTACATCCAGTTGGTGTCCAGTCATTAGTGGTGCCCCCCGGGGATCAGCGTTGGGCCAAGTCCTGTTTAATATCTTTATTGATGAGCTGGATGAAGGGATTGATTCTACCATTGGTAAAGTCTCAGGTGACACAGGTGGCAGTGCTGATCTGCTGGAGGGTAGGAAGCCTCTGCAGAGGGGTCTGCACAGGCTGGATGGATGGGCCAAGACCAATGACAGGAGGTTCAACAAGACGAAGTGCTGAGTCGTACACTTTGGCCACAACAACCACGTGCAGTGTTACTGCAAGCTGGGGACAGAGCGTCTGGGAAGTGGTCTGGTGAAAAAGGACCTGGGGAGCTGGAGTTGTTTAGCCTGGAGAAGAGGAGGCTCAGGGAAGACCTTATCACTCTACAACTTCCTGGCAGGAGGTTGTAGCCAGGTGGGGATTGGGCTCTTCTCCCAGGCAACGAGCAGTAGAACAAGAGGGCACAGTCTTAAGCTGCACCAGGGGAGGTTTTAGGTTGGACACTAGGAAGAATTTCTTCACAGAAAGGGTGATTAGATATTGGAATGGGCTGCCCAGGACAATGGTGGAGTCATCATCCCTGGAGGTATTTAAGGAAAGGCTAGACATGGCACTTAGTACCATAGTCTAGTTGATATAATGATGTTCAGTTAAAGGTTGGTTGATGATCTCAGAGGTATTTTCCAGCCTAATCGATCCTGTGATTCTGTTTTGAATTCCTTTATATTCTTCTTTCAGGTGGACCCTGCAGCCCTGTGTATGCTGTGGGTGATGAAATACCACCTGCTAAACCCTTTGTGGAGGGTTTAACGTATCATAGAACCACAGAATGTTTTGGGTTGGAAGGGACCTTAAAGATCATCTAATTCCAACACCCTCCACCATGGGCAGCAATGCCACCCACTAGAACAGGTTGCTCCAAACTTCACACAACATGCCCTTGAACACTTCCATCCACAGCTTCTCTGGACAATCTGTTCCAGTGCCTCACCACCCTCACAATAAAGAATTTCTTCTTAACACCCAATCTAAATTTTTCCCCTTTTACTTTAAAACCTTTCCCCTTTGTCCTATCACTATCTGATCCCCTGGCTGTGATTATTGTCTCATAGCTGTGATTCTGACTCTTAGGGGGAACCCCCATCTCTAGAGACTTTGAGAAGGCTCATCCAAGAGGAGCTAGCCAAGCAGCTGGATGGTGAGTAATCATTTTCAGGAAGCCAGGAGATGTATCTGAGAGTACAAAAGGTGCTTTCCATAGCTGTGCTGGCACCTGAACATCTCCTGCTTATGGAAGGTAATATTGCACCAAGCTTGCCTGGAAGGACAAATGTGTAAAATGAAATGTGCTTTACTGGTTCCCAAGCTTTGATGTTCCCAGCAAAAGCACATAGTAATCAGAGTAGGATGTAAACTTGCTTTTGAGGTCCAATCTGGAGAAGAAATGTTCCTGATGTCTGCCTGACATTTGATATTCATCAGTATGAGAAGAGAGGCTGGAGTGGACGTGGGCTGCTGTTTCTCTGGAATACATGAATTGCAGATGCTACTGACCCCATCAACAGTGAGCTGCAGAGCTGTAATGTTTCTCACACAGTTCTTGAAGCAGCTGGCACGTAGCTGCAGACATTTTCCTCCGTGCTAAAAATCAAGGTTCAATGTAGTGATTTATTTCACGGATTTTATTTACACACTCTCAATCCTCAATATCCATGCCAACCTCAAAGTATTTGAGATTTAGAATCAATGAAGAGAAGATAGAAAACTCTTTTCCTTCTATTCTGTAGGAAGTTTATGTGATGCTGAGTATGTTTTAAGAGCTCTCTAGGTTGTTTCCGTGGTGTAATCCCAGACAGCAACCAAACCCCATGCAGCTGCTCACTCACTCCCCCACCAGCATGATAAGGGAGTAAATCAGAACGGTACAAGCTGGAAAACTTGTGGGTTAATATAAAGACAGTTTAATAGGGAAATCAAGTTGCTCACACAAGTAAAACAAAACAAGGGATTCCTTTACCACTTCCCATGGTCAGGCAGGTGTTCAGCTATCTCCAGGAGAGCAGGGCCCCATCACACATAGAGGTGACTTGGGAAGACAAATGCTACCACTCCAAACATCCCCCCTCTTCCTCTTTCTTCCTCCCACTTTATAGACTGAACATGATGTCATATGGTATGAAACATCCCTTTGGTCACTTTGGGTCACCTGTCTCAGCTGTGTTTCCTCACAACCTCCCATGCACCCCCAACATCCTTGCCAGTGTGGCACTACAAAAAGCAGAAAAGGCCTTGGCTCTATGTAAGCCCTGCTTAGCAATAACAAAAACATCTCTGTATTATCAACCCTGTGTTCAGCACAAGTTGAAAACATAGTCCCATACCAGCCGCTGTTAAGAAAGTTAACTCTGTGCCTGCTTGGAAATTGAAGAATATGCTGTTGCAGAGAGCTTAGTTACAGCTTCTGTTTTCATAGCCAGAGATGGGTAGATGTACCCCTGAGTGTAACTCCACCTGTGTAACAGCCCAGAACATGAAAAGTAAGCTTTCTCCCTACAGACTAACCATGTAGCATCTCACTCTGGTAACAGAAGCAGTAGAAAAAGGCTCTTTTCAGAGCAGCAATGATCCCAGTTTCACAGAAATCCACCAGCTGTACAGCTAAAGGAAGGGACATTTCAGATCTTTGGAGGACAAGGAGTAGAGGATGGCAGAAAAATTTAGGATAAAACTAAAGCTACTGAGAAATTAGATTTAAATAATTTAGAGAGTATTAGGGAGTCACAGTCATGGGTTGTGGAAAAGGACTATGTGGGGACAACAAATGAGTGGTCCTCCATCTCTTGGAGCACAGTCCTTCTAGTCTAACAAACCCATTTCTCTCTCTTCACAGCAAAGTTAACCTATCTCCTGGCTCAGATACAGCCTGCACAGGTAAAAGCATCCCATGGCAGACCAGGACCTCCTGGTCCCCCTGGGAAGGAAGGACTCCCAGGAAGAACTGGTCCTCCAGGAGAGCCTGGCCGGCCAGGACAAACTGGGTCTGAAGGGCCACCTGGACCCATTGGTCCCAAAGGTGAGTGAAAATTGGGTGTGTTTGGGCAGTCCAATAAAGCATGTGTCTGCTCCACTTTGGCATCTGTCTCTCCTTTTAGAAGCATATAAGTAAGTCCTCAAAATGCAGGTGTTAGAAGTGACCTCAGTATGTTGAACCAGAGGTACTGAATATGACCAGCAGTTGTTGGTATGTTCCACCTCTGGCCAGAACTGGAGTGGGATGTCTTTGTTCCCACTTAATGTCTCATCTCAGCAAATTGATCACAATTAGGAACTATTTTTACCAAATATATTGGCTTCAGTGTGGATAAAAGACCTATAGTAGTAGTTTTTAGTTCTGTAGACCATGCTCATCAGCTCATTATTTTTCTTTCCCTCTCTACAGGAGAAAGAGGAGCAAAGGGTGAGAAAGGAGACACTGGCATTGGCCAACGAGGGGAAGTAGGTCCTCCAGGAATTCCAGGTGTGTTATTCAGAACACCCCTCAAAACACATCACTCAAAACCACTACAAGGACACAGGTCTCTGCCATATTAGATAGATGATCAGGATAACACAAATACAGCACATGTGGTTTCTGTAGAAAGCGGCTCAAAGGGAAGAAGTATGTCACTAGCATCATACCTGGCCACCTTTATTTGCTCAGACTGAGGGACAAGTATAATGATCCATCCCAGTTACAGATAAGTTAACTGACCTTTGGGTAAAATCCAAAGTAAAGCTTTAATTATTAGATACACTGTGAAGTGTCTTCTCTGTCCTTGGCAGAGTCTTGTGACCAGGCTGCACCCAGAGATTCAGGCAGCTTCAGGTGTTATAAAAGGTCATATTGAACACCTGTGCCTTGCACATGCAGCTTCTGCTTTACTGTTACTGACAAAGCAGCAGCAAATATAGTTTTTTGCAATCTGAAATTAGGAGTCATTGATCAGTTTTGCCTTCACTCAGATTTCTGGGGGAAGAAACTATGGGAAGCCTTCGTAACCCCATGGTCTGCATTTGGCATACTGGTCCTGCATTGCCTTCAAATAACAATGGATCCACTATGCTTCAAACAGATGAGATACCTCCCGCAGCTGGCTCTTGCCTCCAGCTTTTCAATCCCCACCTCCTTTGTGTGAGAACTATATGTCATTAGTTGTCTCCTGAAGCTTCACAACTTTATCATGGTGATAGAGGAAGAGCAACCATAACAGAGCTGTGCATCCCAAGAATGCGAGAGGAAGTGGAAATCTTTCCTTCAGAGGAGACACACTGGTCATATGCTTGAGATACATCCTAGCCAAACCCAAATCTGTGGGAGCTGATATCTGCATCCCGGTTTGGCAGCAAAGCCGCCTCCTGTGACGTTAAACTGCTGAGTACTGCACCCTGGGGATGTCACTCACCAAGGGCATTTTTTTTCTATTTTAGGCCTCCCAGGGGAGCCTGGTTATGCCAAAGATGGGATGCCAGGACCACCCGGCCCTCAAGGTGAAGCTGGTGTTCCTGGTCCCGCAGGTGCACAGGGACCTCCGGGAGCTAATGGACAGTGTGACCCCTCTCAGTGTGCTTACTATGCAAGCCTGGCTGCCCGACCCAGCAATGTCAAAGGGCCCTAGCATGCAGGGAGCACCCCCAGACTTGTTTTTAAAACTTGAATTCATCACACCTGCCAAGAGCTCTCAGATGTCTTCAACTGTGTTTCTTTTGCAGGAGGCCTTCTAAAGCCAACAAATGCTGCCGGTCGGTCAGATTATTTTTATGAATTATAATTATTATTATCTTTGATGTGATATGTGAACTTATTTTTGTTTTCTGCAACATCAGGGCATATTAAAACATTACAAATAAGTAGGTTGTTTTTCCCTCTTTTGAAGAGCATATAATATCAATGCATTTTGTAGCTGTTTATGCAAAACCATTCCAATGCCAAATTTTTTGTCTGTTATCTGATTAATCCTTTCCAAAGCATTATCCCTCACCCTTTAAACTGAAATCAAATCCTGCAGCCTGGGGCATTAACTGTGAGACACAGGCTGATCACAGGATTGTTGGTGATATCTGCCTTCCACATGGAGGGGAGGAAGGTAAAGCCATGCCAAAGCTGGAAAAGAGGTCTCCAGTACATGCAACTCATAATGGACAGGCTGTTTTGAAAAGCCAGTGTGTGCTTTCCAGAAAATCCCTGTTAAATTTAACATTCTTTTGCTGATAAGTAAATCTATATCCCGTAGGAGCTGCTTTTTATGGAGTCATGTGGGATCTCAGAATAAAGGACTGAAGAGACCACAGAGATGATCTAGACCTCCCTTCTGCTCTCTGTGCAAGAACTACTCTCCTCAGAGAATTTGGTTCTAACAGATGCAGATTACTTCCCTCTGTCAGGGAGATGCCTCTGCAAAAGTCTTTGATACTGTCCTCTGTCAGCTCAGGGATGCCGAATGCCATGTGCATTGTCAGTGAATGCACAACTCCCTATCACTGCTTCACCCAAAAATCAGCCAGAGCAGCATAGAAAGTCCTCTCATTGAAAACCTCATGGAGCCAATTCTGACCCAGCTGTTTTGGATGACCCACTATGACAATAACTTGGCAAGTTGTGTTATTTAGAGGGTAGGTGCGTAGTTGCAGGCTGGTCGAGGAGGATGTTGATCTCTGATAAAAGGATCAGAGCAAAGAGGTGTTCAGAAACATGGAGGAAAGCATGTTTGAGGACAAAAGCAACAAGTCAGACGCTGGCCCTTCTCCCCTATCAACTGATTGCCAAAATCAACCTGAGAATGCCAAGTCAGAGTAAAGAGGGAATGGAGTCTGAAAAGACCTTCACAACAGGTCATTTGTGAGATAAACCCTCTGACCAAGACGTGCCCACCCACAAAATGTGGATCTGAGAGGTGATCAGGCCTTGGATATGTGTGCCAGCCAGCAGGGCAGCTGCATTCTCAAACATCTTCTGCACAAAGCAGTTTGTAGTGAGAGATCAGAGTAATGGACCTGACACAAGCACTAAGTGCTGAATGTGTTTGGGAATCTCATCTGCTCTTTTGGAGGCAGAAAAGAGGCACACTGCCTTGCTGACACGTTCACCATATGGCATGGTGCTTCCAAACTGGCTAACCCAAGCAGAAGCCACAGCTGCCAATAACCAGCCCAGAGTCAGACCCTGAGGCTAAAGCCCAGACATAACCAATTGCCTGACTTGGAGCCTTTTTCTCACTAGGCAGATAAAATTTGTCTCTGCATTACTGAAAAATGAAATTAAATAACATGTTCAAATGCCAGAGTTAAAGTCTTTACTGTGTAGCTCTCAGTGGTGCTATTTTTACTATTTTCTATGCAAATAAACTCTTTGATTTGATTTTACTGTGTTTTTTGCTATGGAAAGACCAATCAAAGTGAAAATAACATGAAGTAAAAAGCTTACAACTTTTAAGTAACTCTCAAGGGTATATATTTGTTACTGTACTACATCTTGGGTCAGCTTGGTGTATTTTAGTATTAAGCAAACATGCTGAGCGCATATTTAACAGAAACATTTTTTCTAGTCCAGGCTGAGTGAGATTTCATCCCTTCAGTGTTGAGGCAGAGCAGGGTCCCTACTCAAGAGACAACACCCAACATGGGATGAGACACCATTTTGGGTAAATGTGGTGGCAATTATCAGGTAATATGAAGGTCACACGTGTTAACTGGGCCATGCTAATGTGACACTTAATTCCTGTCAAGATGGTGGCTTCTTGGTCACTCTAGATTCTCTCTCATCATGTGTATCTGCATGTGTCATGCATGGTATAGATTTCAAAACATTCTAGTGCATCATAAGAAGGGCAGATACGTAATAGTGTTCTGTTAAGAAAATATCAGGGTTTATAACTCTTGTACAAAAAGAGAATCATAGAATAATTTGTGTTGGAAGAGACCTTTAGTACAACACCTGTAGGTGAGATGGTGCAGTTCATCCAGTTGAAGGAGATCTAAGGGGTTTTTTTCATAGCCCTTTTCATTTGAATGTCCATTGGAGCCATTTCCAAGAGCCTGTATTAGGAGCACAAGGGACACACATCTGCATGGTTTAGGCACAGACTATGTCTCTGCAAATTTTCTACCCGTAAGACGGGGCACAACCTAATTCCCTTTGCTCCAGTATGTTCCCTAGATATAGCTGTCTGTTCCTGGAGACACCCCAGATTGCCTCTGTGCCCTGAATTCAGTGGTTGCCATTTCTCTGCTCCTTCTTGGTTTTTTTTTCTTTTCCTTGTTTTCTCTCCAGCCAGTTAAATGACATTTACTAAGCAGAATCTGTCTCTAGTGAGCAGAGGATGAGACACGAGCTGCAGACCCAGATCAAGATTCCTGTTTATAGCCACCCAGTTTCCAGGGTATAGTCATCAAAGGGAGGTTTCTAGAGCTGCCACCTCTTAGAGAAGCAAGCCCTTACATGAATGTGCCTAAAAAATCACCTGCGATAACAGGCAAGAAAGGAGGGTGTATTGTAGGATTTTGAAAACTGCTACAGTTTTTGCCTTGGTTATTTTATGTGTGTTTTTGGTCTTTGGAGAGGTGGCCTGAGATTATTTTCCAAATTAGGTCTGCCATCTGGGCATCCTGTAAACCATCAAGTACAGCCCTGGGCATGATTGGAACCTGCCCTACAGAAAAAGCAGATGCCTCTGTGCCTGAGCAGGTGATGATGAGTGTATTGTCTGTCCAGAATTGTGCAAGATGACCACACAGACAGGAGGTGGCAGGTAGGGCAGAGACGGTGCTGATGGCTCTCTCCTAACTGCTCTTGAATAAGGTAAAGTTGTGGCTTTGGCATCTCAGTGTTCTTGTCTCTGCAAACAAGTGGCTGGTAAATCACCATAAAGTCTGCTTACTGCGTCTGAGGTTTAAACCCAGGAACAGGCAGATTTTTTGTTGGATTTTGTTTTGGTCCTGTGCTAAGAAAGCATATGCTACTAAAATTGCCTTAGAGAGCCAGACAATTTATTATTCACATTTTCAAAAGACACACATGAGATTTGTGGCACCACTGTAAGTTGTTTTGGTTTGTTTTGCCTTTTTTTTTTTTAATAAATATATATATATTATGTAAATTACTGCAATTATAGCAAACAGACCATTATTTCATTCAAATTTTTCCCTGTAAAATAAATAAATTACAAAGACAGAACAAAACAACACGATCATTTGGGCTTTTTTTTTTTTGTGTTAAATTATTAACAATTTCTACTCATTTTCAAAACAGTTTTGAATTAGCTGCTTTTTGGAACATGTATCAAAAGTCTATGGGTTTGGGTTTTTTTTTCCAGAGACACAATAAAAAAGCTGTAGTAACGATCCTAAACTCTGTGCTCTGACCACAAAACTGGTTGGGAGACAAGTATGGATTTTACATTCTGGGCAATTAAAAAATATATTAAAAATTACATTTAAAAAACCAAACCCTAAAACAGAGTTTATGATTGCTCAGGCTTTCAATGTAGAAACTGGCCAAACTTTGGCCTGCTAAAGATTGCATTTTGGCAGCTTCTGGGGCAGGACTTGATGCCTGTGCGTGACTGGGTATCACCTTCCACAATGCCTTGGGACCAGAGACACTGTCAGGGACCGGCAGGTGTGATGTAGCACCAAGGGAACGAACCCTTTCTAGAACTTCAGTGGGTGACCTCAGAGAAGATTATGTATCATGTCAAATGATGTAAGATGTTTATGTCTGGGGACCTGAATCCCATACGTGATCTCTCACAGTGAGATTCAGAGTCATGGAACATGGAATCATACAATATCTTGAATTGGAAGGGACCCACAAGGATCATCAAAGTCCATCTCCTGGACTTCAAGGAGTCAAGCCACGGGACCTGCACTTTGGTGGTTCCGATGGGAGCTATAGAGCCTCGAAAGCAATTCAGCTCATCCTAAAGTAGTCAGCTGCAGTGCTCTGAGCTGTGTTGCCTGCATTAACTAGGTCTTCATGAAAAAAAGGTCTTCTGGTAGCTGCTCTTCTCTTCCACCATCACTGACTCACATTCCCACTGAGCTGGTGTGAGGATATACATGTTACAAGTGCTGATATGTGAGTAGCAGCCAGGCAGCTCCGGGGTAGATGAACAAGGAGGTTATGGCATGAACTTGTATTGTCCTTGTGCCATGAACATTTTCTTAAAATGACTGCACTAACTCCACAGTAACAATGTAGACTGAAAATAGCTACTACCACCTTTTTCACCCTCTGTGAGCTGGACTGCAGTGCTGGTCAGGGTTAAGGTGGTTACTCCGTGGCATGTGAGGAAGAGCAGCACAGGGACAGGGCCAGCCAGGAGTTGAAGGCAGGCTCCTGCCCCAGTCTGCAGCCCTTTACAGGTGTGAGCATCCACCAGAGACCATGAGGAGTCCTCCTTGCTGTTGTTTCTGCAGAGCCAGAGCTCTGGCTGGGGGAAGTCTCCTTATTAGCCACCCTACATACTAATTTTGGTATCCGAGATCCTTAGGGTAATAAGGGTCCATTAGGGTATATATTGTATTTTAAACACCTTTGTAAATGGTGAAGTTGAATTAGGAGAAAGCCTGTTTGCTACATTGGTTTAAACCTGGAATTCATAAATAGGGATTTTTGTCTTCTAAGTTGTAAAATGGGAACAACCAATTAGAAAACCGTGAAGACATGACAAACAGGAGACATTTTTGTAGTTGCTTACAAAGGAGATTTTTGTTGTAAAGGTTAACATCTGAATACCTTGCATGGCTTGACTCAACAATATTGATGCTGGCAAAATTGTTATTTGAGTTCATCTGAACTGAGAATGAGAGTATCCTGCTGGGTCTGCAGGGGATTATGTGTTGAAAATATGGGCTCTTTCTTGCTACTTTACATTATGTATCGTGAACTTTATGTAGAAAGCACAAGGGAACAACTTGACAGAGGGACATTAATCATACTCTGACATTCCTGATGAGCCAGCTATCAACATCAGGAAGAAGGATGTCCTGCAAGATGGAACAGAGAAGAACTTGCCACCTTGGTAAAGGAAAAAAACAAGAGAACAGTGCCAAACATCACAAAAACTTGTTTTTGACCACAGCTTTCTCTCTGCATGACATGCTGCCTGAAAGACTCAGGTTTGGATTTGAAGAGAAAAGCATGTTTAAGCAGAAGGCAGCACACACAGCAATTTGGTTTATTTCACAGGACAGATGTATTTGACAATGTGTTCTTAGAAACACATTTTTCCCCTTAGCAATGTGGGGGATGGTTTTCATCCAAGTCTGAAATTACTGTCACTGCAGTGACTTCTTCAGCACTTTCTTGATGGGAGTTGAGTTTAACACCGAGTCTTGTTTTTATGGTTATTTTGTGAGGTCTGTTAGTAGGTAAACTTCCTCTGCAAGTGAAAATCTCACTTTTTCTTGGCTGCTGTATTCAGTTCTGCTGTACAGCTATTTCCAAGTTATTGTATCCACTCTTGCTTATGAGAAATTATTAGACTTTTTTGAGTTCTGCTGAATTTTTTCTTGTAAAATCTACCCCTGGAAGTGTTCAAGGCCAGGTTGGATGGGGCCCTGAGCAACCTGATCTAGTGAGTCACATATCTGCCCATGGCAAAGGGGTTGGAAGTAGATGATATTTAATGTCCCTTTGACCCAAACATTCTGTGATTCTAAGATTCTGTCTCAGGGGCCTATAATACTCAAGCAGCCTCACACACTGCTGGATACTGGGCAAGTGATACAGTTTTGTCTTAACAAATGCTGAAAATTTATCTGGAGGAAATTCCGGGCTTGATTTCAATATGGCTTTGGTATTTGCACTCTGAATCCAAGTCAGGGCTTACAGCTGGTGTGTACCAGGTGTGAATATCTGTGTTTCATGGTGAAACCCAATTAAAAAATATTATACCCTAGAATGTAAGTTCAGAGGGTTGAACAATAATCCCCAAATCCTCTTGCCAGCATTGTCTGAACAGAGAGTTACTAGCACTCAACACCCATCTGTGCCCACAATTCCCTGATGCTGGGATGCAGGTTCTGGCAAGCTCAGGACCATCCTGGGCTGAGGAGATCAGAACTGAGCAGGCTGGGAAAGAAAAGCTGATGTGCTCACCCCTTCCCAAAGCCTGACCTGGTAGACCTGCATAGACCATACCTCTAACACATTGTCTTCTACCTCTAACAGCCTTTGGGGTGCTGTGGAGACATCTCTCCTTGAGAAGCATTTGAAATGGCTGTTGGAAGCAATTTTTAGCTGAAAGCCGTAAGGATCAGAGGATGAAGAGATTGGCTTTCTCAGCCTGAGGCTTCAAACCCACAATTTTCTCCTTCCAGAAAAAAGCCCTGCTCTCTACATCACATGCTGTGCTGAGTGGTTTGGGATAAACCTGGCATTTTACACATCTCCTATACAAGGTATGACAGCAAGGGGTAAAAATTTGCTTTTAAATATTCCAGAGCAAGTGCAGCACAAGAAAGATGATATCTCCATGTTACAAGAGTTCACACACTTAGCAGGAGAGAGCAGGACTTCATGATTTCAAAACTGATCCTTTACTGTGTTTGCTGAATGTTAAAGGCCCAAACTGACCTGAGAACAGGATATTTCTATGGTTCTCACTTCCCAGGCCACCAGCTATGACTCTCTCTTCCTCTTGTTCTGTTTACCATGTGCTCATCCCATTTATGGTGTGCCTTATCCACTCTGCCTTGTTGCTTCCATTGCAAACTCTTGGGACCAACCAATGTGAAACCTTCAGGCAATGGCACCCTTGGTGCTCCCAGAAGGAGAGAACTACACATAAGCAGAGATTTGAACCCATCTGCTGAAAACCAGGGGCAGAGCACTGCTGTTTCACTTTCTGAACACTGACAGACAAATGCCACCAGCTCACTGTCTGCAGCCGGGAGAGGCCACGTCAGAGCCCAGGAGCTGTGTTTTGTGTACACTGCAGAGCCGGGAGGGAAATACCTGATCATGTGAGAACACCAGGTGTTTACTCAGTGGAATGTACCTGAGCAACCCAAACACTCTGCGTGTGTGTTGGTAACGTGTCCAGCAGAGCAGAAAGCTGACAGAGGACCTTGATCCACCAAAAACCTTGCAGGTTTCCTGTGGAACGTGCAAGTGGTTGTCACTGAGTGTCTCTGCTCAAGCAGCCACTGTTCTGGTGGGACATGGGTGCAGTAACCTCTCCTGGATGTGCCTGTCCTGGTCCTGATCCACTGTGGAGGTACCTCACAGAGCATGATCCAAAGTATAAGGGGCAGAAGAAACTCAAGATCTCGGGCAGAGAGCTGGTGTCAGTTCCCACACAGGTCTTTGGCTTGGACCAGCTGCAGGTCCTGGAGATGAGCCCAGAACGAGAGAGCTGTCTGAGGTACCGGATGGAGCTGCTCCCCAAGGAGATCAGCCGCCTGAGGAACCTCACCTGCCTCTACGTGGACTCCAACAACTTGAAGAAAATCCCTGCTGAAATTGGCACTTTGAGTTGCTTGGAGAGGCTCACTCTGAGCAACAACAGCCTGAGCTCCCTGCCTGCAGAAATAGGGGCACTCCAAAGGCTGCACAGCCTCCACCTGGCCAACAACAGCCTCACTGAGCTGCCTGCACCCCTCTGCCAGCTGACGAGCCTCACCTTTCTGGATGTGAGTGACAACAAAATAAGTATAATCCCCCCCAGCATTCGGCATCTGGAGAAACTGGAAACATTGCTATTACTCTTCAACTCACTGGAGAGCCTTCCAGAGGATGTCTGTCTTTTAAGGAATCTGCACACACTTTGGTTGGGAAACAACCATCTGCAGTCCCTTCCAGCAGCCTTTGGGGAGCTGGTGAACCTGGACTGGGGATACAACTACTGCTCATGCAATTTTGAGGGGAATCCACTGGAGAGTCCTCCCCCTGAAGTCTGCAGCAGAGGCCCCAAAGGAATCAGAGATTATTTCTTGTCACTGCATAGGATTCAGAGAGACTAAACCATTGGTGTCAGTTCTCTTGAAGTGACTGAGAAGGATTTATTCTGCACAAGCAAAATGTGTTTCAGATAGAAAGGTCTGGTAAAATCATTCTGTGGAGCTCAGAATCTTCCTCTTTGCTGTAAGGTGATTTCTCTGGCAGTCTTTTTTTTTGACACTAGTACTGAATGGTGGTGTACACCTTTCAAAAACTCATCCAGTGACAACTGTAATCTTTTTTGTTATTTATAGTTCCAAAGACTTATCTCAGGAAATGCTGCAGCCAAATATCCAGTCTGAGAAAATGAGCAAGTCTGAGAGGATAGAGTCAGGTAAACAACTGGTGGTCTGCAAATGGAAGTAATCTGTACCCTGTACACTGGGTTGGTGCTTGAGTCTGGATTTTAAGTAAGTGAAAGCTGAGATTTCTGGAAGTATTTAAGGTCATACTGACTTGTAGTTTTGTCTTTGCTTCAGGTGGCCCAGGGTCTCATACTTTTCCCTGGCATTTTGCGTCAAACACACAGGTTGAATCAGCTCAGGATTCCATCTGACTCTGGATAAAAAAACAACCTGTGGCCAGGCCCCACAAGGTATTGTGCAAGTGATATCTCCACTCCTCTGGCAGGACACAGTGTATTTCTTAGCCTGTTTCTTCTGAAGAGCAGTATCAGAACAGGACTGTCACGCTCCCTGGAGGTAGCATGGACCTGGAGTTGATATTCCAGTCCACCCGGAGCAGACCTCAGGGATACAGTTCCTTGCAGCTTTGTGATGCACAGGGGTAGCCCAGTTTTAGAGAATGTAGCATTAACAGGAAAAGTTTCCACTTTTACTGAGTCTGGGAAAGTGTTCAGGGTTTTTAAAATATGAGTGTTCAAATTTCCTGCAAGGGAACATTCTGAGAATCCCTGTCTATAATCATAAAAGGCTTCATCAGAGTTACATTATGGAAATTTGTTGAGACTCCTTTCTGTTTCATTTTGCTCTCTCTTCCCCTTATCTACATTTTCCTCACACTTCTCCTCAACTCCTCTCCAATTTGTGGGTGTTTTCTCTGTGGCTACTTCCTTTAATATTTGTGTTTCATTATTTTCTCATCAAAAGCTTCTCATTCCCTTATAAATGCTTTTCTTTGCCCTCTGTCTCCTTTGTTTTTTAGTTCTCCTTTGGCCAACATAAGAAAACTGCAGTTTTGTGTCTTTCTTGGAAAGAAGAAGGGCTGAGTCAGGTCTGGTGGGAGCCGAATGTGTTCTTACAGGGTTCACAGAAAAAGGGAGAGAGAAAGGGTTTGAGACATTGATACATGGACCATTAATTTTCTTGTTCAGTCATTTTCTTCTCCTTATAGCAAAGATCAGCACAAGGTCTGAATCAATGCTGAAATTTTTTCTGGGTGACAGAAGCACAACTCCAGATATGCTTAACACGAACTGACTTCCGCGTTGCTCTGCCCCTGTGTCTGCCCCTGACCTCTGTGAATTTGTCAAACCAGCTGTGACTTTTTGGTGTCACAGTAGCCAGATTCAGTATATCATTAGGATATCACAGAGATGAATCAGTGCAATGAATAATGAGCACACAATTACATCACACCAGTTTGTTCAGATTTCCTGCAGCTGATCATTTCTAGGATAGGTGACATAGGAAAGAAAGGAGTAAAGGAACCATGGTGCCTCAGCTGCCTCTTTTTATGGCAGCATGGAGAACTGGAGATAAAGGAGCAGGAGAATGAACTGCAAGTCCTTTGCAGTTCATTTTTTTTTTAGAAGAGATTTGGGACTGTGTGTGAAGTAGCTCCTAAAGCTGCTGCCACGTCAGGCAGAGGCTGTATCAAGGTCGCAACATTAAAGACATTGAATGACTGTGGGCTTATCCCTATTCTTATCATTGATCCATTCTCTGGGCTCAAACAGGTCTTATTTCCCCATTATTTCTGCTGGCTCCCCATTTCTCTCACCCCATTCAATATGTACAGTCATTCTGCCTTTCTAAAACTTGCCTAGTAAAAGACAGGAGGTTAAAGGCAGTACTGGCAGTGGTGCACAAGTAAAGACAAGGCAATCACCCTGTTTTTGGATATGTGTAGGGATTAAATTCTAGTAACTATGGTCTTGTTTAGAAGCTTGTGTCTAACACATCGAATACTTCCAGGGCATCATCTTAGACAAGTGATAAGAAGGACAATTTCTTATGTCCCATGTCAGACTCTTCAGATTGCATCTTGCTGTTTTTCTTCTATACTGCACAGAGTTCGGGCTTGAGGTTCTATTTTCAATTTTGGCTGCCTTTCTCTTCTGCTTCTTGGCCAGTGATTCCTGAAAGGCAAGCTGACTTTGGCTTGTTTGGGGAGTTTATATCATCTCAAAGCTTTCACTTTTGGTTTTGGTCAATCAGGTTTCACTTTGCTTAACTAATCCTCTCTCCAAAAACCAGAAACATAATTTCTGAAGTCTGATTGTATCTTTTAATAATATACCTGTCATTCCTGGGAGCGAATGAAGCTAAAAAGGAGGTTAAAGAATGCAAGAAAATGCAATGTTTAATAAACAGTGTCAATACCTCTGCTATAATTTCCCAGTCTGATGGCAATAAGAGAAATTCTGTGAAATTAAGGCACTTTCAGACCATAATATCAAACTGCTTGATCAGACTGAATATGTTACTCAGAAGAAATTATGTCCTGATACCATGTCACATACTGTTTTCCTTTTGTCTGGGTCGCTTCCAAAATCCCACTTCCCAAGGTGGAAACCTCAATAGCATGTATACACTGCAGTATTCTGGCATCTGTGTTAGTGGCATAGTTATGCAGAGCAATAAGTAGATCCTGGTGTTGTCATTAAGATGGCATTAAAATCTAATCTCAAACTGCTTATCCCGTATTTGTTGTACTGTCTGTATTGTTGCTAAGCATCCTCCTTTGCCTGTGCCCATTAAAACCTCAAGTGTTAATATCAGTGAATGGCAAACTGCTTGGATATGGGCCCCTGGTGAAAAGACACACATACAATCCATACTTGGGAGTGAGGGGCAGGAAGGAGAGGAGAGAATTTTTAAAGCTGCCATTTAGTATTGATGGGAGTTGTGCCTGCATTTCCCTTTACCCTGTCCCACGCTGCAAACAGCCTGCTGTAAGAGAGCACTGTCCCCTGGAATCACACAGGACTTCGATTTGAAAACTTTGAACTTTTGTCACAGACCAGTAATGAAATGTAAAAAAGCAGAGAGCAAAAAAAGCTCCAAATTCTGGGAAATAATATATATAAGGGCAGAGGGCTCCTTAATTTAACATACAAATGCATAACACTTCACAGGCTGGTAGCTCAAGCTGGACAAGTTCTGACTACAGATAAGCTGCATATTTTTAATGCTGGAGAGTTCACCTGAGGATATGGCAGATTCTTTACCACCCAAAGTCTGTAAAACCCACCGTCTCACTCTACTGAAGGTATGACTGTAACACTTCACCTTGTTCTATGCAAAGTCAAACTTGCAAAGGCTCCTTCAGTCTTTAAAGTATGTCTACAATCTATGGCTACCATGAATCTCAAAGATTAGATGACACCTTTTACTTACTTTTGCCTTGATTTGCCTTTACATGAAATTCAGCTTTTCAGTTTTCTGTGGCTATGAGCAATGCTTAAAAAGTTGAAGGTCCCCAAGTTTCACTGATCAGAGGTCTCTTGTGGCCAGTGATGGAGCCTCTAAGTTGGCAAAACAAAAATGAAGAGGCAGTTCCTGTTCTCCTCATGCCTGCTGGAGTCAGCAGCAGATTTCCAGGCTCACAAATGGTTGTGAATTTCCCTTGAGTGGACTCTATCACCAACCAGTTTCCCAAGTCTTTGAAAAGCCATGTGGTTGATCAGTCAAACATACTACATATTAGAGGACATCAAAGGAAACACAACTTTGCAGACCAGAAAACAAATGCACTGCAAGTATTGTCCTACATAAATTACAAACATATTTGATATCTGAAAGTAGAGTGGTAGCTTGTGAATGTGCTATTGGGGAAAAAGACGATCACTATTGAGAGAGGACACTGTTCCTGCCAGCTGGATGGATCCCAATGCCACCTGCCATTCTGTCTTCCTCTGGGCTCTGCAGCATCATCTCAAAACTTGACAGTCCAACGTCAGCAATGACAATTTTCAGGTGGTGCAACACTGAGTTGGTGTATGAAGCTCAGGTCTGACTTGAATATTGTGACAGTTTTGGGCACCACAATATAAGAAAGCCATTAGAGAGTGTCCAAAGGAGGGCATTGAAGATGGTGAAGGGCCTTGAGGGGAAGTGTGTGAGGAGCAGCTGAGGGCACTTGGTCTGTTCAGCCTGGAAAAGACTGAGGGGAAACCTCATTGCAGTTACAGCTTCCTCATGAGAGGAAGAGAAGGGACAGGCACTGATCTCCTCTGTGGTGACCTGTGACAGGACCCAAGGGAATGGCCTGAAGTTGTGTCAGAGGAGGATTATGTTGGATATTAGAAAAAAGTTCCGTCAGAGAGTGGTTGGAAACTGAAACAGGCTCCCCAGGGCAGTGGTCACAGCATCAAGCCTGAGAGACCTCAACAAGCATTTGGATGATACTCTTGGGCACGTGGTATGACCCTTGGGGATGGTCCTGTGCAGGGCCAGGAGTTGGACTTGATGATTCTTGTGGGTCCGTTCCAAATCAACATGTTCTGTGATTCTGTGACTCCATGGGAAAAAGAGGTTTAATAATCATTGATTGCAGATGTTCAGTCATTATCAGAGGCACCCGATTCAATGGGACATGTTTCCCTACACTTGGGCAATGGTATCACAGGAGGAATAAAGCAATCTATCATGGGCAAATGCCTCATCATTCAGCACATTAAACTGCAATGAAAGCCTAAGTAGCATGTCTAATGAACATCACTAAGCCATACAAAGAAAAGGTTTTTAACTCCCCAGAGCGTTCTGCCCATGAATCAAGAGCCCAGGTAGTGAATGGTGCTTAAATAAATACTGCATCCAAGCCATGGATTTCTTATGTTTGTTAAAGATCTTAGCAGTCATCAAGAAGCTTTTTATTTTTGTGCCACCCTAGGGAAACTACAAAATGTGTTGGCATTTTCACTGCCTTGAAACAACTTTCCTTGAACAGTTCAGGCAGCAAGAGAATAGCAAGGGGAAAGACTGATGCCACAAGCAAAGCCCAGATAGAATAACCCACACTGAGACTTTGTACTGGAGCTCACTGAGTTTTGCCAGACTTAGATAGAGCTGGTCTGGAGCCCACTGCTGCCAAGATTCCCACAATGATCCCACATCCAGTCATTTGGTACATGAAATTTATGAGGATTTAGCAGGATGCAGTGACTCTCACATCAGAGGTATTGATTCAGGTGAAGTCAGGCCATTAGCACAAAGTTACATCTAAAAAGGAATCTTCCAAGTGCTTTGCAAGTCTTACTATTGAAAAGTTCAAATGGAAGCTTTTTCTTGTAATTAAAGCTGCTTTTTTTGGTTTGTTTTTGTTTCTCATTTCCTGGAGACTAGAAAAACAGATTATTGTACTCCTGTTTGCAACAAGTCTACATACCTGAAGCTTATTGAAGAGTTTCTTATGAAACTTCTAAAGTTAAATAAACACTGAGCCCACTTGTCATTCTGCCCTGCCATGTTTTCCATATCTCAAGTAGTTCTGCTCTGGACTGTTGCTGCACAGGTTTACTGAGCGGTCACATTCAAAACAGAATACAACATGGCATCTGAAGTCTTTCTAGTGACAAAAGAAGAACTGTTGCACATTTGAAGGTTATACACCTACTTCTTCACTCCTGTATGGTGGTGATTTCTCTTTTTTCACAAGGAATTCACCTCGTCATGTACTGTGATACCACATTTTGCTACAGAGATGCTATTGGCAAATTTTGGTGTATTGTATAAGCCAGTTTGTGGCCTTGCACTTGTCCCTGGTGAATTTCAGTTTCCCCTTTCCCACCCCAAGCATGTTATACAATTCCTCCAAATAATTCTGAATTCAAACCCTGTCCTGTGCTTACAATGAGCTTTATGCTATCTGAAAATTTAATAACCATACTCTCTTTTCTATCATCTAATTCATTAATGAAAACATATGCTAGTATTGAATCCAGAAGAGGCCTGGCTGAACTCCATTTCTACTTCCTTCCACTCTGACAAAGCACCACCAGTACCCCTTCTGATAGGTTATCAAACCAGCTTTGCACCCAATCCATCACAGTCTCATCTAGACCAGGCTGCTGGGGCTCACTTATGAGAATGTCACATGCAACATTCACATGCAACATCTTGAAAACCTTAGTGAGGGTAAGATTTGTGACAGCTACTTCTCCTTTATTCTTAAAGCCTGTTACATTGCTAAAAGTGGAGATTAGATCAGGTCAACACAATTTATTCTTGACAAATCCACACGGGCTACTTGTCCTTGCTGCTACATGAAGCAGCTGCTTCATGTTTCAGGCTGTGACTTGTTATCTTCCAAGTGCTTATGAAATGTGCATTTGTTCCAGAATTTGTGCAAGGCTCAAAGGCAGGTGAGGATCATTTCACATCACTCTATACCAATAAGATACTATCTTTAATGCAACAGTCAATTGCTGCTTCAGCCTTGGGGTAAAGATTCATGGCTGGTGGGCAACAAGAACTCCAACAGAGTTCTGTAGAACACAAGCATATCCAGGCTGGAAGGATTTGGTGTGGTCTGCTCCATGTCATGGCCAGCCCTGGTGTGCTCTGGGTGGCCCCATGGTGGAAGTGGAGGGCTACAGCTCCTCTTGAAGTTTAGGAAATGCAGCTCAGAAACATGGGATAGCATTAACTTCCATTTCCCTACTTGGCTGCTGTGAAGAGGGCTTCAGCCTGGTCCTGGCTCAGGGAAAAGGCAGGCACTGGAAGGGGGATGAGACACAAGTCTTGAGGTACCTAACCTACTTTAGTCTTGTCGTGTCAGCTGGGAGCTCTCCTTGACTTTTATTTCTGCATTCTATTTTCAAATGGATGTCCTTAATCCTATTTCTCAGAATAAGAATGGGCCTGAGCAGCATGAAATTTCTAAGAAGGCAGCAGGAGACTGAGAGTTTTGATCCTGCAGTAACGAGCTTCAGTAGCTCACAGCATGAGTGTGTGTGTGTTCCCTGGGCAGCTGTGTCATCTGGAGGATATCTGCACCCTTCCACTTGTAAGAAGGGTGGATCAGATCAGTTCAGACATCTTTTTTGGTCTAGATGAAAGGAGGATTCCTTTTTGTTCTCAACACTAGTGCTGCCTGTTAGGAGAATGTCCCTTTGCATTGGGTCTATATGTTCACAGAAAGAATAGGCAAAAAAAAGAGTTAGCTCACATGGACTAAATATCTGCCAGGGTGATTGCTCCTGCATCATTTTCACATATAAAATACTGTTGTACTTCAGCTGTTTCTAAACATCCACACATTGATAACTGCATGGTTCTGTGTCTGATTACTATTTGCAAAGTTTCCTTTTCAGGTGTAAAGCAGGCCTTACCCAGACTGAATAACTGTGATTTGTTCCTAGAGCACCAATGAACATAAACTATCCCTTATTCCTAATTTATTTTTTTTTTTCCCAACTGTGAGGTTCAAGCACTTTGGTCATGCACTTGATTTCCTCATCTAGCGTTTGGTGGTGTCAGGGTTTGCACAGCAAGGAAGAGTATATGGGACTGAGAGGCAGAGCTTCTCTGTAGACTCTTTTTGAGCTGATGTCTATTAAAAGGCTGCCTGCCCTTCCAAGGAGTTAGACTTGATGACCCCGCTTGTTCCTTCCAGTTCTGTGCTCTTAGTTGTCTCTTTGCTTATTAGACTGTGTTGCTCATTGGAAACAAGCTAAACTGATGCTCTGTATATCAAGACTGTGTCTGTTTGAAATGTTATTTTTTCTTTAGCTTTTTGTTCTTTTGTTTGTATTGTACAGGCTGACACCAGTTCTGTACAATTCTGACATATTCTGCACTGTCATATACACTGGGATTTTTTTTGTTTTGTTTTGTTTGTTTGCTTCCTAGAATTTTTTTTTATGACTGAATGAAACTAGAAAAGAAAATAAAAGAAGTTATGCACTTCCATGGGTATGTGTGCTATGGATTCTGCAACCTCATTCAGCAGAGCCTTTAGGCAAATGCCCTGTACAGATCCCAGTTCCTTGCCCTGTTTTAATATTCAAAGCACTTTGCAGACTCTTCTGGATGTCATTGTGTCCGTGCCAGACCTTCAGAGAGAAAGGATAATAATGGTCTGACATTATACAGGAAAACTAACATTTGCTTTATTTGAGTTAGGTAGATTGTCACTTGAAATGTCTTGCATTTCAGACTGGTAGAAAGAGCCTAAGTTAGAATGATCCTTCTGTCTAGAGAACAGCATATAGGATATTCTACAATTAATTTTCAAAATAAAATGTTCTTTTTAGTTGCAAAAGTCTTCCTTTTCTCCCTCCCAAATAAATTTAAATAAGAAGAGTGCTTTATTTCATAATTATCAAAAGTTTGCCTGTAATTTTTCTTATTGCTAACAGTAGCAACAAATCTGTACGTTGTTTTTTTTTTTTTTCTGTGAACACTGCATGTATCATATGTTGGCAAAATATAGAATTTGCTGTTGCAGAAAAAGATGCAGATTTTTTATCTAGTCCCCTAAATAAAAAAAGGGTGACTGGAGACATGAATTTAAGTTTCCGGAGCTGGAGCTGTCGAGCTGCAGCTTCATTTGGGAATCTGCAAAGACTTATTTCCAGAATAGATTGCAGACATGTCTCTAGCACTTATAGGTTGCAAATCAGGTTGCAAATATCTCCTTAGGCAAATGGTCTCAAGCCATTCCCAGTGAGGGCCCTTCCGTGTGACAGTAGTGCTGCACATTGACAGCCTTCCTGGTGCTTCTTGGAGAAGAAATGAGGAGCAGAGGGGCTCTAGAGCAAAGCTTTTCTCCACAAGGATTCCCAGCAGGCCCAGTGATTTAGAGCTGATGGGTGTTTCCTTGAAGAGGAAGATACAAATGGTACCCTCGGTAGGCTTGCCTATATATTTTATGAAAACACTTGTCATCAGCCTTCCACAGGCAGCTCCTAACAAACAAGTTCTGGCCTGACCCCTCACCTGGGGAACTGTTACAGTGAGGGGCTGCAGTAAGCTGTATTTAAATTTCATCACATTTTATATCTACCACAAAGAAATCGACCATCTCAACTATGGATTCCTGCCCTTCACTTCAAACTGAAGGTCTAAAACAAGTTTCAGACATTGAGGCCAAACTTTTGGAAGTGTTATGGGTGTATTAATTGCACTCTGTGATGCTCACTGGCCATTTCTGTGTATGATAGTCCATGCCCATGAGCCTCTGTTCAGTGAATATGGAGGAACCTTTCTATATTAACATTGTCCAGAGAATTATTTCTTCAATTTTAGGCAACAAAATGGTTTTAAAAGGAAAGAGAACAGGTTTAGATCAGATGTTAGGAAGAGATTCATTACTCAGAAGGTGTTGAGGCACTGGAACAGATTGCCCAGAGAAGCTGTGGATGCCCCATTCCTGGAATTGTTCAAGGCCAGGTTGGATGGGGCTTTGAGCAACCTGGTCTAGTGGAAGGTGTCCCTGCCTATGGAAGAGGAGTTGGAACAAGATGATCTTTAAGGTTCCTTCCAACCCAAATCATTCTGCATATGATTCTATATAGGCACCTTCTACCTCTTGCCCATGCTGCAGCCCCACTCCTGCTCCTGGACATGTTTTTTCTCTGCCCATTCCACATGTCAGCTTGAAAGCTTTTCTCTTCCAGGCATGTGTAGTTACTCTAAGGAAGGCACAGGTTTCCCCTGTTTTGATGCTTTTACCTGGACAGGTTGTTGCATCCACAGCAAAACGAAATCAGATGGGTTGCCTTCTTACTCCTCAGCACACCCTTTGAAAGGAAAACACATGAACAACATGTGAAACATATATGACTGGTCTTGCTGATTTTTTTCTCAGTGAGAAATCCTGAATACCTTCTTCTTTTACAGATCCTCCACTCCAGCAGTTTTTCTTTGCTCTAAAATAGCATTTGTTTTTCAATTAAAATCAAATAATTTTGAGCTAATATGTTAATTAAAACGAAACACGTTTGAGGCTGAATTACAAGTCTCTGTAGGATAAAGGATGCTCCAGTAATACTAAAGAGAAGAGATGCAGACTCATTGAGTATGAAAGTGCAAGCTAGATCTATAGTGAAGTCTGCTTTAGTTCCACTTGATTCTGTACAACTGCAGCAATTTACTGCACTTGACCTTTATCATGAGATTTAGAAAGGAAATGTTTGATATTCTACTCTATTTTCAGGAAACGTAGGAGACAGATAAGTAATACTGCTGCGTTTTCCAGATTGTTCCCTGAATAATTTCTTTGATACATGGTCAGAATTCAGAGACCTTGATTTCTTGCTCAACAATCTCTAAGGAAGTGAGAACCTGCCACTGAACACAATAAATCTTGACATCACAAACCCACTGACTCTTGTTTTCAAATTCTTCCTAAAAGTCCTTTAAGAGTTATTCTGAGAATCAGCACAAATTTATATATTTTTTAAGGGAAAAATCTATGAAGCTTGTTAAAATAGGTGGAAATCTGGCTACCCTGGAGGTTAACATTCTGGCTTTGTTTCCTCTCTAGTTTTTATGACTTGGGAATCAACTCTAAATTTCACATGAAATTATGTCTCAGGAGTCCCATCAAAAACCAGCCACAGGATCTGCAACAAAGAAAGGGATCTTTTCTGGCTGTTCACTGGTGGGCAGTGCTGACTATATAGGAAGTTATCACAGGTTATTCTGGCACCCAGAATTCTTTCAATAATGGATAAGAAGGACATTGATTTATTTCTTGCCATGTTCATTTTACTCTATAATTTCAATATAAACTTTTAGGTATCTGCATAGAGCCTTCCAGTATTATTTCTGCCTTTTTAAAAGAGAGAGTAGGAATTGTATTTCCAATTCCCATCAGAGCTTTAAGCCCTGAGCTTTGCAGGACCATCACTATATGAGAACACTATAAAATATCTATATATATCTACAACTCACTATCTATCTGTAAACCATTGGATGAGGCTCCTATGCTGGAAAGCTACTAGGAGAATGCTGCAAACCTGCACGTATAATGTTTTAGGCAATGACTCAGAACTAGGGTATGATGATGAACACTAAGGGGAAAGGACTGGGTTCTGGGAAGGAGCTTTTTGATGGTAGAAGCTGAGTTGCATTCATGCAGTTAAGTATGTAAGTCTATAATCCACTCCATGGTACTGGCCAGTTTGTATGGTCAATACTGATCTTTCCTGCAGAATAACATCTCTCACTATTAATGAAGAACATAGGCTATCTCTTTAACACTCCCACACACTTCCTATTGAGTGGTATTTACTGAGTAAAGCGCAGGTGCACTTCTTTTTTTTCATTATTATTTTGGGTCTTGTATTTCATTCCTTGCCTACTTTCCTACTACAGGAATCCATGAGGCAAAATGAAATCAATTCTAAGCCAGGCAATGGAATTTCAGACCAGATTCTGTTGCACCTATTGAAGGGTGCTAATTTTTGTACACAAATAGGTTTTCCAAAATGGTGTCCAAAATGAAAATGAGATTTCACAACACCAGGTGTCCTTATGCCCCTGTATTACTGCCTTTTTTTTCCTCCTGATGCAAGTGAATTTTATGCAGTGTTCAGTACATATTATATTGTTGATGCATAAACTCACCATGGCTAACAATGCTAGAGATAGCAGCAGGGATCAAGAGCTACAGAGTTCTTGTGTGGAGAAATTCTATAAATGAAGAAGTGTCATGAAAATGCAAGCCATGAATATATTGCAGCCTCATCAGCTTTCAGAGCTGTCAAAGGTCTCCGTAAATGTAATTGCATCAGTCACATGCTTTTTTCATGCCATGTTAACAGAACAGAAGGAAGACATAGAGTAGAGTGACTGATAAACTCCTTTGGTCCAGGCTTTGTTCAGTCATTCACATGTGGAAAATAAATTGCATACAGAAGCATTTTTTGCCACCTTTATAGTGAATTATTACAAAAGTAAGTATTCCGGGGCATTGTGTATGTGCTTCAATAACTGAAGAGATAAACAAACACTTGCCTCCAGAAATTAAAATCAACTTAACACAAGACTGTGGTCAATGAGTATTTACATTCACGCTTGTCTGCCTGGGCTAATGCCAAAGGATTTGAAAAAAAAAAAGAAAGTGGAGAGAAGACAGCAGATTGCAGGGATGGAATTCTTGTTAAGTCTCTGTTTACTGGACCAAGGCTTGAAAAGTCATCAGGTAACATGCTGAAGAACAAGTCCAGCACAGCAAGGGTCACAGGATGCTTGTCTTTACTAAGGGAGAGGAATGATGTGCTTAATCAGATACAGAGGAAGACAAGGCAATGATATTATGCAGGCTGCTTGATTTAGCTGCTGCTCACTCACCCATCAAAAGTGTCTCAGGATAGACTAGATTCTGTATGCTAGCCCACAGTAGCATCTCAGTCCATATAGATTTTTCTGACTGCTGACTGTTTTTATCCACATCTCTAGAACAACAACAAAAAGGAGCAAAGTCAATAAGATTGTGTGCAAGTTATAAGCTTAAATCCTTTGGGTTAGCAGCAGTAGTTTCTATCCATTTTTTTTTCTTTTTTATATAATGACTGTGGAAGTTGTCCGGAAGCACCAGAAAGCGTTTTCAGAAAAGATTGCTTTTATCTGGTCGGCAGTCTTCTATTTATAGTTGGCAAATATTTCCATGGTTCAGGTTTATGAGCACACTGTAGGATTTGGTATCATGACTTAAGCTTAAGCCAGTTATAGCCATGCAGTGGGTTGTACGTGAGGCTTTTTTGCTGGGAAAAGCAATAGAGGGTGCAGTACTTACATTGATTTCAAAAATTCACAGATGCAAGCCACAGAGTCCAGCAATGAAGAAAAAATTGCGTAACACCTTAAAAAGTCGAGCTTAATAATTTGCTTTGTCAACGAGTAATAAGAAATACAGACATAAGGTATGAGACAGACAGACAAAAGCTATGAGTCCTTTTGCTTCAATATATTCAATTATAATTATGAGGAAAAAGATTCCAATCAGAAAGTCAACAGTCTGCATCTCAAACTGTGGGTTCTTGCTTACTCTAATAATTGATGAAGATGCAGCTATCTTTGTGCTCTATCCCATGGGATACTTTACCCTGAGTACCAAAATACTGTTGAACAGATCTGGAGCACAATTGACATTGTTATTCCTTGGATGCAAAGCAATACTATACTTGTGTAACAGTCAAACTTCTAGGGGGACAGAAAAGAAAACAGTGAAGTGCCCTAAAACTTAAGCAATGTGGAAGAGATCTTTTTCAAAGCTGAGGCAAGATTAATGTGAGCTTTCAATGTTTCTCATTCAGAATTGCAGGGGTTTGCACTCTAGCCTTAGTAGTGTGTTGAATATCTTTTCCCAAACTGGTTAAGCTCCATCAACATCTTCTGTCATTCAGATCAGTCCATCATTTACTACATGGGAACTGTCAGACTTATGCCTTGTACCCCAAGACACAACACATACAGGAGGGAATTTGAACAATCAACCACAGAGAGTGTCATTGACGACTCATAGGAGTCTGGATCTGTCTGGGATGGATTAAAACATCCTTTCAGAGTAGGGAATAAGTGAAAATAAGAATTATGCCAGTGTTTGAAATGTGTATTTTTCACATGCCTTGCACTCTCTCTAATTTGCCCACTTCTTTGGGAAACAAGGCTATTTATTTGAGTTGAAATAAACCCAAAATACAGAGGCATAGTAATAATTGCAGGAAACTTTCTTAGGGTCAGATATATAAAGCTCATGGGGGCTTGCAAAGGGCAAGACAAAGTGTACCACAGCCTGTGATTTATCTGGATATGGGGTTTATTTAAGAACCAAGGAGACGTGAGTTTTTAGCCTACTTGATTATCTCAGACTAATGCACGTGTTTTGCCACACGGTGTTTTCATTCATCAGAATTCATTTCCCTTTCCTCTAGGGAGGTCGCTGTTGGCCTGGGATATTTGGGAAGAAACCCTGTCAGTCTGCTCTGTGTTGGTGCTCACACATGCAACCCTTGGGTGTTACTGATGAAGTCCCTGGGTGTCCCCCTGAACTTATTCTTGTGCATCTGTCCCATCTCCAAAACCTCCATGCCCTTTCAGGGCCTTTTCTCCAGTCACGATCTTCATCATCTTCTTTCCAGGCCCCAAATTTATTCTCAAAATCACTTGTTCTTTTCAAGTATAAGTCTTCTTTTCTTTCCAGACTGAGAGCCTTTGGTTTTCCCAGTCTGAATGGTCTAGATACAGATCCACAGTAAGTGATCAGCCTCCTCTCTGGTGTTGCTTTTTCATATTCCTTTACTGATAAGAGGATTAAGGTTGTGCCATTTCTGTTTAGACCAGAATTTATACAAATTTACAGCCAGCCTCTGCTATTGCAGTTAGCAAATATCAGGCCACTGTTTGACAGTTCCATTTGATTTCAGACATTTCCCACAAACATAGAATCATGGGATTGTTTGGATCGGAAGCGGCCTTAAAATTCATCTAGATCCAACACCCCTGCTATGGGCAGGGACACCTTCCACTAGTCCGGCTTGGTCAGAACTCCATCCAACCTGGCCTTGAACACTTTCAGGAATGGGGCAAGCATTGGCTTTCACAGTTTAAGGTTTGTGTGGGTTTTTTCGCTTACAACCAGTTCATAATATGAAAAAAAAACCCCAACTATAAATCACTACATGAGAAGTGTGGTCACTTAGGATACTTAAGCAGTTGTCTCCAGAAAGCATCACGGGAGTCAGGTGTTACCAGTTTTTAAATTTCTGTCTATGGCTTAATCATCACAGAATATGCTGAGTTGGAAGGGACCCACAAGAACCATCAAGCAGCCCTTAAGCCCTGCACAGGACCATCCCCAAAGTCACACCACATACCTGAAAAGTGCCTCCACTTCTATCTTCTCATCTCAAAGACTGCTTAAATTTAAAACCTTTATAAGTCCATCAGAGATCTTTCCAAAGAAAACAGCCCTTATTCTTCTTAATTCCATAATATTTTTCTCCGTTGTTCTCATTTTAATTGTTGTAGACACAAATTATGATAGTTACTGTTTTGCCTGAAGCTCTGTATTTTCAGCTGCAGATCTCAGCTCTCTGATTGTAACTCACTCACTTGTTGCTGGAAGGTTGAGCCCAGAGTAGGTCCTGTCCCACACACACTTGGAGGGCAAAAAACTGCGGCAAAATCAGAAGTCTTGCTGATTTTGATTTTAACTATAAGCTCTTGTAAGCAGAGCAGGGTAGCATCTCTTCAGTTTATTATTTCCATGTATAGAAGTCTTGACAATGATTAATTAATAATGGTTTTCAAAGTATAGTGTAAAAAGTTTAGAGCATCTTTAACTGTCAGGTTGTTGTGATGTCTGAGGGTGAGACCTTTCTGGCACAGAGTGGTTGGACTCCCTGCCTTGTCCTCACTCTTCATTAGCAAGAGGGGCCAAATTGTGTGGTGTGAAAGTAAACATTTCAAAGTTCATAGCTCAGCAGCTGGTGAGTCACTCTCGAGCCAAGGGGAATGTCAATAAGAAGAGATGCACTGTGAGGGGTGATTACTTTCCGCAGAGAGAATCAGTGATTTATTATCAAGTCTTGCTGCATTTTAATTGCAAAGGTTAGAAAACTGGGTTTTGACCTAGGGATTAATAAGGAAAATAACACATTTTTGATGACTGCAATGTCTTAGCTGAAAATTTTGCTAAGATCTGCTTGTAGCCATTAGCTGTACATGTCTCTCATGTCTTTTATTCGTATCTGTGCACTGGCCTTTAGAATATGAGTCTTGTGCAATGAAAAGACACAGAAACAGAATAGAACAGTGGTCTCTGACCTAAAAAGATACTATCAATGTAGAGCAAGAAAAAAAATATAGGTAACTAAGTATGTACAGGTGGTGGGGTAGCACAAGCAGAAAAGAAACCAATACAGATCACATGGAAATCTCTGACAGAGGCAAGGCTTTGAGAAGCAGTCATGTGGGTCACACAAGGGTAACCTGAGAGGAGGTCAGATGAAATAAGTGGAATTACACTGGCAGAGCTGAGAGAAGACTGACTTTTCATTTATTTAGGTAAGAAAAGCAATTTTGTGCTTTTACCAATAAGGGATAAGAACAGAGAATAGGACTCTCTCTCCTTGAGAAGTCAGTGAAAACAGAGAGGAGGAGAAAGAACTGTGTATTGTCCATTGAAGGAAAGCTTTTATTTTTTCAACTGGCCTAGTAGAGCCAGATAGGGTTAAGATTATGCAAGATTTGCCCTCATTTCTGTTACTTGTAACTTTGCCAAACTTGAATTATCCTGGTTGATTTTTTTTTCTTGCTGGGTGTGTGCCTAAAAGTGAAGGGTGTGTATGTGTCTATGTTTTACTATTTCAGTCATTCTGAAAACTGAGAACCAAAGAAGGAAACTTTACCATGTGAAAGAAGAGCCACCAGCTTTTTTTTTTTTTCCTCAAGAGGTTCTAATGCACAGAGTAGCTGAAAGTCCACTTGTTGATAATATTAATGCTACAGATGTGTCTTTTGCCTGGCTGGCAACAGATATCCAAGTTTGTAAATCTTGGAAAACATGGTAGAAGAAGAAAAGCTCTCAAGATATGGGCACTCTTACAGATGCTCCAGCATCTCACAGCAATCCCTGCAGCTCCTGCAGCTCTGTTGAGCAGGACCTGCTTTTCATTGATCTATCACAGGCTATCACAGGACCAAAGGTCTTTCTGAGTGTCAAGAGCCACATTAATTATGTGAAGGTTCATCCAAACAAGTGTTAACATGCACAGTAGGCTCCAGACAGACCTAGGGGAGAGAAGAGCTGTCCAACAGTGAGGAGAGATGAACTGTTCTCTAGGCTTTATTGACTGATTAGCCAAATCTCTGTTGACTTCAGGGAAAGTTGGAAACTTACATGTAGGCATCTATACATAGGTACTTGAATTTGGAGTTGTAGCCCGTCTCTCCCACCTCTGGAGAACTGGAGATAAAGGGTGTTGACAGAAGAGGGTGTTGAGATACGACGAGTGCTAACAACAGATATCCTATTGTTTGTGGTCATGGCTGGTTTTGGTGCAGACACCATGATGAAAGAGAAGTGATTCTGGCTAAAGCTGACAGTGGGGACAGTGCAAGCTGAGAGTGCAAGCCAACAAATCTGAGCAAAGTCTAAAAAGCCCAGAATGACCTGGGGAAAGAGGGGTGCAAATGAAAGTCAGCTGGAGAGAACAGGGGACAAAGAAGATTAAAACAGAGCCAGTAAGAGAGGATTTCTTTTTTTGGTTGCAGGAAACTATTTCCTGGTTAGAAGGATATGAGCAGCTTTTTATCCACAAGGAATGCAAAATAAGGCTCAAATCATGCCCTTGTATAACATGTAGCAGAATCAAATTTCAAGGCTAGAGAATATCTATGTCATAACCTCATTTCTTTAGAAAATGAGGGACAGATGGGAAGAGAATAAATTTCAGAATTGTTGTGGTTTTTATTTGAAAAACACCCAGAAAACACAATCAACAACAAAACAGTAAAGGAATTGACAAAACCTCTTGCATGGTCTCCATAGCCACCTAACACATGGTGCTCCCAGCTGGCAATGGTCTTGTGCAGGGGTCTGGTATGGCTGAGATTTGGGTCAGAGGCTGGGAAACAACACAACACTGAGCAACTCATTCACTCTCTCTCCATCATGTTCAGGCCCAGAGTAAATCTTTGGCCCATCTACATTTCTTTCCAAATCTTTTGAAAAGAAATCAATTAATTTCATTACCTAGCTGTTCCAACACAGCTAGGTATAAGCAATTATTTTGCTGAATTACAGCAAATCTCATCTAATATTTCTGCAAGCCTTGTAGTGCTTCCCCAAAATTTGACTCCAGATAGCTTTGCAGAATCATTACATTTCAGTGTTGTAGACTGTCTGCGTTTCATTCTAAATGTAAGAAAATTACTGAGAAGTGCTTCAGCTTGTGTTTTTAGGCTTGTGTTGTCACATAGATGAATTTTATAATTAGTATTTCATAATGCCTAGGAGCCCTAGTCATGGATCAGGAACCCTTTTGCCTTAGCAGCTGTACAAACACAGGCACAATGAGCTCTCCATCCTTGTGGATAGCATCCCTTCCCCTCTAATAGGATGCAGTTTTGTCGAAGTCAGGTCAAATTCTGTTGTCAGCTACCCTGGTGTATATCTAAAGCCACTTTGTGGTTATTTCAACAAAAACACAGAGTACAGAGCAAGGTTTTTTCCTTCAAACTAAATGCCCTTCACCGGTGTAAAATTGCCTCCTACAGCAGAAACATATCACTGAGCTCTGCTGCTTAATCCGTCAGGCGCTGACAGTTAATACACTAAATGCCAGCAGTGCCAACTGGCAGCCTAGCCCTTGGGTGGATTAAACCAATTATTACTGTTCCCTGTCTTTCTGCTTCATGCTGTCGCCTGATTTCCCAGGTCTTTCTGTTCTCACATGTGATTTTATATAAATGCCATAGAGTTATGTTGTCTCTGTTTAAAAGAGAGATATGGGGGTGCTCAGCACTGTTACTGTTGTGCAGACTGACCAGACAGAGGTTCTGGTGCACAGGACACATTTGGAAGATGCCCTGTATATGGCTTTGTGCCTCCCTTCCTCTTTCAAAATCTGATTGTGATACTAGGTTGTTTTTCTGGTTCTGAAGGCTGAACCATCCACCAGCTGGGTGTCTATGCATGAGGAGAACACCTCAATATTTAAGACAGTGTCTCTCAAGCAGACATATAGGCTCAGGAGATTATTCTCATTTGGATGCTCCTGCCTCTCTGGGTGTTCCCAGAGTCAAGTCCACCATGCTGCTGCTGAATGGGTACATGGAAGCTTAAAAAAAGGTTGATTCCTGTGAAGGCCTTAGGTCTTCTTTCCTCCTGTGGAGTAGAAAAAGGAGTTTGTTTCCCAGTGAGAGCCTGGAGAGGGCGATGCAGTCTGCCACGGTATGTGCACAGCACTGGACAGCCTCACCCTCTCCTCCTTATGATCCATTTGCTGTAGATCTTCAGTGGGCAGAAGGATCTTCCTGGTTACACTTGTAGATAGTTTAAATATTTTAATATCTGAACAAAACCAGAGTTTTGACAGAAGTATTCTGAATCATGAAAAACTGGTTTTTATGGTAACTTACATTGATGGTACTGGGGCCCTGTTCCTTTCACAAATAAAAGAACAATAGCAACCCCAGAACTGTGCTTTGCTTTTACTGGGCGGATGAGCATTTTTTCACTGGATTGTACACAACCAGTTTATACAAAACAAGATCCAGTATTCCACTATATCTGTATTTCCTATCTTCAAGGCATCTATTCTGTAAGCACTCAGTTACACAACCTGTGGCTGAACTAGGGAGTATTAATGCCTTTGTCAGAGATCTGATGTCTTTAGACCTCAAGTAAAAAGGTCCAGTCATGTTTGTAGGTACGTTTATCTGGAAAGACTAGGAAGGCTGCTCCTCCAGCTCTCCAACATGACGGACTTTTAGAGCTTCCTGGGTACTGCCAAATTGAGTATTTTAGCATTGATGAATCCTGATTTAAGATGAGTTGTGCCAGGTCTTTCAGAAGCAGTAGCAAAAACATTTTCCTGAAAAACCAGAACATGCATGAATATTCCACCTACACATGCGCTATGTCTCTTTGCCATGCAAATAGAAAACTAAGAGCTCATGCCATACACAGATCTCACAGAAGCATGAGAACTAATATTTGAGACTTCTGTAAACTTACTATTTTTTTTTTTACAGCCAAATAATTTTATAAAATATTATCCAGTGGCTAGATCAAGGACTGGGGTCTTGTTTTAGAACTGGTTCTAAGTACCATCAGCACTACAGCATGACCTCAGGATATATCTTCATCTTAGCCCCTCCTTGTCCTAGATAAAAGTGGTATAATATATACTGCACTGATGCAATAAGCCCTGTTGTGATTTCATGTCTTTCATATACATGGCAGCAAAATGGGTGAGGAACTGCCTGATTCAGGATTTTTCATCAAACATTAAGACTTCTCAAGAGAATGTCCTACCTGGAACTGTGTTTCACATATGTAGTATCTTATAGTCTTGTTGTTGGGAGTAAAAACTGAACAATAATGCTCATATGAGAACTAGAGGACTCAGGAATCATGATGAACACTCTAAATTTCCAGTTTCTACTTGTCTGCTTTTCATCTTAACCCATCTGTGGAAAAGGTGGCAGAGCAGTCAATGTCCTAGCTGAGCCCACTAAATTGAGCTGGCATCCATTTAAGTTTATGCTCCAGTATATCATCACAGAATCATAGAATGGTTTGAGTTGGAAAGGACCTTAAAGAGCACCCAGTTCCAACTCTCCTGCCATGGGCAGGGACAACTTCCAGTAGATCAGGCTGCTCCAAGTCTTGTCTAACCTGGCCTTAAACAGTTCCAGGGATGGGGCATCCACAGCTTCTCTGGACAACCTGTTCCAGAGCTTCACCACCCTCTCCTGATTTGAAGAGCCCTGTATGAAGCCCTGTGTGCCACAACCTCTCCTCTCAGGGTGAGGTGGTGATGTAATCCTGTGTCTGGGTTGAACATAAGCTGCAGAACAAAGAAAAGTGAAGGAAGAAAACCAAGGGGATGTCAAGCTTTGCTACTGAGCTGGCTGTTGACCTTCTCACCAGTAGTGTAATGACTCTGACAGCAATTTGCAGCTGTTCATCAACATTTAAAGGTGAGACTTCAGTACAGAGCATCTGAAGGATTTCCTCCAGGTACAGTAATTAGAGCATAATTACAACAATTTACAGAGGAAGCATATACTGTTTTGTTTCTGGGAACACAGAGATCTCTCCTCCCTTTGCTACAGCTTACCTGCATCCATCAATGCAAGGACCAGCCTTCACATTGTTATTTTTTTCCTATTTCTGACTAATTGCTTAAGACCTCTGCCGTGCAGAGCAGTTTGGGGAAACTAGAAACAAAAGAAAACTAGTAACAGGAGATTGGAATCTCTCAGGCACTCCCATTGCCAGGTGCTGAGCATTTCCCTTTGATCTGTTTCAGTGGGCAAGAAGCAGCAAGTTTTCCACCTGTGCCAGGTTCAGACCTCATTAAATCATTTGAGTTCACTGTTTCCTGTAAATATATATGAGTTTCCAAAGGAAATCCTATCAATAGTGTTAACAGCTAAAACTGCAAGACCACTTGCCAAGTATAGCTTTCTAAAACTTAATTTTTGTCCTCTGAAGGTGAGTTTTCACCCTAATCTCCTTCTCATGTGGCTCATCATGTCTGCAGGTGATGTCTGGTATGTTTTATGTATTGCTTTGGTCTTCATAATGCAGGACATGGGTGTGTTACTAGTCCCTTATCTAATTTTCACTTGAAAAAGTAGTCACAGGTTTTCATTTTCCCTTCACCTCTCTTTCCTTTCATTTAAACTGGGTGAGCTGAGTTTCTTTATGATTCTTCCACATTTCATCCCTTGAAAGCCTTTCACCACCTGTGCTATGGATGCTGCTTTGTTTCAAGCTATTTTAAAACTTCACTACTTCAATTTCTATGAGTCTGAGCAAAACACTGGCACGGCAGACATCATTAGCAAGATTAGATCAAAACTGTCCTTTCTTAAGGGGGTGTTGCAGACAGAAATATTCAGCTCCCTGTATTCTTTACAACAGGTACCATTTCAAGATCATAAGAAAAAGTAATATATAAAGATTTTTTCCTCCAACATGTTGTTTTTTCAAATGTATAGCCCTGCCAGGAATTCTAAACAACATGCACAGAACATTATTGATTAGCATGTCAGACCATTTACAAGAAGAGCCTGAAGAGCCTGGGACTATGGGTGTGCTGTGGAGATGCTAATGACAGCTGTGAGCAGAACTAAGATGAAGATGGCCCACGCTCAAACATCATGCTCAGCAGCAGGGGAACAATTCGGGTGTACATCTGGCTATAAATGGGAGACTGTACTCAATAGGACACAGGATAGCAACCTGATTAAAATCTGTGTCAGTCTCTGAAGTAGCTCCACTGAATTTAATGTACAGAGAATCATGGAATCATTTAGTTTGAAAAAACCTTTAAGATCATTGAGTCCAACTGTTGATCCAGCACTGCTGAGTTCAACACTAAACCATGTCCCTAAGCACCACATCCACAGGCCTTTTAAATATGCCAAGGGCTGGTGAATCCACCATTTCTCAGGCAGGCTGTTCCAGTGCTTGGCAACCTTCTTGGTGAAGAAATTTTCACTAATACAAGGCCATTTCCTCTTGTCCTATTGACTGTTACTTGGAAGAAGAGGCTGACCCTCACCTGGCTAAAACCTCCTTTCAAGTAGTTGTAGAGAGCAAGAAAGTCCCCCCTGAGCCTCCTTTTCTCAAGGCTAAACACCCCCAGTTCCCTCAGCCACTCCTCATCAGACTTGTACTTCAGACCCTTCCTCAGCTCTGTTGCCCTTCTTTGGTATCAGTCAAGATTATGGTTTGGTTGAAGGGGCTCTTTCCCAGTCCTGCTGTCTTCTGTCTCCTCACCCTTCCCTGTGCTTGTCTCTTCTAGGGCACACCTTCTCCTAACCAGATTATCTGCACTGCCTTCACTTCTCCTGCTTTGAAATTTTCTGTAACATGGAAAAACAGAATGCTAGAGTATGTAGGATGCAATAGAGAACACTACCCAGGCCAGGGAATAAGGCTGTATCAAAGAAAGAGAGTGGACCTGAGGAAACAGAAGTCCATTTATTCTCCCCTCGGCCCCAACCCTGCTCTCCAAAGCTACACACAGATCAAGGAGGTTAACATGGAGAAAAAAGCAGGAAAAAGAAAGTAGCAGTCCAAGGAAGTAATAATTTTTGCTTTTTCCAGGATGGCAACTCTGACTGAAATATTTCAGGGGTATCTACAGTGGAAAAGATGATGTTATTCAGATGTAGTCAAAGATGACAACTATACTTTGTGGTCTTTTGCGTTAGTTTTGTAGTGATTTAATGCTCCAGAGAGGTGATGACAAGCACTAGATATGGTGCTGCTCTGCTGTAGGGCAGTTACAGCATGTCAGCTGTAACAACTGAGGGAATTTATGCTGAGGACTAGCAGTTCTTTTTGCTACCTAGCATTTAACAACAACAACAAAAAAAAAATCAAGCAAGGGGATAATTAGGCCTATTTAGAAGTCTGAGTGAACAATGTGTATCTTTTACACAGGCCACTGAGAAGTTCTTATTAGGAACAGATTTAGTTCATGACTAATCCAAATCATGTTTAAACCACGATCTCACTTATTCATTAACTTCTCTCTCAATAGGATGCACTAGAATGAGGAAAATGATCTGTGTGCTTTTCCTTCACATCAGTTGTTTATACCTGCCATCATCGTTTTCCATGAGAAGTATCAACCTACAAAAAGCTAGTAGACCTAGAAAGAAACCCCAGCTGTAAATCTGAGTCTTGTGGGGCCACAGTACATTGCTTCCTCTGGCAGCATTTCTTTCCCTTTTAGGTGTAATTGTGCAGGAAGTTTAACATGAAAAACAACAAAGGAAATTCTTATTGATTTATACAACATTGTAAAGGCGTAACAGCAAAGCAAGAAGATATCCCTGAAGTGCCTTTTAAAGGATGTGCACTGCATAGCAAATGGATTTTTAAAGTAGAGGTGTGGAAAAATAATTAATTCAAAGTTTGGTTGTGATACCTTGAAACAGAAATGCATAAAGGAAGAAAAAGTGGAAGAAAAAAGGTTATGCAGGCATTCCAGTGCAAAAGCTTAGTGCTGTGGAGAAAAGGAAAAAATGAGAAATGGCTATATCCACAAAACCAGAATTTTATTATTGTTCATGAATTTACGGAAGTTTATATCCTTAAATCTCAACTGTGAAAATTATTGACTTGCTTAAAAGTTCAGACTCATACTGCTGGATTTCAGATACTTCTTACCTGAAACCACTGAATGTGTCTGTTTGGCAAACATTTTTTCTATAGAGAGACAGAACCTTCTCCAGAGTAATTTATCTCTGTCTGGAGTACCCTGGCTCTCCTCACTGTCTGCACAATCTGCTTAGAGAGAGGATGGATATTTTTTTTCTACTTGTTGGATGGAGTCTGGTCTTCAGTATTACTCTGAATAATGGTTTTTCAGAGTTCACATTGTAATCCCAAATATAAGGACATTGTCTATGAGCAGAAAATAGTCATCTGATAAAAAAGGTGAAGTTTGTTCATTTCAAGCCTTGATATAAAAACTGCTGACATATAATGCATACATATTGTCAGATTCTTAAAATAATGTATTTTCTAATGCAAATCATGTCACTGCAGTAAGTTATAAAGGAAAAATAATTTTGATAATAAGATTGTCAATCTTTCAAATAAAACATTTAGCTTTATCAATTTGGCTTGATCCATGGTATTAACAGGTGAGTTAGAGAAGTACAGATTAAGAACCCTTGCGTTATTACAACTCTGCAGGTGTCTGTGGGTCAACAACCAATGTTTGAATCGGACATTGTAGAGGAATGTGATGGCACCTGGGCATAGCACTAGTGAGGAGCAGCAGAGTCACGCTGTGTTCCCAGGAGGCACTTAGTAGAGCTGGATCCCTGCTCTGGCAGCATCCTGATTATCATGTAAGAGCAAGGAGTGGATATCATCACTTGAAGGAAAGCTGGGAACAACGATGTGTTTCACTTAATCCCTTATTGTTAAGTCTAGTTGAAGGGCAGCAGAAACTGGTTTTGTTTTAAGATACTAATGAGACAGCTAATGGGATGGAGCAGAAGTTATAAATCTGCTTAAAGGAACTTGTTTCTGGTGTGTAGAGGAAGATTAAATGATCAAAGGGAGATCACTGAGAGCAATGTGCCCAGCTTAGCTGCAGCCAGGTGAATGTGCGAGAGGAAACCTGTGGTAGGCAAAGAGCAAAAATGAGATGAAGAGAGGGAGGGTTTTACCTGTGTGCAGCTGAAGATGGAAACACCGTTTGAGAGAGTCTTGTTAAAGAAAGAGCCTATATAGAAGAAAAAATTTCTATCCTGGCTAAAATTAAAAGGCAGCAACCCTAAGTAGCAACCAGCTGAGTGCAGTTCTGCGTCAGAGGCAGGATGGAAAGAATGATCTGATCAACATAAGATCATAAGTTTAGCTGGGATCATTCTGAAAAATGAACGATAATCAGCCTTGTGCGATAAACCCTCTGTAAACCATGCTTCTTAACACCATATCCAGCTTTTCTGGTGCACAGCTGAGAAGCTGCTTTCATTCCCACTTTCAAAGGATAGTCGCATGTTAAAACTAGTCAGGAAACACCACATCAAATGGGGAGCAGCACAAGACGCTCTTAATGATAGAACAATATTTTCACTCTCCTGAGCTATAAGTCAGCTAGTACAGAGACCTATTTCTGCTAGCAGCATATGGCTGCTGAAAATAAATCATAAAGGCAGAGGGACCAGCTCAGGAAAACCAGTGATGAATAAAGACAAGTGAACAGAAGGACTTCAGTAAGTAAACCTTGCTAACTGCTTGCTTGGGTGGGACTGCTAAGTAAATCTCTGTTCATCTGCCTTACTCTGGAAGGTTGCAGACACTGAGTTTTGGGAGGTAAATTCCTCAGGCAGTCACTACTTCTCTTGAATGTGTTTAGAAGTGCCTGAGTTCTGTAAATCCTGATTTACTTATATGTTTAACCAAATCAACAGTCTCTCGTGGTGATCATCTACCTGTATCTCTCAATCTGGTGGAAAGGCTTAGAGCACCCCTTACAGATCTGGCCTCAAGTAGGATCTTTAATCAAACAGATCAGTAGTTAAAGCACTCATGGAGGTTTGGGAGATTTAACTCCTTCTTCTGCCTAAGGGAAACATAGAATCAGAATGCCAAATCTAAGGCAAAGACCTTGGGCTCTTGGTTTGAGGATGTTCACAAAAGCACTGTAGAGTAGCTCCCCTCCTCTAATTTATTGAAGCAGTTTCACTTTGATTTAAATAGTGATAAATTCATTAGAGAGTGCGATTGTTTCACTTAATGGTAAATCTACCCTTGGGATGAAGAAGGGAAAACCTTTCCAGCCTTTGTTTCACTGAGCACCTAAGGGAGGAAACATAAATTAATGACATGTTGGAGGCAGGCAGCGGGAAGTTCTGTGTAGTCACTGGGTTCACATATTTTTTAGATTCTCAATCCCCACATAGTCCAACTTCAATGTGAGATGCGCACTAGTTCCAAAACGGCTCATAGTATTTCATGGAACAAACCCCTTTGGGCAGATTGAGGAGAGGAGACGTGGATTAAAAGCAACACAAGCAGGGTAAGAGAACTGATCTTGAGAGTCTACCATGTCATTGTGAATAGTTTATTCATTGAATTTTTAAATGAAAAACATCACTGTGCCTGCTGTAACTATGCTTTGTGAGTAACTAGGATTCAGAAAATACAGTTATAGAGTGCTTATGTTTCTCTTATGCTTTCCCCATGAAAACCTCTTTGGTAACACTGGAAGAGGAATTGCTTATTTCTGGGTCCTCCCTGGGTTAGATATGATCTAGACACTCAGCTGCTCTGACCCTTTAAAGCAAAAAGCTGTACATAGGATACACTGTTTCTAGTGAATTAAGTGCCTGGAGGAACCACTGTTTTTTTCTGGGGCATCATGGATAAAACAGGAGTGAAAGAATGATTTTGCATCTTCTGATTTTGAGAGCACTCAGCCTGAAATCCTATTGACTCACAGTAGAGCATATGCAAGCACAGAGCATGTTGCTGGGAGTTACGTGCATCTAATGTCCAACAAAATACAGGAATGTGTCGGTAGTTGGAAGGAAATGCCCGGTTCATTCTGTCCATCCCAGCACTCTGTGAACACCAGGAAAGATCAAATCAATGCTGCCTTTAGGTGAGATTGCAGAAGGTTTATTTTACAGATGTAGTTGCTCTGATACCTGTGTGTGTAAATACATATGGCTACATATGCAATACAAATGTACCAGTGCCTGAAGGTGTTGTGTGCTAAAGAAGGAATCAGAGATGTTTTTGTTATCTTGAGCTCCTGCAGGAGGAAGGAACTAGCTATTGGAAAATACAACTGGATGAGCCTGACAACAGCTTCTAGTTAGTTATGGGTCTGGTGAGGCAAACCTGAGCCATCAAAGAGATGATCACAGATTAGTACCTCTGACCTACAGCCATGAGGTCTCAAACCCAGATCCGCAAAGCAGTCAATAGATGTGCATGAGGGGTCTGCTCTTCTGTCTTCTCTGAGAGCTATAGACCCCAACTGCAGGATACCTGAAGGCACGTTGGCCTGCTGGAGACTTGAAACATTTATTTCCCCTAAAAACAAAGTCAAAAAATTTTTGATTCCCACCCTTCACAGCAGATGCTAAGATGGATCCTATCTAACTAATGATGGGGGTGAATCATTTTCCAGGGGCAACTTTAAAGAGGGGAAAAAAGGAAAAGGTAAAAAAAAGGAACCCCTGTGTGGTCCAAAAGTCATTCTGGAGTAATTTCTGCTGCTGCAGAGTAACCTCCTGCACTCTCCTACAACGCAATGTCAGTGACAAATAGGCTTTTAGCTGCCTCTTACTTGGTAGGCTCAAACCCACTAGATATGCAGGAGAAAATCTAACAAAACTTACTAACCAGACCTAGTAACAAAACATGCAACTTTATAATTAAGTTTGATCTTTATGAAGTTTAATCTAATAGCAGCAAGAAAATGAATCTACTTAAAGTTCAAGAACTAAAGTCAGCTGCATTCAAGTTTGTATGTTTCGCTGGGGTTTCTAATTTTTGCAATAACACAGTTGCATTAATTTTTTTGTTCTAACAGGAAATGAGTTTTTAGCTCTACCTTTGGGCATACAATTGATTTCTCACCATACTGAAGTTCCTATCAACCTGTGCTAATTGGCACCCTAAAGAGTCAAATTAAAGAGGGAGGAGGTTTATTCTGTCATGCCTGGAAGCAGTTTCCCCAGAATAAGACCAGCCCATGCTGGCAGAGTGGAGTGGTAGAGACAGGCTTTACAATGCCTGTGCTTGTAATTGTTATGAAGAGCTATAAGGTGGGTCCATAGGGATTCGGTATGTTACAGTTTGCCCTGCCCTAAATCAGTTTCAAGGGATTATTGATCAGAATGTTTAAGTCATTAACCTCAGCATTTAACTGAGGGTATGAAGTACATTGAAATTAACATCACCAGGTCAAAGATGCGTGTGAGACAGAAACCATTTCTGGAGTTCCCATGAGTTGATCCAAAAAAAGATAATATCTCTGCATTGAGTGCTTGGTTCCCACACGTCACACTATTTCTATATTCAGTCATGTCTCCATGGTAAGTGGCTCTGAAATATTTTTTTAATTTTTTTTTTTTTACCAAGTCAGTAGCAAACTAATGGGAAACCAGGAAGGCGAGAAGTTTTGAAGGGAAGCTATTTTAAAGAGAAGCTAGATATTCTTATATCAGAGAGGCCAACAGGAGATAATTGGACATAATTTTTTTTCTGCTCTTGACTTTGGGCTGGCAAATAGTCATATACAATTGCTCCTGAAGATGTATTTTGAAGTAATGAGTAGCAATGTGTCCTTCTGCACCTGCAGTTTTCCAATACTCCAGGCACAAGGACAGTGTGGTTTATGGCTCAGAAATTCCAATTAGCCCAAGAGAAGCAGAGGCCCAGCCCTACCCATTTGAAACCAAGGGGTAGGATTGAAATGTCAGAATTAACGATGGAAAGATGTGAATAATCAGCTCTGCGAGCTGGGACTCATCCAGAGCCCTTAATATTGGGAGATTCTCTTAAGCCCTACAGCATGAGATTTAGCATCCTTTCTTAATATTTTGACAGGGTGAATTATTTTAATTAAAAATTTTAATCATCAATAAAAATAACTCTGGATGCTCTTGATATCTGTGTAGATGTTCTGTCCCATTTAGAATTCTGCTATTTTTTGGCCTCATCCCTGTCCCATGGCAATTAATTACAGTTTAATAACATGGTGAGTTAGAAATGACATTCCTTTGATCTGTCTTTCATTCCTCACCTCTTAATTTCTTTGAATAACTGTCTGGACTTATGAGAAAGGAAGAATCTTCTCCAGAGCATTCATTATCCTATATTCTTTTACCACATCCCGTCCTAGCAATCTGCTTTCTTAAATACATAATTGCAGCCTTTCTGAGGTTAGAATTTAGAGTAGTCTGCAATGTCCTTTGAAAAAAATGGATCACTCATATTTGAAATCTTTTTCCCATGAACAGCAACTCCTGGTATGCTACATTTAGAAGTGAGCTACTACACATATTTGAATGCTATTTTACTTTAATCTTCATGATTCTCACTCATCTGGATCATTTAATTGGAAGGGATATAGGCATGCTGACTTAGAGCAACACTCAGGCTGAGATTCTCTTTGATTTAGACATCGGCTCTCATTGCCTGGTTCATCCTGCCTAATCTGCTCACTACAATTTTTTTTTCACCTCAGGCTTCTCCAAGAGCAGAAATGTGAGCATCCTAGTTATTTGTTTATATGTGTAGCGATCTTCTTTGACACAGACCTCTATTCCACTGCAGTGCCCCACCAAAATCCACTGGAAAAAAACCCAAATACTAAACAGATCAAATGATTTATTTCTTCCTTCCTGACTGTGCTCCCATATGACTGAGAAAACCTTAAGTAAACGCAGGAATTACTTTTAAAGGAAGTGTAAGATCCATCACCTCATTTACACACACTTGCAAATGTTCAAGGCCAATTTGGATGGGGCTCTGAGCAACCTGGTCTGGTGGAAAGTGTCCCTACTCACAACAGGAGGACCTTTAAGGTCCCTTGAAACCCAAACGATTCTGTGATTCAAGTTCTGCTATGTAGAGGAAGGTTGAAAACTGCATAGGTGTATTCCCAATAAAAACATGTTGGTCTGTGCTGGCGTGATGAGCTGTCACCAGCTAATTTGGGACTGTAAGTGGAATGACCATGGTCCTGCAGCTATGGGATACTGAGCATCAGTGATCCGCTTTCCTTTGAAGGCAGATATTTGTGGGTCTGGGCTGTGCCTGGTGAGGGATCAAAAACATGAGAAGGAGATATTCATGGCTGCTCTCTCTTAAAAGGGGAGAGCTCTTCCACAGCCTTCCCAGGGCTCCTGTTAGATGAAGAGCCATACTTCAATCCTCAATTATGTAGCTATGAAGAACAGGATGTGCAGATACACTAAGACAATTGGGAGTCTGAGACCTTGCTTAGTGAAATTAAGGTAGAGATAACTATCTATAAATATACTTGGAAGAAAAGAAAGGTAGCACCACAAAGGGAACAGAGGTATTTAAGCTAAGTAGTAACAGACATTAGTAAATAAATTTTGAGGGTTAGAAGGATTGGCTTTTTGACCAGTGAAAGTCCACACAGGTAACCCCCCCCAAAATGATCCAGAAAGGAATAGTAAGGAAGAAATTAAATCCTGCAGGGAGATAAAAATTGATGGACTCATCTTCTCTGTCCTTCTGCTTGAAAAAAAACCAAAAAATCAAAACCAATCTGCTTCTATGTGACTGAAACTTGGAAAGCTAGGACACGGAAAATGAGGAGGGGACAAAAATGCTTGGAAATCGTTTCAGTAGTAAAAATAGAAAGAAGAGCTAAAGGTTAAGAAAAATAAAAGTTTGAAACGCATTTCTTTGGAAAGATAACCTGCCCTCACAGCAGGGAAAAGAAAGGAAAAGCTCAGCACCTGAAGTCGGAAAATGCAGAAGAAACACAACAAATGGCAAGTCCTTACATGTGGCACTTGCGTGGTTCTGTGCAGAGAGGGCAAGAGGAAAAGTCACATTGCACAGGAGCAGAGCAGCTGATACAATCGGTGTTTGCACATCACCTCATTAACACCAGCGGGTTCTTGCCAGGTGCTGTCTTGTTTCGGGGATTGGGGGAAGGGCTGGACACAGCCCTGTCACCACGGTGCTATTTTTATCCATAAGCAGATTTCTGAATTAGAAAGGACATCAGCTGGCAAAAAGTAGCACATCCCTTTGATCTCAGGAAAGACTCATAGCAGCTCTCCAGATTCAGGTGCAACAAGCAGCCCTTATGCCTGTTTTATTTCCCAAAACAGCTGCACAGTGGTGAAAATGCACAAAACATTATAAAAGACATCACAAGCCCACAATGTCGGGTTTTTTATGTTTTTTTTTTTTTTTTTTGCTTTTCCAGAGGAATTAATCACTTATAACTCCAACTTCAGGTGTTAGAATCTTGGTTTCTCAAACATAGGTCTGAAATGTAAACAGAAAACAGACCAGTTCTGTTCCACTTAAGAGAAAGAAGAAAAAAAAAGCCCATTTGAATGCCATTTTTCCAGGTTTAACTCAGGCTGACAGTCACCACGGTCAATTATATGTTATACCAGAATCTCATTATCGCAAAATTTAGTTATCTCAAATAAAATTTTATTCAGCTACTATCCCCATAATTCTGCTCTCGGAAGAAGAAGCAAAACAAAACCATGCTTCAATATTATACACATAAACTAAATGCTTCAACATGAGCCAGCACCTGCAGCAAGACGAGCTCACCTAATGCTGTCAGTGAAACTGTGGGTGTAGATGAATATGTATGCACATGTTTGGGATCTTAGTCCTTCCCACCATTTAACATAATCTAGATTGCGGTGAGCTTCTCCTATAAACACTCTGCCTCCTAAGGCAGGTATCTTTATTTTTAAAAGACGCCACCCAGAAGAGCAAGCTGGCTGAAACTGGTAAGTCATTTGAGCTAAGAAAGGATGAAGATAGAGAAGAACCGATTTAGAAAGAAAGAAAATGTTATTTTGCATTAGAATAGGATAAAGGGATAAAGTAAGGGTTGGAAATAGATGTTACAGATCAATATTGTTCTCTGTGCAAGAAGACATCTCAAAAATCTCCTAGCTGTCTGTCAGCCTTGACATGGGCTCATTATTGTGCAAAATTTTGGTTATTGTCTTCCTGTAATTGAAATGCATTGAAGACTTCTATTTGAATGAGGTGTCAAGATCAGCTGTCAAAAAGTGATAAAAAGGAGGTGAAATACCAGATAATCGGTAAGTTCATTAATGTATGGTCTTCATGATGATGGCATTCTGTTCTCACATTCATATTGCTTTAGTTATCTGGTTGAGACAAAGGTAACAGTTAAAATATTTACTGATAAATAAGGGAAATCCATGTTGTATGTAGCTTCCAAAATACTATTTCTTTTGTCCAGCACATGGAAATCGGGATGCTAGTCTCTGAGCTTTCCTTAAGGATCTTGGCATAGTAGTATCCATAAAGAGGCGTGATGTAATAAAACCTTGTTGAAACAAATTATTCAAACAAAATGAAAAGAATAATCTGTGTGTTTATTTGCTGATCCCCTGCTTGACTTTCCAGTTCAGTGGCTTGTGTAAAGTTGTCCTGTAAATTATGGGCTTGTACCTAGTTGCATTATGCTAATCATAGAAATGGAATTAGACTTTCTAATATGAGAATATTCTGACTTGTTTTGTTGGTTTGTTTTTTCTCTCTTCCTGGGTATGTCTGCTGCTTCTGAAGCAGCAGGAGTTATTCCAGACAGTAGGTGGGAAAGGATTGCTGTAGTGCTAGATTGTTGTAGTGACCCTGGTCTTAAGATATGATGCAGTCTTATCCATTTAGATCAATTGGTTTGAGTCAGTCAAGATTAGTCAGTCAGTTAGATTCAGCTCCTCAGGTGGGTTTGACTGTTGAGGATGAAGAAATCCAGAAATGTGATTTTCTTTTAAAAATGAGGAAAAAAATAAAAATTGAGAGCAAGCTGGAAGTAAAAGATCCATGATAAACTTACTGTTTAGCTCCAGGCTTTTGGGAAGAGATGGTGAACAGGGAACAAGTCTATTTGGAAAGCTGTGAGCAGTATGGGACATTGTATCTTTCCTGCAAGGTGGAACTCCAATGCATGGTCCAACTGCAGAAACTTTTGGGAACAGAACTGCAGAGCAAGTAAAATGAAATTAAATTTGCTGTTAACCAGCTCTCTGTTTGTTGGATGTGACCGAGGATGGCTGAAGGAAAGGGAATCCTCCAAGCAGAGTGCTGGCTTTAAACATGTTGAAGAGAGCTACTGAAGAACTGAGGCAGGGAAAGCGATCCAGGCATGGGTGTCTGTGGAAGTGTGGGTTGTTTGTTTTGGTGGGTGGCTTTGGTTTGTTGTTTGTGGGTTTTTTTGTGGCTCATTTGAATTTCCTGGAGTGATGCTGGGACAACCACGGCAGATTCATTTTCAGAAGGAACAGAAGTTGTGAGCAGGTACTTGGATGCTTGTACGGCCTGGTTGTGTCAGGAATGCTCATAAAGTAACAGGGCAGAGGGATGGGTGGCATCCATAACAGACCATTCAAATGTTTTTGTTGTGGAGGCATGTCCCACAAGAGGAAGATGACCAACGCTGCTCCCATGGAAAGCATCTGCTTATCTTCCCCTGGAGCAGAATGACTAAATTTTACATCTTGCTTGACTCACCAGAAGTCTTGGCCTCTATGGAGTTTCTGTATATCCTTTATCTGGCTTGGCTTGTCCTGGGTGACCTCCTTGCTGTTGTGAACTCAGGTAACCTTTTCCACGGACCTTTCTGTAGTTGTTGTTTCTTGGATTTGGCACACACCCTTCTAATCAAAGACAATGTCAGGTAGAACTTGCTGGAATGTCTGCAGTGGTTTAGACACAGTGAAATGGAGTGTGTGAAAGAAGAGGCTTCAAAGGATGTTTGAACTGATGAGTGTTTTGAATGTTTAGTGATGATACACTCCATAGAAATTACCAGAGATGAAGATGCATGGTAAGAGCTAGTGAAGGAAGATAGAAGGTTTAGGGTGTCCTCCTGTGTGTTTGGGATGTCCATTAGTGAGCTGGGATGCTCTAGAAGTTCTAATCTTGCCTCGCTCCTTTCAGCTCTCCTCTGGAGATCAGGCCTTTCCTGATAAGGTATTCTTTAGCCCTGCCAGCTCTCCTACCGGTATTTATTTACAGATTCATTAAGTACTATTTTCTATAGTTAGTTCAATTAGGGACTCCTCAGCTCTGATAAAAGATTGTATTAGAGTTTATATAATCCCTGCCTGGCTTATTTGTTTGCAGACTAATTCTCCAGTCATGTTAATTTAATAAGACATATTTTAGTATTCTGCTCCACCTGTGTTTCTGTGATCCTAGTGGAAAGCTTTGCTGGGAAACTTGGCCAACCTGCAGGCAAAGGGACTGCTTTGAGTCCCTGTTTTTCATACCTGTTTCAGACCTTCTGTAATTTCCTAATAAAACCAATCACTGGAATGGACTCCAAAATTGGAAAAGTCTACGCACTTCATAGGGATGGGGTCTAAGCCAATCACTTGATTACTTCTTTTATTACTTAATTTTTTTACTGTGGATATGCACTAGATTAGATTTATGGGGTGAAATCCTGATATCTGAATGCTGTTTATTCACTGTGGTAGTGGCAGATACCGCTAGCTCTTGGGCCCCTAACCTGTTCAGGTATCTGAGTTATTCATACAGAGCTGAATGTGACACAAGACCTGCAGGAGCCCTCGTCTCCTCTGGAGTAACAGCTGGACACCAGCAGGGAAACCTGGGGTGTCTCCAGTGGCATCAGACATCTTCATGTAGGCAGCTGTATTCTGCCATGGGCAAGAACCTGGCTGATGTAAAAGTACACTACAGAAGAATCTTGTATTACAGCATATTCTAATTAAATTTGATAGTGTATATTTAAGGTAGCATACACTGTGGAGAACAGTGCTTCTGATGTTTGGCACTGCTATGGTGACTAACAATCAAGACAGCTCTTCTGGAAACACTAAATTGTATTAAACCATGAGGTTTAAGTACTTTGACATAAGTAAAATGTGTTATGTTCCAGTAGTTAAAAGGGCCTTACAAAAAGGAGGGAGAACAACTCTTTACAGGGACAGATAGTGATAGGACAAGGGGGACTGATTTTAAACTAAAAGAGGAAAGATTTAGATTAGGTATTAGGAAGAAGTTCTTTGCTATGAGGGTGGTGGGGCACTGGAACAAGTTGCCCAGAGAAGTTGTGGGTGCCCCATCCCTGGAAGTGTTGGATGGGGTTCTGAGCAACTTGATCTAGTGAGCAGCATCCCTGCCCATGGCAGAGGTTTGGAACTAGATATTTAAGGTCCTTTCCAACCAAACCATTCTATGATGATTCTGTGATTCTGTTAGTCGACATTTCTGTGTATGCCTCTTTAATTTAAAACAAGAAGCAGCCACATAATCAGGAGACTACATAAAATTTCTTTTTTATCTGAACTTTCAGAAAAGAAAAAAACAAATGTGGAAATAATACTAATAAGGTAGGGGAAGCAGCTGAAACCTTGTGAGGTTTGTTTGTTGGGAGGCTTTTCCCAGGCACTGTACTTTTAGATGCATTCTTGCATAAGCATCGTGTAACACAAGGTTGGGCTGTGTTGTCATGGAGACTTTCAGGTTACCTCATCATTTTGCTAGAAAAGACAAATTTCAGAGTGGTTGTCATTGTACTAATTTAGTCACGAGACCAGACTTCCCACTGGTCCTCTCCCTTCAGTCTCATCCTTGTTTACGCTCAATCTTGTTTATGCCATTGCAGGCATAAGAGTCGTTGCATGTTCTTTTATGAAGCTGTCTTTGCATGAATCCACAGGGCACAGAGCAATAAATTAGTGTGAAGAGAGATTTATGGCCAAGCTGAGAAAAAGCCTGAAGAAAGGCTTCAGTTTGAGGAAGGAAGAAATCTGTTCTGCCATCGTCAGAAACCTGGCTGACTCTTTGTTCTGTCATGTGGCACTGACTGCCCAGAGCTTGGGGAAATGACATCTAGACACTGTATATGTGATGTCTAAGGTAAAACCCGAATAGCACCGTTGTTTCTCTCTGTGGTGATTCCACATTCCAAAGGAGCCCCAGCTGACATTGGAAATGATGAATTTGAATGCATTTCGTTGCAAAATGATTTGTGTGCAATGGGCTTTCTCTGATCTCTGCTTATACTTCTTCTTCAAATGGGATTTGCCCTGCAGTTACATGGCAAAATCGGTATTATTCCTGGTGTCTGCAGGGTTGGCCTCAGGCAGCTGCCCACCCAAAATGGTTGAAGAGAAAATCAACATCTAACTGTTCCAAGCAGCTTCCAAGCAAGATTTTTGCTCTGTCTTGCCTCTCCATTTTCCAACACCCCTCAGCTCAAGGTTGCCCTGGCATCCACTGCAACCTTCCTTTTTGGGAATTCATCAGTCCTTCCTCACTTCATCTCTTACTTTCCCTACTCCAGCCTCATACACTCTCAGACCTTCACGATGCTCTTGCATCTCTCTTTTTGTTTTACCTGCCCCCTCCCTTCTGCATGAAACCATAGAGGTTATCAGAGGCTGCTGGTATTAGACAGTTATGAAGAATTTGCAGGGATGCAAATGTGTCCCTCCCCAGGAGGTATGAGTAGGTGGAGGTGACAAATGACATGAAGCCCTCACAAGGCTATTTCAGACAGACAATGTGGGAAGAAAATGAACCTCTGGTTGTCTGGGTTGCTGTGTCCTGTCTGATGTCCCTCAGATTTATTTCACCTTTGCAGGATATAAAGATTACATGAAACCTATTTCAGGCTGCTGTCCTTTTAGGACTGTTTGTCCCTATGACTGTGCCTTTTTTTTTCTTTTTTTGCTTTTTTTTTGTGTCTTTTTTTTTTTTTTACTTTGTTTCTTTGTTTCTTTTTTTCCTTTCCTTACCCAGAGGCAAATCAAAATGTTTCTGTGTTGTAAATTGTCACTGCTCATCCTCCTCATCCTGTCTTTCCAAGTCAATTGACCTCAGGACTCTGAGACAAGACACCCCCTGTTTTAGGGAGCAAGGGGATTACACATTGGATTTTATCTACTTGGTGAAATTATCTTTGCTTTCCCCTTCTGAATGATGCTTTTTTCCATGTTAAAAGATTGGAGGGGAACCAATAAAACCCCAACTGATTGTAAGGAGATAAAAGGCTAAACAATGGTCAAAGGCTCCTCCCTTCCTTTTTTACCTTCCGGTCTTCTCTTTTAAACATCTCCCCAAATGCTTCAGTCCTCCTTTTGATTGCTCCAGCACTCCAGACACCCCATGATGTAGAGTGAGGTTGGTACTGGATGGGTTGGTTGTGATTGCTGCAGTTGGAGCAACACCCAAATCTTCACTAGCCAGAGCTGTGGTTGGAAATAAGGGAAAATTTGCCTGCTAAAGAGATGATACATTTTGTAAGTCTCCCTGTGATTCCTTCTTAGCTTCATCATGGTGCTGGATGCAGTGTAAACTCTGAAGGAAACATAATTCTTAACATAAGGATCTAGAAATACCTTGCCATTCTTGAATCTTGAGTTGAGAATCTGACAGGAATTGATAAATTGATATTAAGTCTTCTGGGATCTGCTGCTGGTGTTCCCACACATAGTTTCCAACAAGTTTGAAATGGCACCAAATTCCTAGAGAAGCTCACATCCATAGGAAGGAGAGTCAGCTCTAAACTGTCACAATGATTGTTTTTGTAGATCGTCTTGGCTTCTTCCAGCTTAGGTCAGTGGATACCTGTCAATTTACATTAGCTGGCAATAGTTCCTAGAGAATGTTGTGTTCTGCTGAACAGCCCCGTCCCATTTATCTTTACATCAGTGTTCAGCTTCAAGAAATACAATGAGGTAGGAAGGGAAGTATTTAATATCTGCCCTGACCTGCAAGTGTGTTGTCCTCTGCAGTAGTAAGAGCTCACAGAGAGGATGGATCCCTGCATTTCTTCTCAAGAGTAACCAAGGTACTATATGGTCTCTCAGTAGTATGATGCAAAACCTTCATGTCTTTATTTTATTTTTTTTTCCTGGTATATGCAGGGATATTTTTCAGCAGAAAATGTTTCAGTTGCTGCTTTGCTCTGACGTGTCTAAGGCAGTGCTTTTCCCAAAGCCAAGGAAACATGTATACAGCAACAAAAGAGGACTGGTTATGTTCTCAGTCAAGATCCTAGGCAGGTTATTTAAGGCCTTTTGACATAATACAGCTGAAAAAGGTATCCTGATTTTAAATGTTTTGACTTTCAAATGTGTTGCAGGTGCTTAGTCCTGCTAAGATGCTGCTCAGTCTCAGGAAGGCTAGGCTAGGCTAAGTGCTTGATGGTTATTTTAAGCAATCCTCTGCATTTAGCAAGCCACGATAAATCTTACTTAGAAATGCCAGCATACACATTTGTAAAATATGGACAAAGTGAAGCAGACTGCAGCTTTTAAGAAGTGACAGAAAAGCTACCCCTTATGGCTCTTTACCTGGCCTTGATGGTCTTCGAATGCAGCACATTAGCCAAATTATCCTACTAATGCAAACTGTGCTTTTGGAACAGGCAGAGATATTTCATAGCCCCTAACAACATTGCTCTACAAGCAGAGATAAAACCCCCTTAAAATGTATGAAATCCTGCAGTAATCTATTTCTTCAAGAGATCATTAAATCTCTTGTATGTAGTGATTGACTAGAATGTCCCAATTTCTTTTGCCTGCAAAGAGCTTGGAGAGGGTGGCTGAAATGATTTCGTCAATTGCCCACCCTGTTTGGCTCAGATGTGTGCATATGTACCAGTTATATTTATCTGGCAGGTGTTCCTTTCCTCTCTGTCCTTTGGACTTGTTGTTCCCTGTGCTGTTACTCAATCAAGGCTTATGGAGAAAAGGAATAAATAAAAGAAATTAGTAAGATGCTTAAGCAGTCTGTACCAGCACAGCAGCGTGGAAGGTACACAAGGATCCCTGAAAATCTGACCCCTTCTTCAGGTGGTACTGCATTTCTTGTTGCTTTGGAGGAATTAAGACCACAGCAATTAAAGTATTACCTCAGAATCAGAGTTCTTTGTTAATCTAAATGAAGAATTTAGGTAACATTTAGTTCATCAGTACCTATGCAAAACCTCATTAATTTGATGTATGATCTATTTCAGAGCATGTCTACAAAGCAGGGAAGTTCTGTTACCTCATTTTTAAAGACTGGGTGCCATAGTATGTGACAGAGAAGTGGCTTGGCTCATATGAGCAAAGTCTGGCCTGGGCTGGGATTCAGAGCTATCTCTTGAGCACTGAACAGGAAACTGCCACCTACCAGATTGTCAGCTCTGACTTCATGTCACTGGAATATGGAAAACAAAGCTAAAGATACCAGCCAAAGATGCTTAGAAAACCATTGTGAGCAGACAAAAGTCCTGTGGCTCTCTTAAGTCACCTCTGCAAGCCAGTGAGTTACCAGAAATCTGGAACAGAAGAAAAGGGACAGATTCAGGCAGGATTTTAAGAGTTACAAATATTAGGGACACAAATAACATGATGAAGGGGATGTGTGGATAAAACCCCAAATGAATTTTGATTCTATTAGCCAGTGGGCAGAGACTTCACTATAGAGCATATGTAAGATTTCAGTGTTGACTTCCACCCTTTTCTTTCCTTCTTTCTGTTGTATGAGGATGCACATGTCTCTGTAATTTAGTGAGACAGGTGCTGTGCTGCCACAGATTCTGACAGCCCAGGGAATGTTTTTGTATTGCATGTAATACTCCAGCTTATAGCTCCACAGCCAGCTCTGCCAGCTCCTGTGGGCGAGGGTTTGACCTTCTGTTTCAGGATGTCATTCTGGATTCCAGAATAGAACACATTTCACTTGGATGCTGTGGTCGTTCACAGCCTCTTCTGAGATGGAGAATAATCTTATACCCTTCTGTCCTTCGGTGAATGAAGCCAAAGGCTAGACACTCTGACTTCTGTCACCTGAAATCCTGGGAAGATTGCCATAACACACTGTTTCGACTTCCTTTCTACCTGTCAGCTTTACTGCTGCCTGACACTTCAAAGTCAGACAGTGCCCAGGCAGTCACGCTAGAGAGGTGGCAGTGACATTTCTGCAGTCCCACTGATGCCCCTAACCTAATGATCAGTTTCTGTGTGTCTATGTGTGCAAGTCATTTTAAACACCTGATGCTGTTACGAAACACCTACCTGCCAACCTCAATGGGACATCATAAGGCTTAATTAAATGCTTGTGGTGTATTCTGCCACACTGAGATGCAAGGTGCTGCAGAAGGCAAAATATTGTCACAAATAAAAAGTCTATCACAATCTGTGCGAGTGGATGTCTACGTGAAAAAAATTAATAACATGTCTAGTACAGTCCCTTTCTGTTGCACTCTGCAAGCACAGTGTAACTCATGAACTCTAAGAGAATCTCCTCAAAGACAGGTCCCTCATTGACGCAAAAAGCTGTCTTACACAAAGCAAGTAAATTGTGAGTGTTAGACAGATACAGAGCCAGAAACTGAGAATAATTCTGCTTGATTTTTTTTGTTTGTTTGTTTGTTTGTGTTTCTTTCTTGTTTCATTTTGAATGCTTAGGTTGTGCTCAAGATCTGAGCAATCCACTTAACCTCTCTCTTTAGCTAGGGGAGATAAATGAGTTCTTTTGCCATAATCCCCCTGGGTGTTTTTTTCTCTTTTTTTAGAGCAATATGAGTTTTGATGTAGATTGTAACTAAAAAAGTTTATGCTTTTAATCATATTTGTATATCTACATTGTGTATATCTAAAAGTATTTAGATAGTTTTGAAGTGTGGATCCAGTCAGCTAACATGCTGTAGAAGGATTTTTGTAGAATGTATGTAATCATGATGGTTCTATCATTCTGCAGTGTATCTGAAGTGCTTCAGTATGTCAAAATATCTTCAATGAAGGGGAAATCTGGCTCATGCTGAGACCATGAAGTTACCCTTATCTCAGCCACTGAGTCTGAAAATGGCTTTCACAGAACCTGTCACCCAGAACATGAGATGGACATCAGTGTGCTACTCAGATAGTATTGGGTTTTTTTCTGCTGCTGGAGGTCTAAGGTTTTTGTATGTCACATCAGCAAACTGCTCAGCTTGCTAAGGATGAAACCCATGGATTCTTCTTACTCATTCACTTTCTGTGCTGTGACTTGTTTTACATTTGATATCCTTCTCTGGGTAAAGCAACTGGCACTTATGTGTCACTAAGTGGTAGCCATAAAAAAAAATCAGCCTTGCTTGTCTCTGCTATCACCAGAGGGGAACAATCCTAAAGGCAAAAGAAGATAGTGTGAATCATAAGAGAAAATAAAATTCCAATCTCCTTTTGCACAATCTCCAGACATCATTTGTACTCCAGCACAATTGCAGCCAGTGGGAAAACTCTAGATATTATTACCACTCCTGTTTTTATTAGCACCAATCTGGAATTAGCGCTGTGTGTAGCACTATTTGTCACAGTGCTGTCTCAGAACAGATTACAAACATCACGATGGGACACTGGGGCAGATAAACAGGATCATTTGAGGCATATCTCATGTTCTCATGCTGGGACAGTAAAGCTTGTTTTGATCTTTAATAACTTTAAGGTATAGGAGCCAACAGGTTCACGTTGCTCAGAAGGCATTAAATGAAACACCGTGTGTAAAATATCTTACTAGAAAAATGCTCCCTTTTTCCTGACCGGGGGAGGCTATATGGTGTCCATTTTTTGGAAGTTATTGCAGAGCTAGCAGATGGCAGTGGAGAAGGTGAAAGTGGTGCTGGAAGACTGAAGTTGTTAAAGCAGTGGTGGGAAGAAATAATGGCTAAATGGTGGGGTCTGTTAGAGCGAAGTAGGCTTGGACTAGTTGGTAGAGGCAGAAACGTATTAAGATCTGATGTGTGATCAGTGATTTTGCAGCTCCTGTTTGTCCAGTATGACCTTCTTGAAGGAGATTTGATTTTAATGGGGAAGCTTCCTGATGTTTACTGAAAATTGAGTTTATTAAATTAATTCTGATTTTCTTTCATTAGAACTTCAAAACAATCTGCTCTATCAGTACTGAATGCTTTTATAGGACAGCAAAGTTACAAGAGCAGTTAATATATGCACTAATGCAGAAGCTGTAAATATTTTTAGTGCAGTCAAAGTATCGTAAATAGCACTTACAGCATTGCTCTTGCTGTTACTCCAAGAAGACGTTTATAATTTATGCAAATAGGTGTTAAAAGCATCTGTGCTTTTGGAAGTATTTGGGATTACAGTGATTTGTTCTTCTACTCTGGCCTTAATTTTCCTCTTTCTTCATTAATGTGTGTGATCTAATCCAGAGTACCCAACTATTAAAGCAAGAAATCTTGCAGGTAAAACGTAGGGTGGTTTGGCTTAATAGCTCTGCTTGCTTCCTGCTTCATCTTCCTGTCTTACCACCACTGTTGCCTTCATTTCTCCAGGAAGGATGTGGGACTGGGAATGATCTTGAAAGGGTAGCTGTGCCATGTGTCCTCACACAGCCTCCCACCTTTACTTAGCCAATTACTCAGTCCACAGTGTGAGTCAGCCCAAATTGATCTGAAATTACTCATCACCCAGTCAATCAAGTGAGTTGGTGGTACTTCCAGTTCTGTGCTTTCAGTTCCTCTCTCGTGACCTCCACTGATTCCCAATATCACCTTTGCAATTTGGAGGTGAGAACAGAGCAACGTGTGGGAAGATTTGGTGTTCTGGGAGATGATACAGATCAGAAGATAAACCTGCTGAGGCAGGTTTTTGATGGGAGGAATTGGGATGGATGGACCGCAGACTGAGGAATAATGGACTATCAGGAAAGTTTGCTTGGGAACCATTTGACTAAGAGTTTCTTTCTCCCATCTGGGATGTAGAAATATTCCAGTGGTATGCACCAAGTGTGGTTACCAAACATAGATGAATCTTTTTGAGAGAAATGCCCAAATAGACTTATTTTCCTTCTGGTCCAAGTGTTTGTAGAAAACAACTTTTTTTGACAAGTGAAGTAAACCAAATTTTTAAGCTCTTTTACTCCTTTACTTCAAACATTTATTTCTAAATCTCCTTCCTCTTTGTGTTCAGTTCAGCCACCTTACATACTAACTGAAGAATGTTTTGTACAGAGATGGATTTTATAAAAATGCTTTCCATTGTGTGCTGTGCATCCTGAATTTGGGGCTGAACTCAAATAATTGTAAGAATAACTTGACAATTTTCTTAAGAGTTTATTAGCAACAGAGATCAACTAGTAAAGATGTAGAGACATTGAAAAGGAACAGAAATCAGTGAACGCAGAGATACCGATGTTTGGGGAGATTTCATTTTAGAAGCAGCTACAATCAAATGCTTTAATTTCAGAGTTGTCAATCCAAAGTGTTAAAAATTCACAGAGATAAATTACTCTTTCTTTTTCTATCTTGACTCTAATTATTTAGGGATTACATTTGAAAGATTTTTCTCTAACAGTGAGTATTAAATGTGCTACATGAAAACTGAATTTTCACTTGGGATTTCTTTTTCTGCAGTGGGATATTTTAAGAAAAATGGTAAATATTGTCAGGTTGAAAACGAATATGGTGAGTGCGTAATAGTAGCACTGGAATATTTGTTTGAATTTTGAGAAAACAATTGCTAAATAAAGCTAAAGTGTAAGTTTCATCAATGCTCCATCTTAGTGATGTAGAGCAATAGCTCTCAAAGGGAGTATGTGCATATAGAGCCACATGCCTTCAAGACCAGCTGTTTCATAGTAATGACCAACTCACATGTTGTGCCTGTGGTGAGCTCAGCCTGCATTGAAATAGCCATAATTACTACAGATTTATCATGGTAGAAAAGCAAGTCAAAAGCTTAGAGCTTGGTTCTACATATGGCTACGTGAACCAGTCTGTGAATGAGGTAGACAGTCTTCTACAAGAAAGCTGTCATTGTGATAAAGGCACCAGTACAGAATTTAAGAAAAATAAAAATAAAAATTAAAAATCAGCTTAAACAATAGTGCTTTTTTAATAGCTACACCTTCATAATAGTTTGACATGGTTATCTAATCTGTTCCAGGCATCCTTTTATATTAAACGTCTCAATAATGGAAGATGATTTCCACATTCCCATTACTGCTATGAAGACCTAATATATAATCAATATTATGTCCAATAAAAGAAAACCAATTATTAATGAATATGTTAATGGAAAAAAAAAACCCAGCTAGAAAGATGGAGACTGCACTTGGTAATTTATTTTGTGTGATCAAATTCCAATGTATCTTGTGAAGCATCATTCAGAGTTCTCTAGAGAAAAATTAATAGGAAAAAGAAAGAATTGCTTGCAAGACTTGAATAAAACTTGGGAGTCTTTGTAGTCAATAGTCAGTCATTTGTAATTCAAACCCAGTCTCATTTTTCAGCGAGGAAAAGGTTTTATTGTCTTATATCTGTGAGGAAGAAGGATGTGGATCATGGTTCTGTTTCAGGACATAGAGCCCCAAAATCTGGATCCCCTTGTCTTTATCTGTTGGGAAGAAGTCATTAGTACACCCACAACATTCCCCTTAACAATATTATTATGCAAAGCTTCAAGACTAAGGAAAATGCTAATTAAATAGCTTTTTTAGAGCTTATCTGTCTCAGGAAGCTGTCTGGAATAACTTTTCTCCATGCTTTTTCTTCAGATCAGTGTTTTTGTGTTAGTCAACATATGTCTGTTTGGGACTGAATTTGGAGAAGCCTCAAAAGGTCACTTGGAGCAGGATGAGCATCAATGGAGGAGGTTGGGAGTGATGTACTGGCTGTCTATGCTGGATTTCACTTTGCAATAACTTTCATGTACCGCCCAAGATCTGACCATGGACAAAAATACGTTGCCAGGGAGAAATTTGCTTTTACCATGGCAGGACACGGTTTTCCATGTCTATTCATAGAACCATAGAATGGTTTGTGTTGGAAGTGACCTCAAAGACCATCTCGTTCCAACCCCATGGCCATAGGACAGGAAACCTTCTACTAGACCAGTTTGGTCCAAGCCCCATTCAGTCTGGCCTTGAACACTTCCAAGGAAGGGGTGCCCACAGTTTCTCTGGACAACAGCCTGCAATCTTCTGATTCATCGCATTGTATCTGAAGGTAGTAGGAATCTCATTTTTTTCTATATTCATCAGAACTAAATATGGGTTTTCTGCATTTTTTGGGCCTATTTGAAATCATTCAGCTGTAGGATGTATCCTTATTGAAACAACAGTGGGTTTAACCTCATCCTCAGACTAATAGCTTGCATGAGATATACACTCTTTCACTCTAAAGAAACATCTTTGCAGGGGGCAATCTTTCAAAAGAATTCATATGTTATTGCACAATTCTTTTATTGCATTTTTCTAGCAGGGGTTCTTTTTCTGCTGTATCTCAAAGATCTTGAGAAAGTTAGTTCTGGCTGTATCATGTTCAGTGCCTTGCCCCAAGCGATAATCCTGTGATAGCCTGAAACTCATAAATCTGTCATGCACCAGCCTAACATACCCCAATATCATGGCAGTTCCCAGTCTGTGTGTGGGATAAGGAGCTTATCCATCATGGAATTGTATCATTATACATTTATGTTGCAAGAATTCTCATTATAATCCACAAGTATCTTAGCACAAGGCTATATGCAAGGCAAAACCAGTTCACGACAAACTTAACTTAAAAAAAATAAAAAATCCCTGCCTTTCACAAATGTACAGAACATATTAGTCATCTTGCTGTAGAGCCTATTAATCCTTTCTATTGTGAATTGCAAAATCAGTTTCCTCCTTGAACCAAACCAAAGATCCTTGTTGCAGGTGAAAAAGCATAAGCTTTAACAATATGAGAAAATTCATTTCTTCTTGCCATCTGCTTCTGGGATGTGAAAAGGAAGGGGGTTGGTGCTGTATGGGCTCTGCCTTTGTGATTTAGTTAATCCTGCTGTGATAAAGTCCCACATCTGAAGTAGTGACTGTCAGCAGTTCCCCTGCAATAATGCACATGAAAAAGCAGGTGAACAAAAGACATACAAAGCCAGAAGGAAAATGAAAATGCAGAAATTTTAGTGTAATATTGTATGCCAGGTTCATGAGCAAACTAAACTTTCTCTGCTCTCATGTCCACTGCTGATTTTCTACCTTGTGGAGAGTTTCATAGGAAAGACAAGCCAGTCCTCTGTGGACAAATAGGATTCTGAATAATTTCTGTGTCATGGGCTTCTGACATGACCTCTGTCTTGTTACTCAGGCCCTCTTGCTGAGGACACTGACTTAATTACCTTCAACCATAGAATGAGATTTCAACAGCAGATTTGTGTTACAGGCTTCTTTATTCAGCAAATAACAAGCCTCTGTATCCATTAACCAGACCACTGTGAAATGCAACTGTCCAGCAGCTGCCAGGCGAGGCAGGTACCACAGGTCCCTGTTATGTGCATTTAAACACATCCCTGTACCTTATATATGTGTGGGTGTATATATATTTATATATATATATATAAAGCTTATCTGGAAAGTTCTTAGAAAGCAAAAATAAAACCAAAGGATTGCAAAAATATATTTTCCTCTTCCATGAAATATCATTTTTGAGACTGTAATCCTTTGTTTCAGTCTTTCCAGATTCTGTACAGTATGGAAGGAAAGAGTCACCATAGGTATCTAGAATTGTTCTAAGTGTTGTGAGTGATGCTTAGCAATGAGATTTGAAAAATCAGAAGCCTCGTTCTTCTCTAGTATAGCAGATGGCATTTTGGTCAAAGACAGGGCAAGACCTTGTGACAACAAAGCTGAGTTCTTATACCATTTCCTTAAGGTGCTGATCTTTACTGTTCCTGAAAACTGTCATACAAACTGAGAAGAAAGGATCATGGACATTTATTTTAGAAAACTCTTTGTATGAAAAACCAGACTCAGCTGGCCCAGATGCAATCTTAAACAGGGTCAGTACAATATCTCTTAGAAAATAGTTGACCTATTTCAATGACAGTTTAAAGAATTCAAAGGTAGGAACACACTAAAGGAAAAGGGTTTTCCCTGCTGCACAGAGTCAAAGGCTCTAACGTCATGGAGTAGCTAAGAATAGATGATTGCATTGTTCCCTATGGTCTTATCTTGGAAACCACAAATGCATACAGCAGGAGATCTGTGACCTTTGCTAAACTTTGCAGTGCTCTCTCAGATTTAGCCTGAGAGTAGCTACACTGTCATATTTGTTAATATTGCACTCAATTCCCATCAAAAAACTTAAGTCTGTGTCAATGGAAAATATATTTTTAGCAGAAGAGATTTCAGGATCCCTGTGTTTACTGATGTAAAGGTTAAAAATGAAGTCTCTGATAATCCAAGGATACTTAATTTTAAAAGTAGACGTGAATGTTTGGATGGTGGTTGACTTTGGACTGTCTGTCAGGTTTGCGTGCCCAGCACTGAAGGCACATGGGAGATGGTACCTGCAGCAGGAAACACTTCTGCTTAGACTGGAAAACATCTGCATTTCCTGGGAGTGCAGATGTCTCCTATGGGAAGAGCAGGAGCTGGGAGTTATCCCAAGGTGCTGCTTGATCCCATTGCTTTGAGCTCATGGCAGAAAAACTTCCCTGCTTTACGGTTTGTAGTGGTCATGGTGACTGTGGGATTATTCTGAAGAGCCTCTCACTGGAGCCCAGACAGAGCTGGGTGCTCTGTGCCTGGGAAAGGAGGATTACAAGATGACTGTCCCTTTTAAATTTTATAGTGTGTTTCCTGAATAAAATGAAATATGAAATGAAATAAAAATGAAATATCGATGCATATTGTTAAATTGACACTAGAATTTACTGAGAGTAGAATTCAGGGCTGAGGGCTGTGACTTAAACACATCTCTGTGCTCTCCTCCCTCTGCTCAAGTGTCTGTTTCTACCTTAACCAGAAAGAAAATTCTGAACAACATTATCTGTTTCTTTTGCTGGAAGTACCTTTCTTAATTTATTTTAAACAGTTGGTGCCAGATATTGTCCTTCTATAAGGACTGTGAGAGCCAATAAATATCTGCCATGCAGACAGCCAACTTGGCCAAGGCTGTTGATTTATGTTAAACAACCGCTTTGATTTTTTTCCTTCAAGATTTACTCTGTAGTAGGAGATGACACTGTTGTCTTGTGCCATTAATGTTCTTTTCTTCCAGTGACACAGCCTGTTAATTAGAGAAAGGAGATAAATTCAAAGCCAGGTGGAAATCAATAGATCTTGATTTTAAAAGATTATTTGCTTTGTATCAGGCTTAAGCACATTTATTTCAGTACAAAAATAAAAAGGGGGTGTTTTTTATAATTTTTGACAGCCAAGTTTCAGTGCTACTAATGTTGCAGTAATGTTTTAAACATCTGACATCTCAATGCCTCTTTTTTAGTTATGTTAGTTTTTTAGATTTTTTTTTCTGACTTTGGGATTTCTGGATGTTACTATACATTCTTTTAGTTTTAATCACAGTGATAGGTTTTGTGAAACTTCCTGATTTGTGGTTCTTTCCTTTTTCCTCAGATTTTTGAGAGGTACAGCAGCAAATTATTAGATTTGAACCCAATAGAAAATATGAAACTCTGCAAGGTGCTCAGGGGTGTCTAGTTTTGTCAAAGCTGAGGAATATTATTCACTGCTCAGTTATCCTTTGGGCCAAGGAGACATCTGCCCCTTTTAAACTATACCTGAGTATGAGAGCTGTGATGGGAGGAGGAAAGACAGCAGCAGCGATCCAGAAATCATTGCTGCCTTTGATTTGCTTCAGACCCAGAACTTTGGCTCACTGACCTCTTGGTCAGAGCACAGAAAAGGGTGATTGCAAGTGGGAGAAGGAACAGAGAGGAGAAGGATTCTTGACCTACTGCAAAGACTTGGTTGTGTGAATGATTTTCTGGGTGGACTGTAACTCTTTCTTCATCACATTTGATTCTGGTAAGTTTAGTGTGCACACAGAGACTCTCCAAGCAGGCTGTAGGCATCTTAAGGATGCTCAGCAATTCTTTGATGGCTAATATACATGGTAGACACCTAAGTTTAATGAGCTAGAAGGACAAGCATTAATATGCTCACCACAGTGCTCCTGTTGTTCTCATCAATCAGACAGGGAAGGGCTCATCTCCATTGCTGCCTGGAACAGACTGAGCCCTGATGCTGTCATCTTCTGATTGCCTGTTTTTTTAATTAGGGCCTCATACCTTTTCCATGATCAATACATTTTCCCTGTTGAAAGCTAGCACTGCTCACAAATACAGCTCTGCTATTATATTTCTGTCTTTGTTTTCACCTTTCCGGTCTTGCACAGTTTTTACTCTTGGGTATTCTCACCATGAGGATGGACATATTCACTACCATCTCCCAGCAACAGTTTATTTAGAAAACAGAACCAGGATTACACAGCTGTTCTGCCCCAAGCTGGGTTTTGGTTCAAAAACAGCTGACTCCTTCAGCTAAGGGCAATCAGAGCCATCAGGAAATAAGAAAAAACTGGGCACATAAATTACAATGGTAGGTGTCTACAAAATCTACTACTACCCCTCCAGGCTGCAGCAGATTTTGGATGGCTGAAAGAGAGTAAGTTCAGAATAGATATTACTGCAGGGGTGGTGAGGCACTCAAACAGGTTGCCCAGAGAAGTTGTGGATGCCCCATCTCTGCAAGTGTTCAAGGCCAGGCTGGATGGGGCTTTGAGCAACCTGGTCTAGTGGAAGGTTTCTCTGCTTATGGCAGGGGGTTGGAACTGGGTGCTCTTTAACGACCCTTTCAACATATACCATTCTATTGTTCTGTGATTCTATGATTTTACATTATAATGTTTAAGAATAGATTATGGACAAATTTATAACCTACTATTACTGGAGGTGGAGAAGAAAATATTTGGTCAGTGAAGTCTGTTATTTACACCTCCTGTGTGTGTAGACTGCTTTATGGTCTGTCCTTACCATGATCAATTTGCTGATTTGCTAATAGACTGCTTTTAGGGTTGTATCTGTAATACTCTGTGATCTATTTGAGCTTCTTCTGTTCTTCTAGTATTCTTTGAAATTGGATAGGGCTTACGATTGGTTTCCAGTTGTAAAGGTAATTTTCAACTTGCTCCTTTCTCCTGTACTGTCTGTATTCTCCACAGCAAGCTAAAATGCTCTTTGTGTTACACTTGGAGTAAATACTATGGATCTGACGGCTGTGTGCATAAATTGCTGCTGCTTTGCTGACTTGGATTCATGCTCAGAGTTACTGTATTGATTGTCTAAGATGACACCTGATTGGTTCTCTGAAATTATACTGTACAAACCCAGACAGAACCTGTCTCCAGCCAAAGGCTGATCTCTGAATTGGTGTCTCCCTCTTCTTCCTCCTTGTGTTTTCAGTTCAAAATGAATTAGGTAGGAATGGGCTCATACTGTAATGTGTTAAGCAACCCTGCAGATGTAATGCCTGGCAAAACAGCAGGTCAAATTGCACCCTGATCTTCTTCTTTTTTTTTTCTTCATTTACCTTCACATCTGAGCCCTGGGTCCTCACAGGAACAGCAACTTACTGCCTGATTCTTGACTGTTCCTATGGATATTTTAGTCTAGAAATCTGTGCCCAGTGTAGTGTGTTAGAGGGGGAACAGGGTCCTCAGAAAAATAGTGTCATATAATATTTTGGACTGGAAGGGACTTCAGAGATTCAACCCCCTTGTCTTGGGCAGGAATAGCTTTCACTACACATGGCATGGAACTAAGGTTGCTACAGCACTGTAACAGTGGGACCCTTGGCTTCCAGAGAGCATTTTGTATCAGCTCCAAAGCTGGAACTACAAAGCCAAGGAACACCATTTGCACAGTGGGAAACAGGTGTTTCAATACCTATAATCGTATTTCTGCATGTCAGAATTGAAAACCAAATTCTACAGCTTTGCATGAGTCTGGTTAGTTGGCAAGAGGTTTAGAGCTACCAAGTTGGCCTAAAAATCAAATCTTTTTCATCACTACTGTGAGTCGACAAAGTCTTAACTGGAGTGGAGGACCGAGAACTGTGAAATAGGAAAGAAACTTTCTACATACCAGAGTAGGGAGATGGTGATTTAAAATAAACCCAGACTGCACTGTTTTTCCAAGGGAATGGGGAGGATGCACTTTATCACTGAAGCTCTTGCTGACTTTCATGTTTGTACCCTGGTCTGACACCACACACATCTGAGGTCATGTCAGGAGCTCCCTGAAAGAAAGCAGAAGTCTCTCCACAGATAAAGACCTTCTGTGAAACCTATCAAGGTGAGATAATTCAACTTTTGGGTAACTCAGGGGTTGCCTTGTGGGTCCTGCTAGGGTGCAAAGGTACCTGGACTGGTACCTTTAGATGTGTCAAGGTAATTTGACCTGCCATTAATGAAATCCCTGCATACTCCTGGAGGCAGAATGAAGGCATGAGCAAGGGCCTGGTGGAGCTGCCCTAAGACTGATGAACAGAGTTTATGATCTCTATATTGGATTTTGGTAAACTGAGAATTTTTTATGGACTGGGTGGACAAGATGCTCAAAGACCAGACAAATACAGATTAAACTGGACTTTTCTAATGTGAAAGATACATTTTAAAAGGGGTGAAAAAGGCTATTACCATGTAGTATGCCCTGTAAAATCATTCACAGATGGGATATTTTGATGAAGCAGCTGTCCCATCCAAATGTAGCTGAAGCAGTTGGTTGGTTCCCACTGAGACCAGAGACACACTTGGCAGGATTCTAACAAAATGTTAATGTATTGTGAATGTATCTGCCAGCCAGCCATTTGAACTGTCAGTGTTCTCTGCTACACACTGCAGCACAGCAAGGGCAGGGCCACAGGCACAGAATTTCAAGGTATTTGTCAGTGCTGTCCTCTTGGTAGTGTCTCAAAAACAGAATGCAGGCCAGGAGCCATGTCTTGTTCAAAGGAAACATCCAACTGCATTAATGTCAGCCTCTTTGCAGCAATGCAGGCTGGCTTGTCCATGGGTCATTCCTAAGCCATTGTCTGAGGGGAAGACTTACTCACTGGGAGAGCAGGGACACCTGATGATTTATATTTATGTATTTACTTATTTAAAGTTTTAAGCAACCTTTAAATCAGGATGATGTACTTACTGAACAGCAGTGATTCGGAGGAGAGAAGCAGCACAGTTTCAGACAGACTTCACTGGCTTGTGCTGTATAGCTATTAAAAGTCTGGATCACAGCAGGAACTTGGGCATGGTGAACGGATGCAACTAGGAGGGGTAGAGCGGTGGAGGGGATTGTGCATCCCTAAAATAGGCACAGCATTTGATGCAGCTCTTCATGACACCCAAATTAGAATGGTTGTGGGTGTGTGCCTGACAGGTTATCCCTGCTGAAGATGTTACTGCACCACTGTCATCCACAAAGACTGAAAATAGGTAGAAAACCTGGAGAATAATTGTATTTTTAAGAGATAGCTAGAATGTCTTAAAGAGTAGGAGAAGACCACCCTGGTCAGGTGGTGTCATGTGCTTTAGGCATACAAATTGTCTGGCCAGAATTTTGGTTAGCTGATCTCTTGGTCAGAGCACAGAAAAGGGTGATTGCAAGTGAGAGAGTGATTTCAATGAGTGATTCCTCTGTTGAAATTTTATGGAAGTCCCTCTAGACATGTCTCCAGTTGCAGTCCATTGTATGCTCTAATCCATGCTCTATCTCCCAGCGTCCTACAATGTATTTTAACATTTAGTTTTGGTCTGAGCAGTTCGTACAGTTCCCAGAAATGAAAATACCCTTGATGCATAGATCCATGCTTATTTAGCTGAACTCTCTAAAGCAGCATTGCTGCATGGCACCATAGCATTTTTTAAAGTACATACCAAGAATGATTCTCATAATGAAGCTGATTTCTGCTTAAATAGGTAAAGAAGGCACATTTTGTTGCTATTATTGTGGATATTGCTTCAAAGGCAAGATGTCTGCAGTGAAGTAAATGTGGACAGAAGAGCAGAGGCTTTGCAAAGATTGAGCAGTTGAATTTTGATAGAATAATTACTTACCTTTTCTAAAAATGAAACTTATACATATGCAATAGGATTGAAGAATCCCTTTGTGTGAAGTGTACTCAGGAAACTGAAATTACTGCAATACTGAGACTAACACACCTTCAGCAGTTACCAGTGCCAATATAACTAACCTCCTATTTAATTAATGTTTGAATATAATTAAGCAACAGCACAGTGTAAACTTAATGGTGAATTTATCCTTGTAGAAACTTTCATTTTCATGAAGAACAAGAGAAGTGCTAGGAAGAATATAAAATATAAGAGTCCTCTGAGGTGATGTGAGTGTATTAATCTGTATATTGCCTACCATGCCTGCTTCTCTGAAACAACAGCACCAGAAAGTGCTCTTCCTTTGCATCCCTTAATACATTGAGCATCATTAAATAGTTCAATGCAATTAAGAAAGGAATTAGCTTTATCTTAATCACTTCATATCTTCACAAACAATCCTTTTAGTGTCTTTTGAATTGCCAGTATAATATGCAATGAAAACCAACAGACACAAACCATGAAAAGGTAGGGTGTGCAGTTTGAGAAATATACATAGAAAAATAGGAAAAATAAAAGCCTGCATTTTGCATTTTCATTTTTAAAAGAGCCTAGAAAATGCTTCTATGTGAGTTTGTTGACAATGCAAAGGAGATACCTCTTTAAAGGTCAAAATACTGTGAATTTCAGGCTGTTTATTTAGAAATATAAACATGTATTTATTTTAAAATAAAACATGCTCTTTCTTTGACACAAAGTCATCAAGTCTTCTGTGTGGATTTGATTTTCAATCAAATCAGGTTCAGTTTTACAATATAACAATGCTTATCAAATGTGTGTTTTCATGAAATGCCTTGTATTTTTAATGAGGAAGATAGATGTGTATACACTGCCAGGAAGTGCCCTGCGGGAAAACAGGTTGGGATATGATGAGAATGATTCAGGAAAGAACAGGGAAGAAAGAAAGGCAGGCTCAGTTCTGGGGGAGCAAAAGTGTGTGGAAGAAGATATAAAGGTGGCGTAGGCAAAAGGAAGACATTAAAAGTCATTAAAGAGTTTGGATGACAAATATTAAGGTTTGGGTAGGAGAAATGTTTCTTCCCTAAATGATTATTCCAGATCTAATGAGCTAAGAATGAAGACCTCAGAAAGAAGCTAAGACTGCAGTAGCTGCTGTGATGGAGAACAGGTGGCCAAATGCTTGAGGTGGATGGTGCATGTTGCTAGATGCTGCAAAAGAAGAAATCAGAGAATTTAGATATGCCTCAGATACTTCAAAAGCAACGCAGGATATTCCACTGTGGCTGTGGAAGAAAAAGGATAATCAATTAACAGATATTTTTTAAGGGAGGAAAAGGCCATTAAGGTACCAATGTATATTTCATGCATAGAACTGCCCTTGATCCTAATTAGCAACTGCGGTACCCAGTTCCTGTCTGAGCTGCAGACACATCTGAGATGGAGATGTCAACCAGTGATGAAAGAAGATTGGAGAAAACAGTTATGAGGCATGAATATATTTTATGCAATCTTGTTGGAAAATCCTACTGAAAATTGTATTCAATTTCTCTGATCTTGCTGCACATGGCTGTAAATGAATCTGCCAGACATGAATGAAAAGTGCACCTCTTGTTAGATTTTGCTTATGAATGGCCACGTGGAGATGTGACAGAAAAATCGTGCAGAGGTCGGTTCACCTTTTGGGAACTACCAGGTTTGGGAGACAGAAATGAATGCTAAGTTATTGCTTGTCATGAAAGGAAAGCCCAGACATGTCAAAGGAGTGAAATGAGGTCCTGGAGGGACATGACCAGTGGTGATGTGTTCAAGACGACACAGCAATTACAACACAAAACAATTGAATGAGGGCTCAGTGCCATAGCTGAAGGAAGAGAGGACACTTTGTCATGGCAGATAAATAAGACCCATCCACCATCAAATGGATCCATCAAGATGGTGTTCAATGGCAACAGAAGAAATTAGACTGCAAGAGTGCTGCTCCATTGCTAAATAAAACAGGGTAGGCATTGATCTCCAGCCCAGCGGTCTAATGGCAAGGGATTGCTTGTATCCACACAACTAAACTACTACTCCTCCCCTTCCCTCAGCTGCCACTGCCTTTAGGGAATGGCTCCCAGCAAGTACTCTTCTTAAACCTGCCTGAAAGCTTGCTGATTGACATTCTAAATACACCAGAGCAAGTTTGTGTTAACAATTAAAAACTGCGAATGATTGCAGTTAATATCACGGCCCTGTTTTTATGTACTAAAAATTCTCACCCAAAGACAGAGGGTGTTGAGGCCATTAAACAGGAAAAACAGACTGTGCCATCAATGTTTAAATGCAGGACGAGGGGCTCATATGTCCAAAGATGGGGGGTGAAATCTATGTCCCCGCTGTACTTGGGAGAGTGGCATGGATATGACAGGCATTGAGTAAGGAGGAGAGAATCAGGCTGAAAATGAGCCAGTCAGAAACTCTGGACTGATGGGGTCAAGAGGGCAAACCAAAGAGATAGAGATCAAGGGCAGGGGAGACAGCTCTGAGTCAGCAGCACTGGAAGGAAATCAAGTGAATTTCTCTCTAATGGCCTGGGGTCCTTTTATATCATCTTTCTGCAGTGCTAGCAGCAGCAATATTTGCTGTAGCAGATGTGAATTTAATTAATGTGCAGCTTATTTCTTTCTCTGGGTCACTCTGAAACCTCAAATGAAGGGTGAGAGTGTGTATGGGGAATTGCTTGCAAATCCAAGTGGGGTAAGAGGAGACAGTAAGGTCAGTCCTGGAGGTCGTGGGGTGAAGGAAGCAGCAATTGCTGCCTCTCACCCTCATCTCTCAGCTGAAGTTGAGGTCAAGGGTAGAAGGGAGACATGGTTGTTTATTTCTGAAATTGCAGCTCTGGACACTGTGGCCAGAACAGTCTTTGAGGGACTTTTACAGCAGCATGATAAGCTCCAGACTGTCACGTTTGCATGGCTGTGTAGGTCACTGCAAAATTTGTTTTCCACTCATCTGCACTTTCCTAAACCCACCGAAGTCCACTTCCTCAAGGGGTGTTTCCATTGAGAGTGCTCTGTGATACCAAAGAGATCTCACAGGAACAGATTGAAGGGATGGTATCAGCAGGAAAGGTCTACTTTTTTGTCCTGCATATATCCGCTTTACCTCCTGCAGACATTTTGACAAAGCTGGCACAATTGGGTTCTATAAATGTGACTTTAAAAAAAATACTGAAAAGTTAAGACCCTGGAGGGAAATACTAAGATCCAGCTTTGGCAAATTTTGTGGGAGTAAGAGGTAAATTTTTAGAAAGATATGAAGATTCTTATTTTGACAGGTAAACATATGTCTGTTGAATGGGATTGCAAGAGATTTTAACAGAAAAATTCACTCTATAGGAAGGGTTGGACTGGAAGTGAGACTGGAATAAACATTGCTATTTAAAGGCCTAGAGGGTCAGTGTCTGATATCCATAGGAAAGAAACTCTGTGGGCAATTCCATATCAGTAAGGCTGAAGCAGAGGTAACTGGGCTTTCTCAAAAGGGGTTGAACTTGTCAAACATCTTTTCGGCTGATGCAAGATTGATGGAGGATGGTGTTAGCTGGCACATGCCACTGAGTGGAAAATGGCAGCAGCACTGCAGAATGGCTAAATAGGTGGCTGATAATAGATTGGTCAAGTAATACCAGTAGTTGGGAACGCTGGTAAAAAGAATCGATAGTTCAGGATGAAGGCTTGAGTGAGTGTACAGACAGTATCAGCAGGTTCCTCTGACTCCTCTGCTTGTTACTATCTGCATTCTTAACATCATTTTTCAGCTCACATTCCCTATTGAACTACTCCTGCTTCATAACCCTTCTGTGATGACACCAGACTTTGGCCAGGACCTATAGATCTGCCTGCTAGCCAGATCTATAGGTTCATAATCTGACATGGTTGAAAGGAAGCTTTGTAAAGTTCATTTCCAAGCTCCACTGTGAGGCTCCAAAGAGTGACTGATTTCCTTCCATGGCCAGTAATTTCATAAGGCACTCTCTGCTGTAGGCTGTTGGCACAATAATTAGTTGGACTGAATTTGGTTTGGCTGATTTATAGTAGGAGAAGACAATAAAGTATTTTGGCTCCAGCTATGGGGTCATTAGTTTTTTAATTGCCAAGGCAATGCAGAGCTGTCTCTGATAACTGATTTCTTGTTCCCTCTCTCTTTCTCTTCAGAAATATCTCATTTGCTAAGTGGCTGCCCCACTCTTGAAGCTCAGCCAGGTAACAACAGAAAGAGATTATATTGAAGTGTTCATACTAAAAGAAAGTACTCAGAGCTAAAACCACTGTCAAAGGCTTGTTCAAACTCAGCTTCAGAAGCTGGATTTCATGGATGATGGCTTTGTTTCCCATCCAGAAACAAAATATGAAGCAACATTTATGAAACCCAAAAATTTCTAATGTCAGAACAGAGAATGACAGTTCTTCTTCATAGCTAGGAATGAGCTGCATTCCTTTGTGAAGACATTAGGGACGTGGTTTAGTGGTGGACATGGTAGTTCTGGGTTAACCCTTGGACCCAATGATCTTAAAAGTCTTTTTCAACCTAAATCATTCTGTGGTTCTAAGAGTGATCTTAATAATGAGGTTATTAATTTATATTATAATTCTGCTATTGAAACTCCTCTCTTAGGTTGAAAAATATATAGAGAGATGAATTAGTATTAGTATTGCATTCTGTGGGCCTAAGAATTTATGTAAAAGAAGGTCTGTAAGGCAAGGTAGAGGTGGTGTCTCTTAATAGATAGACAGCCCTCCAGGCACAGAAATCCTTTTAAAAAGTGACTAAACATATATTTGACATATTATGTCAAGGAGTTTCCTGCCAAGCTGTGAGGATACAAGTGGGTAGGTGGAGTGGAATGAGACAATGGACTCAACATAAAGTTGAGGCTATTTTATGGCTAAGCAAAGACTCTTAGGAATGTCTTCAGGGCATCACCCACTCCCTGGGAAAGGGATCCATGCCTTTCTGTCACTTGTAATGACACTTACAGCACTGGTCTCATTTTGAATTGCACATTCCTGGCTTGATGAGGATGGTGGAGAACTGTGGTGTCCTGCCTTCCTGCACTTGTTCTTTGCACCCACAGGGCTCCCACTTTACCTCATGGCTGACTAGTTTTCAGTCTCTTGTGAAGGAACTGGAAGTGAAAGCTCCACCAGTGAAGTGTTTGAAGGAAAATGAGAGATGCAGGAAATAAGAAGCTGTGCTACTTTTGAGCAATTGAGCTGCCTCTCCCATATAAACATTGTGTTGCTGCCCTGCTGGAGATCAGTATATCATTGTGTGTACTTGCCTTCAGACTGAACTTGACTGTTTAGGACCAGGCTGCCCGGACAAGATCTTGTAGCATCCTGCCCTTTTATCACTCTGTAAAAAAGGAATCCTCCTTCCCATCATCTTAGGTCTCTCTGTATCAGAGACTGTCCTGACTCCTGAAAGTTATTTACCTTCTCTGAGTGACATTTTTCACTCACAGCAGTGAAACCTTTCTGCCATGTCAATGTGAGAGGCCTGAGGTTAATAACCTTGGATGCTTTTGCTTCCTTTTTGAGTTTTAATGTGGTCAATCGGACATCCATTTTCCTTCTGGAATAATTGTTCAAATTATTTACCTTTTTTTCTTTCTATCACATTTTTAGACTATCACTATCTGTGCTTTTTGCAATTTATTTGCCTTTCTCCAGCTACTCTAATTTTCCTGCTCTGATTTTCTTCTGCTTCCAGACACTGCAGTTAGTTCATACGTCTGACACACCCATGTAGTCAATGAATAACTTGTAAGTTTTCCTGGACACTGAATTCCTCTTAATATTTCATTTTACAAAGTAAGTTTTAGCATCTCATCGTTCCATTCAAGCACTTGTTGAAGCCCAAGGTTTAATTCCTCTGAGTTTGATGTTAATGTGCATTTTCATAGCTTTTCCTGCTCACTAGAAGGTAGACAAAATCAAATCCAAATGAAATTGCTTTCATGGCTCTTTCTTTCTAAACTGGCTTTTCAACAGCCTGCTCCAACTCCATGGCCCTGTAAAGCATTCCATGCCCCTCTCCCCCTACACATTTGTATGTTTAAATTTTCCAGTTACTTTTGTAGGAAAAGCCACCCTGCTAGAAAGTGCTGCAGTCCTACATAGACTGAGTTAAGGCAAATTCTCCCTCTCCCTAGCCATCATCCTATCATGGATTACACACTGTTACACCTAATTTTGAGCTGTCATCTTCAGTCCTCATTGTCATCGGTGATAAAATAGAATAGTTCCAGTTGGAAGGGATCTGTGATCAGCTAGTCCAACTTCATTACATTTCCCTAATGCAAAAAACATAGTGTATCTATGTCTAGCCCAACTTTCTTTAATTTATAATCCTAGCTATCCAGAGCCTGGATTTAATTCTGCTCTAGTAGGAAGCTCATTTTATAAAGGATCTTTGCTTGACTGTTTGTGAAATGAAATGCCAGCAGTTGGTGGAAGATGCCAGGACTTGCGTTTTCCTGAGCACACAAAGTTTTCTTTTGGAGTTATTAGAAAGACTGTTGTTCCACAGGGGGAACTTTGGCTTGCTGGAGTGTGTGCTCTGTCAGTGACCCAACAATGCACTGTACAACCTGCTCACCTTTGACAACGCGAAGGTGGTACCTTCTCACTGGCAAGAGGACTGTAAGTCCTAGAGAGTCAGATCTGTGAGGACTGACACAGAGCAAAAAGGGCAGTGTCCCTTTATTCCGAAAGGTCTCCTTACATTACCTGTTAGCTCAAGAGAAAGCAGATATGCCTTCAGTGTTCAACCTTCTGTTGTGAATGGTTCATTCAGAACCAATTTTTTTTCCAGTGGGTGCCAGATGAAACCAGCAGCCCTGGTTTTTCATTCCATGTGTTGAAGTATCAACCATTCTCTAGACCCTCATAGCCCAAACTGCAAAACCAAAGGTCTTGTTCACCTTGAGTTTGAAGTGGATACCCGAGGGGTAGTAAAAAGGGGTGAGTATTCTTGTGATGTTTCCCCCTGAGGTATCTCACCCAGCCTTCTACCATCTCACCTTCAGAGGCTTCCTGACTCACAACATTGCTGTGCCTCCCCGGTGCATTTGTCTTCAGTAAACTTGTCTCACTTTGACACCTTGCAGATTTTGTGTGCTCAAAATTATTCATTCTTTCTTTACAGTGCCCAATGCCCCTGTTTAGTCCTAATTCAACAGTATCCCACAGAAAAGAAAAAAAAAAAGAAAACAAACCAGATCCCCAAAGAAACTGCCCCCAGAAAACAAGAAAGTGAAAACCCAAACCCCAAGCCCACAATTCTTGGCACAGACTGAAGTCTATAAAAGCCTGAACTGTTTCAATCCAGGAGGGTTTTTCATGGAAAAAGAAATCTTTAGAGCTGTAGGTGTTTTAAATCAACACCCTGGCAACTTCCATGAGCTATATACTGAAGAGGTAGGAAGTAGTATATTACAAAAGGTCTGTTGATGCTGTGTTGCCCCCTGCCTTGTTTCTTGGAACCAAAGGGTAGTTGGTGGCCAGGCTGATGGTGACAAAGAAGGGAGACATTAATTTCACTCTCTCAGCTGGGTTGTTTTTGAAAATAGCAAAGAGTAAGAAGAAACAAATCTTTTCCACTTCAGAGAGAGCACAGAAGAGTCTCCAACACCACTCAGATCCATGCCAAGACAGCAAGGATTGGTGAAGCCTTGTCTTTTCCCTTCCTATATATGTCTTACATGGCCAAAGATGGGATAAAATGTCTTCACTGTTATGGAACTGTGGCAGTAGCAGATTAATTTCTGTGGGATCAGATGGAATTGTACCTTTCTGCCAAGTTTTACTAATTTGACAGTTCCTTAACAAAGTTGTAGGTCTGTGCTAACTTCCCACATATATTTAACTGGGACTGTACTAACTATTCTGACATATATAGAGCATTTAAAAAAAAAAAAAAGAAGAAAAGGCAAAACAAAAATATTATGGCTGAGAAGGAGGTATTGCTGAGATCTAATCAGCTCCATGACCTTTTTGGCTGAAGAACTTGATTCCAGTGGGAGAAATTATTAACTCAGTGAGCCCTCAAATAAAGAATCAAGCAATCAAATGAGCTGAAACAAAATCAGTATCTACAAAGCCCTTTTCCATTTTATTTAAAAGATTTTTGAATACTATAGCATTCTCAGGAATTTTTAAATAGTTGCTTCACTTTTTCCTCTCTTGAGAGCTCCACTATTGCTTCCCACTAGCTTCCTAAGGTCAAGCCTCTGGCACTTGAGATCCCAGGTTCCAAAACTTCCAAAAGCATCCACAAAGCTCGTTTCACTCCACTTGCATGAAGATGTTTTCTGTCTACTTTAGACCTTTTCCAGCTTGACCATCTCTTCCATACTGTATTGTTAGCTTGTGTTCTTCTGTGGTTGTTTTTTTTTCTGTTTTGGTTTTTTTTGAGGGGTTCTTTTTTTGTTGTTGTTGAAATTGATGAAACTTCCTGAATTTTTGTTGTCACATCACAGGACGATCATGAAATGCAATATGCTTAAGAGACCAGCAAAGGCAGAATGAAACCTTAGCATACCTTTAGGTCACTGTTCCTTATTGAGCTGCCTGGTCCCCTGAGTCAGAGGACCAGAAATATGGAAGAGGGATTTTTCATTTGATGACATTGAAATTGTAAGAGACCAACTGTATCAGCTGAATGTTCACAAGTCCATGGCACCTGGTGGGATTCATCCCAGAGTCCAGAAAGAGCTAACAGAGGTTATGGCTGCACCTCTCTCTTTCATCTATGAAAGTCCTTGGGAGTCTGGAGAGGTCCCTGCTGACTGGACCTTATCCAGTGTTATTCCAATCTACAAAAAGAACATGAAAGAAGGCCCAGGGAATTACAGATCTTTTTGTCTAACCTCAGTTCCTGGAAAAAAATTATGGAGAAGATTATACTGGGTACTGTTGAAAGGCATTTAAAGAGTAAGACATTCATCAGGCACAGTCAGTGTGGGTTCACAAAAGGAAAGTCCTGTTTAAATAATTTGATTTCCTTCTATGTTAGTCACCCTCCAAGTGAGTGAGGTGGAGGTGGTGGATGCAGTTTTTCTGGATTTTAGCAAGGCTTTTGATACTGTCACTCAGAATCTTCTAGACAAGTTGTCTAGCTGTGGGGATGAGTAGGTACACAGTGGGTGAAGAACTGGGTGAAGGGCAGAGCTCAAAGGGTTGTAGTGCATCTGACTGGTTACTGGTCACCAGAGATGCTCCTCTGACTTCAGTCCTAGGGCTACTCCTGTTCAATATATTTATCAACAATATGGATGCAGAAGCTGGATGCACCATCAGCAAGTTTGTCTGCTCCTCTCAATTACATCTGAAGGAAGAAAGTACTTTGATAGTTAAGTGGTTAAGATCAGTGATACTGATGATACAGTGAATCTACGGGAAGCTACTGAATCATATGTTGTCCTCTTCTGATCTCAGAGGTGTCTAGTCTATTGAATGAACCAATACATCAACTGCCACCACCTAGGTGTGGGATCACATAATAAATCTGAATTGCTCTCTTTCTTACCTACTTGGCTTCATTGAATTGATAACAATGATATAGATGTTTGTAAAAAGTGTCTGGTGGAGGTGTTGCTTGATTTTTTATAGCTTTCCAACTAGTGTTGTATGAACCACAGCTCTATATCCAGTACACTTTTCAGGAACAGGATCTGAAATATTTTGTCAGCCTTTACAGTGAGCCAAAGGTACTGAGATGAATTCAATGGGAGCTGATGAGACCAGCACATATCTGAAGGTTAGGTTACAACTATGGGTCTGGGTTTCTTGGAGATCTGATTCTTGGACATTTTTAAGCGTAATACACCATCAGGAAGCCAAATAGTTTGGAATATGCCTTAGCTCTGTGAAAGCACAGTGAAGAGTCTCTGCTCAAAAAAAGCTGTAGTCTTTCAAAAAACTGAATATGGCTTCTTGCCTTCTCTGGCAAAGACATCAAAGCAACTTTCTATTTCTAACATCTGTATTTACTGAGGAAGGATGAAGCTGTAATTCCTGAACTGAGATCTTTCTTTATTTTTTCTTTTTCTGTATTTTTCTTTTCCTTGGTTTTCTAGGAGACACCAAATACTCTCTTACTTTGCTAAGCCTATCCGGCAGGAACTAATTTGCCTATCAGTCACTCAGCCAGCTCTATATTTGTGTTTTCAATGGAGACTTGATTACATAGACTCAGTGTGGGGTAGATGGTGTCTGGCTCACAGTGATATACTTGGAAGGATTCTGTATGTGAAAGTATATTCAGTGGGTGAAGAAGTGAAAATGCATGATTTAATTCCATCCTTGTTTGATTCAATGTTTGAGTAAAATGGTAGGAAGTGTTGACTGCAGATCAACACAAGCTTCACTACCCTGGAAAATTCCATGGGGAGAACATCCATTCATTTGTCCTATTCTCCTCCATTGGACATAGAAGGACTTTATTACAACAGTAAGTGTGTTTTTATACTAAAACCCCCCACTGCTTATATTCCTTCTCCAGCGATCAGTGCTCAAAATTATTTTAGAGGGGAAAATGTGGCATTAGGACTCTGTATCCAGGGTTCATTGCCTCACCAGAAACAACAGACCTTCTTAGCTTTTTCCAATGAGATGGAAACCTGACCTCCTGACGCATGATTACTAAGGTTTAGACTGAACCAATGGGCTTGGAAATGGCAGGATTTGGTTATACTTGGTACTAAAACAAGGTGGTGTGTTATACTCCTGCGCATTTCTTTGCTTTGAACATCAGTCAGGACATTTTTGACTATTTTTTTCTCTATAATTTCCCTCTTATGTTTTCAAAATGCCTAAAAGAGAATTCTCTAAGAGTCAACCTTATTCCTTCTGTCCCCTATTCATCCAGAAATTCAGATATTTTCCTATGTCCTGAAAAACAGAAATTTTCCTTGGAGGGAAAGACTTCAAAGGTAGTTGGAAAAACATGCAAGTGTGACTGTAGCCTGTGTGGCACAGACTTGTTACGGTAAAGACTGCCATGAAGACAGAGTGGGTTACTCATGTTTTCTTTGGCTTAGGAAGGAAGAATGTTGGGAAGATGTGCAGCCTCTGACTCATGCGAAAAGGATCATCATTTCTTTTTAACCCAGCCCTTCCCAAAGGGCAGATGGCAGAATTTTGCACCATATTTGTATTAGTCCCCGGCCTCCTGTAAGTCTCACTTTTAGGATCTTGCTGTCAGTAAACCCTATGCCTTCTCTTATAAACTATGCAATGTTTGTGAAGTGCATGATGGCAAAGGAAGTATCTGAAGAAGAATTATAAGGTAGCATGTTTCTGGAAGGTTCCTTGAAGGCAGAAACACCAGGGCATGTTGAGAAAACAACATCTGAAAACTTTAGTGATTCTCACTAGTATTGAACAAGGGATGAAATGAGAGAAGTACACAAAGTGAGCTGAAAAGTTAGTGTTCAAAGTGGTTTTGGTAATGGAGGACAGGTAAAGGGTGACTGAAACAGAAAATAACCCCATGGCAGGCTGGAAAATGGCCTTTGAAACACCATGCCAAGCAGACAATGAGCATGGCAAGGCTGCATTCAAGGGACAAGGCTGTTCCTAGTCAGAGTGAGATAAAGGGAGGCAGGGGATGAGTTTTATGTGCAAAGATAGCAATGTTTCTGTGAAATGAACTTGCCAAAATACAGACTAAATGTAAGGACCTAAATGTTTGCATTTAGGTTTAAGATCTTGCAAGATTAAGCCCCATGTTGCAGGCAGAGAAATTGTTAAATCCATACTGATGAAGAAAGCAAAGGAGGTCAGCCTTTTAGGGGGAGTTTGGCCTTAATTCAGCAGAAGGTTTAGAGCTGTTGGTGTGTGTTGTCATGCTGTTAATTTAATATATAGTGGTACATACAGAAAAGCTTTTTCTCAATGTATTTTATTATTTTCAATTAAAAAAAGTCTTTGTGAGGGAGTCTGAACCAAAAAAAATTCATTAAATGTCTCCAAACATGATATTTGTAATTAACACCAGTAAAATCCAAACAGCCCCCTAATTCCCATATAATCAAACACAGCCTTTTAACTGTTTTTCCTACCAGTTTAACTCAACAGTTATTTGATTTGCAGGAAGCATGCAACAGGAAAAGAAAAATGTTAGCTTTCACAAAAAATTGCCTAGAAGTCATGGAGAGCACTAGGATCAGGGCAAGGATCTTCTAATCCGTCAATAGAAGTGCTCTATATGTCAGGAAAATGCCTTGATACTTCTCATTCTTTCAAAGCAATTGGAACCAGACTATGACCAGACACGCTATAGAATAATAAACTAAAATTTAAAGTGATGGTGGTGGAGTTGTCAAGAATTCCATGTAAAGATCTCATCTACAGAGAGAAAATCAAGATGACCTTCCCAAATAACATTCCCCTGCTAGCTGAATTACCTAAGTGAAAGATCCTTAATGACTCTTTGAATGTATTTTCAGGCAAGACATTATTGCTGTATTAAGTCCCCTAACAGGGAGCCAAGGGTTGAGACTGCAACTCAAGAAGTGTTTAATAGGTTTTTCATTACAGCCCATGCGCACTGGCTGGCGCAGCTCTCTCAGATGGATTGTGTTCAAAGCTGCCACGGGCGCATTTTGCAATTTAGCAGTGGCCTGAGCTGTACTGAACAGTTTCCTCTGCAGTTGGCAGCGTTAAATGCTCTGCCATTACTCTGGAAAAGCAGCTTTTGTCTCTCAGATGATCAGGACAATCGGGTTTTTGTAATAGGAATATGTTTACAATCATTTTGTTTGTCTTATCTCTGGCTAGTGTTGTATCGATAGTGGTGTTAGTGCTGACTTGGGAAGAATGCAGAAGGATGTTGGGGACAAAGGCAGTCAGCTGTCTATGCAATGTAAATTAGCTCAGAAAAGATAAGTCAAGGCAAGGATTCTAGTCCTGGCTTTGCAGGAAGTTCTCATCACGATTGATATTTGAAAAAAATCAGTCCTCTGTGTTGCAGACTTTTTCAGGAAAGCATTTAGAGGCTTCCATGAGGCTGAGTGCTTATGAACCAGCTGCTGGAGATCTTTTCTCTTGATAACTGAAGCAGGTGGATTTTAGCAGTTATGTCCCCTCCCCCTCCTCGTTTCCCTTTGCTACTCCATAAAGATTTGTTTCAGGAAGACTAACCAGTCTTCCTCTTATCAAATCAGAGGTATATCAATATTGGTGTGTTTGGGAGGCTGGCTGTACCAAGACACTCTACTGCAGATTTTCTTTGTCTAGACAGCTCTCAATGACCTTTTGTGCTCTCAGTGCATGGCCCCAGAAATTGCAAGTGCTTATCTACTGTAAGAAAGATTAAAATCCTTGTGATTCTTCACTCTGAACTCTTAACACAATTTCCGAATCTTTCTAAAAAGACTGTGGCAAGCAGAAATCATGATAAATACTTTGGCAGACAAAATGGAGAAAAAAACAGCATGAGGAAAATATTGTGGCAGTGTATGAAGATGAAATTCTCATTTTGTTGCTGTGAAAATGACAATTTTTAATGGGAAATTTAAAATTAAGATGATATTGATATCCTCTACCAAACCTATTTGGAACTTTTGAAACTTCTATTTAAAAATATCTTAGAACATCTTTGATGTTTCTCTGACCTTCCTCTCTGCCACACACCTCTGAAAACCAACACTGTAAGCTTGCATTATCTCAAACACTTGTGTGCATTTTCTCTCTAGAAAATAACTGTAGAATATAGATAGGGATTAAATGTACTTACCAAAGCAGAGGTGCAAATGAATAACCCAGATAACCTGAGAGGTTAGTAAGATTAGAATCATGGAAGGGCTTGGGTTGGAAGGGATCTTAAAGATCATCTATCTCTGCCATGGGCAGGGACACCTTCCACTAGACCAGGTTGCTCAGAACACCATCCAACCTGGCCTCGAACATTTCCAGTTTTGGGGCATCCACAGATTCTCTGGGCAACATTAGGGAAAAGGATCCTGGTCTTTACTGATGGTGGAACTGCAAACATGAAGTATGGTGCTTGTTGCTTCAGACTCGCCTGTGATAAAAGCAGAGAAGCAACCACATGAGATGCTGGTAAAAAAAGACAGTTGGACTTCTCTCCTGTTTATCAATCCATGGCTGGAAGGTGGCTCAATCCTTGCCTGCTTCAGAATGTTCTGGCCCCTCCTTCTCCATTTTCTCCTAAATCCTTCACTAGTATCTGTCCATAGATGGAAGATTATTGCTTTAATTTCTGTGGTATATGGTTCCTCTGGTTTGCTTCAGACAATATCCTCTGGCTTTTGCTAGCTTCCACTTGGAATACCTCCTTTTGTTCCCTGTGGCATCTTTATTTTCACATCTGTTGATGAAACATGTTGTCTTGAAGGTTCCTTAGGGAGTTTTCCATGCCCTCCTGTTCATCTCACATTTTTTTTTTTTATGTTTTCTATTCCCAAAGAGATTTGATACCCAAGGACATCTAATTGTTTGTGTTAATTTATTGTCTCTCAGCCCTGAACATCCTAACAGCACCACTTTCAAACACCTTGGCTTTAAACATGAATTCTGTAAATTTGTACGAGTGTTTGATCGTGTTTTATCTAACAAGTGGCTAAGAAAATATTTTACTTTTTAGCAAGACTGTACCGCTGATCAATTTTGTTTTTCTGCAGTGCCTGAAGGCTTAGAGGAGTTGTGGCAGCATGTGGCTTTCTAAGGACAGCATGGCTTGCAGTACATACTTGTAATAGGGATGTATTTGTCATTTAAGTGGACTGATGAAAAAAAAAGAGCCAGGAGAAAAGATTAAATTGATTAAATTTTCATTTTCTTTCATATGAATATTAATTTCTCTTGGTAGTTTTTGATGATGAGAAGGGCATTTTTCTGTCTACTTATATAGCAGGACTTTCATAATTACAATTTAGCTATTCTGTCTTACATCAAAAACTATCCAAGTCTCCCCTGGCATATAACATTGCTTCTAATGGGCTTACAACCATGTTGAAGTGTTTATCTTCTCCCAGTTGGATGAATTCTGCTGAGCATGGGGAAGACTTTAGTGCCCTGCTGCAGAGATATTTGGCATATCCCAGAAGTCCAGCACATTTAGGAGTCTTCCATCAATTTGCAGTTGAAATAAGCAAAGGAACAAAAACATAACAAACGCAACAAAAAAATTGTGGTTTCTTTACTTTGTTGTCGATGGAGATCTTTTGCCTTACCCTGGAGCAGATCACGTCTGGGTCAAAGCTTCTGTCATTAAACTGATCGATGTGGAGTGTTTGGTATCTCTGAAAGATTTCTGAGGCAGACTTAGCTATTAAGTGCCATTCAAGATATTCCAATATCAGTATCACCTAGCAGGAGATGCACCAAATGTTGCTACGTCATTGCAATATAGATGCTCTCAATAGTTGAAATACATTGCATTTTGATTTTTAACTCTGAGCAATTCCTGTTTCCTTTCACTTCCACAAATGAACCTGCTCACAACTCTAAAAGAATCTCTATTGCCTCCATTATAGATATTGCTACTTTATATTTGAAAACAAACAAAAACCAAACCAAAACAAAAAATTAGAACTATGCAGAGAGGAAATAAAAACAGAAATCAAGACTAATTTTGTGCTCTGTTCCTGACAGCTGGCCTTTGCTTCCCACCTTTCTCTCAGTGCTGTCTAAAGCCACTGTTCAAAATACAATCCTAAGAGAAAGAGATTAGAAAAGACAAGATGAGAAGGGGTGGGGGCAGGGGGGCAAATCACTCCTTTTCTTCCACTGGCTTCCATTATTCCCATTCAGCAGTACCCTGATGAGCAGCAGATTCATGGATTCTTTTGCAATAGCTCAGGCTTTCATACAGAAAAGAGAAGATAATTCAAAAAGCCAGATAATGTGATTATAAAAGCATAAAGAGTATCAGAGAGAATGTGCAAAGACAAGTAGAATTCAGTGTGGTAGATTTTTATTTTTTTTTCAAGAAGTCTGAATTTTAAACAGTCTCTTTTTATGTCCACTGCAACTGGAATTACAGTTGGTGTTGGGAGCATTGGAAGTCAGCTTTTATATATATATATATATATATACGTGTGTAGACAGTATCTTTTACTTACTTGATAAGTATTAAATAAGTAAACAATTACTTGGTCCAAAGTGGAGTGGTCATCTTCATTTGGAGAGAAAAATGTAATTACGCTTACAGTTTTAACTGCTTCAGAATAAACTTAATTGAACCAACCACCCAACTAGTTCTGGTTTGGTCATCTGCAGTGTTAAGCAGCAAAGCAGAAAATATATTGTGATACATACACAGTGTCCCAGAGACTTCTGAAAAAAATAAGGACAGGGAGAGATCTCTCATCAGTTACTGTCATTAGCAAAACAGACTTGGTGAACTTAGTTTGTTATCATTCAACAGAGTAAGGTAATGAAAAATAAACCCAAATCTCAAACACATCTCCCCACTCCTCCCTTCTTCCTGGGCTTATCTTTACTCCCAGTTTTCTGTATTTCCTCTCCTCCAGCAGCACAAGTGGACATGGAATAGGGGTTATAGTCAGTTCATCACGTGCTGTCAATGCTGTTCCTTCTTTCTCAGGAGGACTCCTCTTGTTCTTCCCATGCTCCAGCCTGGGCTTGATGAATTTCTCTATCGCGAATCCTTCCTACGGGCTTCAGTTCTTCATGAACTGCCCTGCTGTGGGTCCTTTCCATAGGATACAGTCATTCTGGAACAGGCTGCTCCAGTGTGGGTCCTCCATGGAGTGACAGGACCCACCAGGAGCCTGCTCCAATATGGGCATCCCACAGGGTCACCACCCTCTTTCAGGCATCCACCTGCTCTCGTGTGGAGTCCTCCACAGACTGCAGGTGGATCTCTTCCTCCCTGTGAACCTCCATGGGCTGCAGGGGCACAGCTGCCCCACCATGGTCGGCACCATGGGCTGCAGGGGAATATTTGCCCCAGAGTCTGTGGCACCTCCTCCCCCTCCTCCCTCACTGCCCCTGGTGCCTGCAGGGCTGTTTCATGCTCATATTCTCACTCGCTCTCTCTGTATGCACTTGCTGTAGCACAGTTTTGTTTCTTTGCTTAAATACATTAATCCAGGGTCTCTTCCACCATCACTGATGGGCTCAGCCTTCACCATCAGAGAGTCTGTCTTGGAGCCAGCTGGCATTGGCTCTGTTGGACACAGGGGAAGCTTCTGGCAGCTTCCCACAGAAGCCACCCCCATATTTCTTCCCCCCTGCCCCAAACCCACCCACACAAAGCCTATACAGTACCTTTGGCTTTCAGCTGAGTTTGCACATGATTCAGAAAACCACAGAAAATAAGTATATACCTGAATTTAAATGCTCATCCAAATGTGTTGTTGTATAAGAATGTTTACGAACAAGGGAATCTACCTCTTCATAAAATGCTATGGGAAGAATATGTAAAAAAATGAAGCCAGCATGAAGCTGAAGTTTTCTACTGAGTGTTTTAAAGTACATATTCAGCCCTAATACTTTTAGAGAATGTTTCAGGCATGCCTCAAGATTTAGCAAAATGTTTTCACTGCTGCATACGGCCTCTCCATCACAACTGGCTGACTATTCTTAATACATTCTTATCAGAACAGTGATTAAATTCAGGAGTAGCATTCTAAATAGATCTGCCCAAGTTGGGCATATGTCTGTACTGGAACAAAAACCTCAAACAACTTGCAAATACCTCTTGCTCTTTTGGTTTGAATTAAAACCTTAATTAAAAACTTAATCTAAGGTGGTGGGGGTGGTGTGTCTAATTAGCTCTACTTAGTTGTGCTGACCCACCTCTATTTCTACGTACAATGTCTTTATGGAAATATCAATGATCATAGAGAAAGCTCAGGTTTTCAATTAATCAACCACCTGGAGTTTGGTACTGTGTGGGTTCTGTAGGACAGTAAAGAATAGTTTAAACTGCACTAGCTTGATATGTGAATTTTGAGAGAGGTTTCTTTTCCTGTTCATAAAGCATTGAATCCAACACTTTTACACGCTGAAGAATGTACGAGTACATCTATATTCTTTCTCTAGAAAAGTACAAGGAGGAGACAACACATAAGAGATGTGTGTTGAAAGTATATTTCTGGATGCACAATTAATTTCTTTGATATTTTACTGTTTAATTTCAATTTCAGGTCAATATTATGAGCAAGAAAAAAATCCTCGATGTCATTTTGCTAAAGAGCAAGGTGAATGCTCCCTTTTTAATAGATTCATAAAGGGAAGGTAACAGTGTTGTTTCAGCCTTTCCCAGCATCTAAATCTTGATAAATAATTCAGTAAAAGTCACTGCTATAGTGAATAGTAATTAGGTTTATGAAAGAAAGAATGGTTGCTTCAGATAAAGGAATGAGGGCCCTATTTCTCACATTGCCCAGACAAACATCCATCATTGTTCACTCTCAGCGTAACAGCAGGTCACACTTTTAATACAAAGCAAGCAGAGCAATTTCCATTTGAGAAAATTAAGGCTGAAATACATCTTTGTACTTCTTAGTACAGCTGTCAAGTATCACCCAGGTAACCTGTGCTTGGTCCTAAAGCTGGCTGAAATTCCAACTGCAATTACACAAGAACATGTGACTTACCATGAGCAGCTCTTAGAAAAATGAATCTCTGCCTTGTCTCCAGGTATTAGCCAACTTTTTCCAGTTTAGGTGACCACAGTGTTCAGAGTAACTACTTGTGTTTGTCCAGCTAGACCACACCAGGTGCACTGTGCACTGTTAAGAATTTAACACCGATCAAAAATCTTTAAATGCACAAACTTTATAAGACGTTTCCAAACTTCTCATTTATAGCCCTGGTATGGGTTTTTTGTTCAACCAGCCACCGTTTTTAGCCATTCACTTCAATAAGATGTCCCTGCTTTGTAGTATGTCATAGGCCACCCAGTTTCTTTGACTGTTTTGAGTAGTTCACTAATTTTCAAAGTTCACTGTGTTCTTGAATGCCTTCTACTGCTGTGGCTCTTTGTTTAGAGGTCAGAGGAGGGCAACATAGTCAAATAAATTTTTGTACTAAAATAATTGCATCAATTCTATTTAGTTTGTCTTATCATAATCCTTTGAACTTTGTGAAGTTCTGTATTTTAAGGGATAATAGTCCATAAAAAGACCTTTTTCCCCATTGAAAACATTAAATAAATAATGTCAAGAATGAGAAATGCTGCATTACACTCTAACATTATGCAACCAGCATGACTGGTGTGATTTATCTGTCTTTTACAACTCCTTTTGCTGCTGAAGGAACTGTTCCATGAAAAATATTCTGTAGAGTGGGAGAGATGTGGGGAGATTTAGTTGTGTCTTATTTTTATGACACACATCAGTGCAGATTCATTAAATTTGCAGAAAAAAGCCCGCCAGTCACAGAGATCTTCCCTTTTCCTCCTTCCATCCTTATTTTCCACCAGGGTTCCCCACATGGGAACTATGCCCTTCTGCTTCCCTCTGAACCACTAAGCCCAGAGTCCTCTGCCTGCAAGGAACTTAACTGTTTTCTTTGCTATACACTTAATATTTAATATGTAACATTCAGTTCTGTGTTCTAACTCAAATCGTTCAATACACTGTGTATTATTCAACAGGAGGAACTTAGAATGTTAAATAAGCAGGAATTTCAAATCTATTTGTATGAATGGGTCTGATTACATAATATTTACTTGCTTTATTGTAGAATCATTATTGCTTTTAATTCTTTCAATTATTTGATGAAGTTTAGAGTGAAGAGTTTGTCACCCAGGACAACTCTAGCATTGACCTCCTTTCTTCTAGATAAGTACAAATGTGCAGTTAATACCTAACCCAAGTGCATAATGCATGCAAAATTAATAGATGGGAAAGATCTGCTTGAGTGTTATAAAACCAGGACAAATGAATGTGCTGGGATTTTTTTCCCCCTTCCATATAGTTTCTTAGAGAGGTTTAGAGTTACTTTTGCAGAGTAGTCTTTTATTAAATAGGGTGGAGCATTCATACTTGCTGGGACATGTGAATTACTTATGCATTCCTAGCTCCTGTTGTTATTTATCTCACAGTAACAACAGGAGTCACCACCAGTCTGAATTGCTGTGCAAGCACATACTCTGACTAAAGTATCTTCAGTGACTCTTCACTAAGTCTAGAGAAAAGCCAAAGAACTGCAGAAATTTTCTATGTTTTATTTATCAACCAGGAATTTAAGTATGAAGAAAAATCTGCACCCAGTTTTACTGAGGTGTTTAGTTGCCTCAGTTTCATTCAAATGAATGTGAATGAAGTGTCACATTGCTGGTTAAAAGACCTGCTGACAGTGGCATCTAAAAAAAATCATACAGGTCTTGGCTAGAGGCATAAAATGCCCTTAAATTTGCTAATAACCATTCAAAAATAAACCCCTTTTTTAGCACAATCACTGGGATACTTTGATGCTTGATAAATAGTACTAACTTTTCCACCTCCTTGTGTGAAACCTAGAGCTGCATGATATGATTCCTCAAGACATAGCACTTACCCTACCTTCCTGCAGCACTAGAAATTCAATCTAACAAATCTCCTCAGATCTGAGGAAGAAGATGATGTCTAGTAGTATCAAGAGAAGCAATTTTTTTCTCTCTTCAGTCCTTGACAAACCTTATCAATTTAGCTTGGGCAAAACCACCATTCCTGGGTTGTTAGAAATCATCTTGTAATTTTCCAACCTAAGTCTATTTCTGAACATTATATATCTCATTGATCTTTTGCCAGTATCATACTTAAAGTTAGCTAAGTCTTCCCTATCTTGACATTCAGCCTTTACAAGCATAAGTTACTGTATCCTCTCTCAACCTTTATATTCCTGTGCCAAGTTGAGTTTCTTGTGTATCCTTGTCCCCAGTGATCTTAGTTCATTTCCCTTCTTTTCAAAACAGGTGCTTAGAAATGGTAAACACAATTCCATCTGAGGCCACACCAGGCTTTTTTTGAACTGTATGGATAATTCCTTACCTCTACTAAACAGAGTTCAGAATGCTGTGCCATTTGTACCTGTACTGTGTCCATAGATTCATGGAATATCCTGAGTTGGAAGGGACCCACAAGATCACCAAGTCCAACTCCTGGCCCTGCACATGACCACCCTAAAATTTGCATCATATATCTGAGAGTGTTACCCAAACACTTAAACTCTCTCAGGCTTGATCCTGTGACCACATACCTGGGGAGCCTGTTCCAGTGCCCAACCACCCTCTGGATGAGGAATGTTTTTCTGATGTCCAACTTAGACCTCCCCTGACACAACTTCAGGCCATTCCCTCAGGTCCTGCCACAGGAGAAGAGATCAGTGCCTGTCCCTTCTCTTCCTCTCATGAGGAAGTTGTAACTGCAGTGAGGTCTCCCCTCAGTCTCCTCTTCTCCAGGTTGAACAAGCCAAGTCACCTCAGCAGCTCCTCATACAGCTTCTCCTCTAGATGCTTCACCATATCCACGGCCCTTCTTTGGATGCTCTCTAATGGCTTTATATCTTTCACATATTTTTCTCTGAGAAACTCACTCATGGGCTGAACTCTCACCAGCACACAAATGAAGCTCATTGGGGATGAGCAAAGGTGAGGCACAGTCCACTGGACATGTGGTAACAAGAGAGACTTAAGAATATAAGTTGTCTTTGAAGACACAAATTGTCATTTATTTCATCTCTGGGGGATACAGCTTTGTCCTTATCAGCATATGATTTAGTATCCCCTTGCATTTAGGTCATTTGATGGAGTTCTTGTTTTCCACCCAGACATGTTGCAATAACATCCCTGCTGATTTCACAGCAAATTCACAGTCTTGGACAGCCCAGGTGGGAGCAGCTGTCTCTGAAGGGCCTGGGGAAGAGCTTGGCCTGGGGCAAGGAGGCACAAGGACGAGGGAGGAGCATCTTGGACAGACTGTGAGGGACTGACCACAGCCCCATACCCACCCTCTCATGGGAGAGGAGTCAGGAGTGAAGTGGGCAAGAGGGGACTGGGGAAAAGCTAAATGGATGGTGGGTTTTTTGCTGTTTCTCTCTCTTTCTCAATACCAGAATATATTTTAATTGCAAATAAATTAATTTTCTCCATATAATCCTGCTTATCCCATAACAGTAAGTAGTAAAATTATCTCCCTGTCTTTACCTCAACCCATGAGCTCTCCCATCTTGCTTTCTCACTTTGGATCTCTGAGGAGCAGGAGTGAGTGTATGACTGGGAAGGTGTTTGGCCTTTAGCCAAGGTTAACCCAGCACAAAGAACTGCAGGAATGGCTGTATTGCCTGGTTCTTTTAAGGTTTCTTAAAGTGATTTTGAAGGCTCTGAATGTCCATTTCACATGGTTGAGAGAAGTGTCTTGGCTCTCAAGAAGACACTGGATGTGTGAAGGTTATGGTCTGCATTTTTGCATATTTGTGAGAGCTCACTCTGAGCCAGAGGCTGTATAACATGGATGTATGTGTCTACATCCAAGTTAGTAAATCCTGATGTGTATCAGTTCACATTTTGAGCCACACAAATGCATCTGCATGTCTGTGTATACACTCAGGCAGCAGAGCCCGACTATTTTTGTTTCCCCAACCTGCACAAATCCACCAGATATATTCTGGGTGACCCTAGACTGAGGTTTGCCAGGAAAAAAAATGGCTTGAAGAATAGCAGATTTATTTTTTATTTCAGCATTTAGAAGAAAGCAGCTTCCCAAAAGATCTAGGCATGATCTGCATAGCAGTAAGTGTTGTGTGTGTGAGGTACTGCAGTGGCTGTATTTGCATTTATGCTGAGAGAGCAATGCTGCACAGGGAGGTGTGTTTGTAAATAGTCCTGAAGCATCCCTCTGAACTACAGCAGTCTGCCAGGCTCCTGGTGGTGAGAAGAGACATGCTAAGGATGTGCAAAGAAGTTAAGCACAATTGCTTCACCCCAGGTGAGGTTTATTTGAGGCTGTGACTGGCTTTATAAAAAAAAGTATGCACGCAAGCTGTCCTGAGATATGAGGTGAATTGTCTCAAATGTTTAGAGACTGGCTGTTTCTGGAAGCATGAGGGATGATGATCAGAGGACTGGGGTCTTATAAAATAGAAGGAGAAAGATTTTTTTTTTACATGCGTAGATAATGATAGGACAAAGAGACATGATTTTAAACCAGAAGAGAACAGATTTAGATTAGCTGTTAGGAAGAAATTCTTTACTGTGAAGGTGGCACTGGACAAGGCTGCTCAGAGAAGCTGTGAATGCCCCATCCCTGGAAGCGTTCAAGGCCAGGTTGGATGGAGCTCTGAGCACCCTGGTCTAGTGAAAGGTGTCCACGCCCATGGCAGGGGAGTTGGCAGATGGTCTTGAAGCTTTCAACCCAAGCTCTTCTATTATTTTAGTATTCCGTGATAAACCCTCTAATGTTTGTAAATGCATGTTTCACTTCTGCTGTGCATGTGAGTTCTCTCTACCAGAGACCACTAATGGCTGGGAGTGATAGAAATCTCATTTTTGGCACCTAAATGCAGGACACAGTCGATGAGGTTCTAGGGGGGGACACATAAATGCACACAGTTTTCACAGGTGTGGAAGAAAAGAAGGACAAGACTGGAGTGGGGAAGCACACAGTGAAATGAGAGCCAAGCAAGTGAATCTCATTTTTAATGTGTAAACATGTAGCCCTGGGTGTTGGTCACTGTAACTCAGATATGCTTGCACTACCTGTGTATGTGCTATAGTTTGGTTTGCACTAGAGATCACTCTATGTATAGTGAATATATTATTGTCATGGGTCATTTCCCATTGACTGCAGTAACAGTCCTTCAGCATTGAAGTCTCAATGTTTTTGTTTTTTTCTCATGAAATTTCATCTTTGCTTCTCAAGGAATATTCAAGAGAAAATAACATTCTATGCAATTATGACCATTGGCATAGATAATTAACGTGAAAATAATCATAGTTGCCTATGGAATCCAAAGAGTAAAAATTACTAGAAGAAAACTTTTATTTCAGGAGCTTAATTGCTGAGAAATAAACTTGATGGTTTGTTTCTTATCTGCCCTCTAGTGTTCAGGACTCCCTTTCCTCTGAAGCATGCTCATATCCAAGGATTTGTTTGAGAATGGAAAGTGAAGAAAAAAAGGAAATGGAGTAGTGAAAAAACCTTTCCAATGTTCTTCCTAATAAGTTCAAAGAATTTCATTGATTTTTTCATATTAGAAAAACAGGAGGGATAAAATGCATCACAAAAGTAATCAAAAACTCTAATATCATCTCAGATTTCTTACTATTTTAAAAGATTAAGCTGACAAAGTCTTCATATGTCTGTGAAATTGTGGAAAGGTTGATATAATCAGAGATTATTTTCCTTGTGTTTGAAACAGATTTGTTGAACTTCCACTGAAATGCTTTTTGGGTAATTGAAAATGTAAATTTATGGTAATTTAGAACTTGAAAAATACAAATATAAGAATATTTTAGAAAACAACTTCTTTTTTTGAAACTGAGCTTATCCTTTAGAGCCAGCATTATATTAGTCATCTTCCCAAAATATTTTTTAAATTTCAAATTCAAGAGGAAAAGAAGTTGTGCATAAAAAAGTATTATTTCATTCAAGGAACATGGATCAAAACAGTATTTATGCTAAATATGCACTAAAACTATGTGTAACCGGCTTAGTTCTCTAACTCCAAAATTTATATTTGCACCTCTATGTGCAAAAGCACATACATACACACACGCACACACACACACACATATAACTCCTTGTCAACAGGTGATTATGGACTAAATCATATTGTGTGTGTACTCACATAGGTAATATATTCGTGCATTTGTATAAATTCATATATATATCTAGAGAGTGCATTTTTGGATACATGTATGTGTGTGTATATTTATATTTATGTGTATGCATACATATAAATGTGTGTTTCTAGGTCATTAAAGCAGAAAAACTAGAAACCTGAGACTTCTGCATTGGAGGATCTGGAATGAGGTGCTCAGCCACATGCCTCAGACCACCTGGTTAAGTTTCCCACCACGGTACCTAAATAATATTTAAGTTAATTTACTTTTAGACCCTTCTGGAAGCAGAGATGTGCAATGCTACTCATGCTGTTCTATGGGAGACTCCTAGAAGCCTACGGTGCCTGATCCCTCTTGCCTGGCTCACCCTTACTGAACAGACAGAGAGATCACTGCCTTTGGTAAACACTGGTTTTGGCCTCCAGGAAAATCTTCTGAAAACTGGGAGCCCTCCCAGGCCTCTGAGGGGATTCAGTCTACTGGATCCCTATGATGATGTAGCTCAAAATGATTCTTAGCTCAATTCTAATATCTTTCCTAGCTACTGCTGGGGTTAGGCTGGAGATAAACTCAAATGGGTGTCCTTTGAATGGCAGTTTGGAGACCCTGGGCTCTCCCATCTGAGCAGACTGAATTCCCCTCTGGGTTTTATTTTCTCCAGAGCTTCAGTGAAGGCCCTACATCAGGACTAGCCACAGCACACAGACCTGTTGCTCTGGGCCAGTATTGCCAAAGTCTCCCATTTTAGTGTCTTTGGGCCTGTGCAGAGTCACTTCCAACTGCTTGTGGGTGACACATCATTAATCTGCACCCACCATGACCCTATTTATTCCTTATGTCACAGCTATAGCTCAACATGGAATTTTTTAAAGTTTAAAGTTTTTAAGTTTTAAAGTTTTAAAGTGAGTAATGATGGTATTTGATGACAGAACAGAGCAGGATAAAATGGGTCCCACCTTTTTGCTCCGTTTCAAACAAAAATACAGGTGTGTGATACCTGGCCACATTAATAAAAGAGCCTCCTTTTTGCCTGGAAAGGAAAGGAATAGCTATCTTCTGAGGATTAGGATCCTGAAAGAGCCCATGGACTTCATAACAAGGTACCCAGGTTTGGAATGATCTCTTTCATGGTTTTTCCCACCTTATGTCCAGTGACATGCAAGACTCAGTATGTTATGATTTCTGTTAGGAGGCAGGGCTTGTCATGGGTCTGTGCTGTGGCCTCTCAAGTGTAAAGACCCCATTAAAATTCAAACACTATGTGCTGGTTTGGGCTGTTTCTGTAGATTGCAGAGGATGGTGCTAACGCCTAATTAACATAGAGGGGCTGTTACCATCCCTGATCCCATGCCAGAAGGGCAAACAAGGGCATGGTCTCTAATGGGACAAAATGACATACAAGGCTACGAGAAAATATTTAAGTGCTTTTCACCTCAGCTTTTCACCTCTATCCCTCCTTTCTCTTTCGTATCTCTTATATTTGTCTGTTGGCAGGGAATTGGGTCGTGCAGGCTCTCAAGGCAGAGGGAAATGTTTACTTTTCCCTTGGTGTCAAAGAGATCAAGTCTCTCCCTTGCCCCATTTAATTTCAGAGCTGGGTAATGAAGTCAATGCTATTGCTGTGTTTATTACTGGAGAAGAAAGGAAAATAAAAAGAATGTGATGTAATGCTTTGATAAATTCCACGATTATCTTTAGCCTTCTTCAGTTTTCCTTTTTATTGGTTTGACGTATACCTGCTGTGCCAATCTGTTAGCCAGGATGTCGTCACTGCATATCATCTATGCTTTTCTTTTCACAGACTAAGTGCAAGGCAGGCTACTAAGGGAAGGAAAACTGGGAAACTAACTTCTATAATGAGACAAGTCACAGGTATCATAGACTAATTCAGAAGGTCATTAGCTCAGTTCCCTGCTCCAAGCAGATTCAGCTGTGGGGTCAGTTAAGATTGTTTAAGGCTTTATCCAGTCCAGTCTTGAGAACTTCCAAGGATGGACACCATGTAACTTCTGTAGATATTATGCTCCACTGCTTGACTTCCACTGCTTGACTGTTCTCATGGGGAAAAGGTTTGAATCCCTCTTATCTAAGCTTATGCCTGTTGTCTCTGGTTCCCATTCCATGCAGTGCCATGAAGAAATTTTTTCCATCCTCTGGGTGACCTCTGCCCATAGGTAGTGAGGGGCTGCTGACCCCTGAACAGGCTGTCCATAGAAGTGTCATATCCAACCTGAACAAGCCATGGTCCCTCACTCTCTCCTTACTGGGCAAGTGCTCCACATCCTACCCTCTCAGTGGTCCTCTGTGGAACTTGCTCTGGTTTATCCAGATTCTTGTGCGGGTGAGACCAAAACTGGGTTCAGTATTTAGGCATGGCCTGAAGACAAGTGAGGCAGGGAGGGATAATGTATTCCCTATATCTACAGGCTGCAGCCTTGTTGGTACAGCCCAGGAGGCTGTTGGTGAGCCTTGGCAGCAAAGACTGCTATTCATCAGTCACAGTGTCAGTTGTTTCCAGTGTTTCTTCCTTTCCAGTCTTCTACACTAAATCAGTGATTCTAAGGATCCAGCAGTATTTGTAAGAGCCATGTTTTGCAGTTCTCCTCACTTGTTGCTGGATCTATATATAACAGTATTCTGGATGTTGTGCCATGATGTTGCTGTTGGCAGAGTAGTGCCAGGTGCCTCACTCTCCCATCTACACCATCTGTGTGGGCTGTGGTGTTTGCACATGGAGTTTTCTATTTGCACTTAGGTGGCAGGGAAGACCATAAAATACAGTCTGATGATGGAGCTGTGCCCAGGGCTTTGGCTCTATTCATTATGAGTTGTTGATTGTGCAGGGAGAAATTTTTCCTGCTAGGGTGGAATGGGAGAGGAGAAATGAAAGGAGGCTGAGAAGGAAAAGGAAAGTGCCTTTCCTTCTGTCACATGTAGATCCAGCCTTTGCAGTTGTTCCTGGACTCTGACCATGCTAAATTACACAAGGTGCTCTGCAGCTGTTCCTCAAGAACAACAGGGCCAACTGACAGGGAAAATCCTCAACAGTTTTATCTTTATTTCCTTTGGAGATGGACAACATGTTTTCTTAATATTTTTGGTAATAGCATGTAAAAAGGATGTTCTGCTTTGACTGAACGCTGCATGTGAGTTTTGCTGGGGAGGTCAGTTTACTGGGAAATCAAATCTCTATCTGTTCCTGCCAAGCCTACTGCTGAGAAGCTAGAAAACACAAGGGCCCAAACCATTCTATCTCTAGTCATTCAGATATGTTTAGCTGTCACTATCCTGGCTGTATGTTCTCAGTGGGGCAGACATGGCTACATGGCTGGGATATGCAGTGAGAGGGTGCTATGTTGTGATCCTCCCAGAGTAGCTCTTAACTCCACATCTACTCAGTCTTTGTCCTCCCCATTAGAGATAAATCATTTGGTGGCTTGTGTTATCACTGACTTCTGTTGACATGTGCTCAATCGAGGCATTAAAGGGATGAAATGTTTTTGAATTATTTACCTGTGGAGTTCAAGATAAATCCTGTTCTATGGCATATCCCTGAACACCTGCAGTTTCTCTCTGCACCTGTGGTTTACCTCTTTAGATGTGTCGTAGTTCTCATTGTCTCTTCAATAAATAATAAGCTTTAAGAAGAACAGCAGATGTCTACACAGATACTAAAACAGGGGTCCATGATTTCTTATGCAAGACAATATTTTTCATCTTTCTTTGAACTACCACAGACCAAAAAAGAATCGTATAGCTGGCATAGTCCCCTTTATGAAAACCCTTAATGTTCAGCTTATTTTAAAGTTACAACCTGTGTATTTCATAAACACTGTTTGGTCTTTCATGCAAAGAGAGAGACTTTTTTTTTTTGCATTAGCTCTACAAAGCAGGTTGGTTTTATTTCTTCTGATTAGCTTTTTCAGCCACCCAGAAGACAAGTGAAAAGTGGTGCTTTAGCACTATATAGCCATGATCTGTGGGATTTCAGAAGTTAGTAAGATTGCAAGTCTTTCCAAAGCAATATAGACCTGCCTCAACAGTTTCTACACTAAGCTCCTTGCTTCTCATGATGCTATAAATGTCCTATTTGCAGAAAGCAAAATGTCCACTAGCAATTCCTATCATTAACAGGGGTGGTGGGAATGCTAAAAAATGTCCTATTCTGGTTTTGTTATAATGGAGGCTATAGACCTGGGGTAAAAGGTAGGAGTCATTCATCTGGATAACCACATTCTAATTAGCTTTGCCCAGACTTATCAAAACTGTTTAGAGTTTGACTTTTCCCTGATCTTACTCCTTCACACCATTGCACTTCAATCTTGAGCCAGGGAAGACAATAATGCCTCTAGCAGTTTCCATCTTACCCAGTTAAATGGGCTTTGGAGTGTCACTGACCTAGAAGGTGATACGGTGGTTAGAAGTTATACGTCAGAACTTAAAGAAACTTAAACTAAGTGTTAAAATCTCAAATATGAAACTTCTCTCTCTGCTGAAAGTGCTGGTTTGCCACTGGCTTGTACAACAGATTGTTATCTGGTGGCTGAATACCCTGTTGCATCCAAGCATATCTTGGAGAAAGCTTCCTGCTACCCCATCCTTTTTCCACCTGTAATACACACTTCCTCAAGTACATTTAGCTTCTCTGTACCATGGCTTGCGTAGATACAGGAGGATGATGTTTCTCCTCTCCTTACAAGGCTGAAATGTGATGCTTATTGTGAGTGATGTTAGACACGTGTTTTATTCTGATATTTTAAAATAATCTTTGGTTCTGATATTTTAAAATAATCTTTATGAGCAAACTCCACTTAATAGCAAGGTACTACTAGTACTGCCTGCCAGCTGGTATTTTGCATTATAAAAGACATATTAAAAAAAAAAGAAAAAAAAAAAGAAAACCTCTAGGGAAGAGTCTTAAACAAACAAGCCCATCTGGCTGTTTAGTGAATTAGTATGTATTTTAGGTGGGAGTGATACCAATGAGTGTTGTTAAGGTTGTCCAGCATTTCTTATAGTAACACTCTAGGTTTTATTGCTTATCATTTTGCTGTATCTTAATTGTTTGGGCTGAAACTCTTTATGCAGGGGCATCTGCCTTGCACTGAATTAATTTTGGATAACTGCAGCCAAAATAGTTTAGCTCTTTCCATAAAGGAATCTAGGAGAAATAATCAGTTTTGACTACATTAGAAATGGATCGTATGTTCTTCTTTGGAAGACTTGCACTTATGTGCTTAGGATCAGATATTCCAAAAGGAAAAGAGAAGAAATGGTCTTTCAGTTGGGTCCATCTCCCAGAACTTGCATCATAAGACAGCCCATAAACCTTTGAATAAACACAGGCTTTGGGTGCTCGGCAGTAGCTAGACATAAACAGCTAAGTTCCTCTGACACATTGAATTTTCCAGTGTGGAAACACGGATGTTTGCCAATCTGTGTCAAAACAGAGTTGCAGAGTTTCTCTGAAACTTTCCTTCCTTTTTCTGGGATGCTGTAGATTAGGCCAGATCTAAGGTGGGACACAAGGTGGGAGATGCAGTACTCAAGGTGAGGAAAGTTCCTTGCACTGTGCCAGGAAAAGTTGCCCTTACAATTTACAGCACAAAATTGGCAGAGGGAGGTCTAGGAGGTAACAACAGGCCTAGGAAGAGACCAAGGGATTTGAGTTTAGGATATTGTAGGTTGACTGGAATGGATGCGTGTAAGGTGGGACCACATGTGTATGGCAGTATGTGTGTGTGTGTGTAGGAAAAAGAAGTCTGTATGTAAAAGCAAGGAAGAGTCAGTGAACTAAGGGGGCAGAGATCAGGACTCTGTGGAATGCATGCTGAGAGCAGTGAGGTATGGGACTTGTTCATGATTTCACAGAATGGTTGATATCAGAAGTCACCTCTTGAGATCAGCTAGAGCAGGTTGCAGAGGATAATGTTCAATAAAATTTTTAATATTTCCAATGATGGAGATGCCACAGCTTGTCTGGGCAACCTGTTCCAGTGTTCAGGGAGTTCAACATTGACCTTGAGAAAGTCTCAGCTGATTGTGTGTGTGCCTCTGTAAAAGTCCAGGACTTGTTTTCCATGCACAAAATAAATGGCAATGGCAGTCCGTTTTCCATAGGGGTGTTCAGAAAAGTATTGATTGTGATTCTGTGAGATACCGCAGTGGTGAGCAGAGCTCTGCAGCTCCTAGGGCTGTCTGCAAGATGATATTTTGGGCCTGGGCTGTGTATTCACAAAATCCTTTTTTTT